>JAQNCA010000010.1:5999521-6031021 GCA_029783725.1 Acanthurus tractus
ACCCTACAGCTGAACTCCAACTTGCACAACGCACACAGAGGCATGGATGACCTCCTGGGCAGCGGCAGTAGCATCCTCAACGGTCTCCGAGATCAAAGATCTACGCTGAAGGTGTGTGCATGTTATTTCAGACAAGAGTCTAGAAAGAAAAAAATAACGAGCGGAGCAGATGACCTTCACGTTTTCATTGGTTTTCTAGCTGAAGGAACCAGTACAGAAGAGTACATCACAATAGTCTCATTGTTAGAGTGTATATGCTCACTTAGAGGGTGAGTCTGAGTTTCCAGGGAGGAGATGGTCTTCCTGGCTTAGATCAGGCCTCCTCTTATCAGGGTGTGTCTGTTCACAGCCGGGTTGTCCAGCCATGAGAAACTTGGGACAGAGTGGCGCGTCAGGGAGGGTGTTGGCACTCAATGTCTAACAAAATGAGATTAATAAAGTTGTGGATAATTACAATGCTGTCATGTTATGCCTGAAAATTCCCAAACATTTTGTTCATACATGGATGTTGTAGTCCAATCTGACACACATGTTCATGACTGTTTACATGAGTGTGGCTCTGTTTGGGCTCTTCGCAGGGGACACATAAGAAGATGCTGGATGTGGCCAACATGTTAGGGCTGTCGAACACAGTGATGAGACTGATAGAGAGACGAGCCACCCAAGACAAGTTCATCATGATCGGAGGCATGCTGGTGACCTGTGTCTTCATGTTCCTGGTGATTAGATACCTGGGCTGACCACCATCCATCCACAGCGGCGTTCTTCGATCAGTCGCGGACATTTCTGCAGCGCATCATCTCTCATGATATGAAAAGTGGCAGAACTGAAGTTTTAACATCAGATGTAGGTGGTTTTTTATAAATTGTGCCATTTTAGTTTGTTTTCCACAAATGTGATTATTCTGGGCATCTGCAAAATGGCAAAGTTGAAGATCACCTGAAATACATACAGTATTTTATTCCATTTCAAGCTCCAAGAGAGCATTAAACTTTGAGATCTACTGCTTTCCTCAAATCACTGCCACACACTCATTACCCTTTTTTTCTTACTCAGAATTTCTCAGCAACTTCAATCCTGTTGTGACTGTCCCCAAATAGCCCGATGGCCTTTTGGGGACATGCTCAGCAACATGCTCTTTCTTCCAGTGAAAAGTGATTTGTTTTGCTCCTAAAACCTGTCAGTAATGTTGTCAGTGTCATTCTGCCTCTTTAAGCATGGTTCATAGAGAATTAGAAATACTAGTGTTAAAATACTCATAATGCTCTGTGTTTTACTCAGAATGCTTCCTGGAAAATATTTTATGTGTAGCTAATGTGAAACACCAGAGACTAAGAGGGTGACAATGAGGATCTATTCAGAAAAACAATGGAAGCAGCGATTATTTTGTATTTGTTCAATACTTTCTTTTGGATTTATGCTCAAGTCTAGTCTCACTATGTGAGTGACTTCGTTCTCTTAATGGAATAAAACTTGTTTCATTTCCTTGGAATATCTTCATCAGAAAACTCTGCTGGTAAAAGACCAGTTAGAACTGATTTTGTGGTAAGCGCATTAACTTTCCTGCTAAATTTCACTTTGTGGATTTACTTCTTTCAAAAGGCAACTAGAGCGCCATCTAGTGTTTCATTTCCTGCAGTGACCTCTGCAGTGATGGTTTGACTTTACTTGATGAAAGTTGTTTTTTTTTGTCCTTGTGACTGCAGAGTAGCTGCATATTAAATGAAACGTGAATTTTGTTAGCCCTGCACATTATAGAAAAAGACACATGAACTCAAGATTTTATTTGCTTAAACAGTAAGTTTTTAAAAAATACAGAGTTGCTACTGTTTGACAGATCACTATTCCTTTGCCATCCCAGCCCGTCTCAGCCAGGGTAATTTAGAAATAACCTTGATAAAATACATACATGTGTCCAACTTCTGTCCATTGCCAGTCTGCTTTTTAATGCCAGTCTCAAACCTCTAGAATGTTAATAGGTTAATCTACAGCAGTTTTATTTACAAAATTACACAAAAGCAAAACACAGCCCTTCTTCGGAAGAGCATCTTGGAAAATAATTTAAAAACAGAAAAATACAATTATTGCAGTATACTACAATCTTATTGTTACATGATGCAAACGCACCATCTCGATGTACAGATTTCAGTGCAATTCTTTCAGGTGTACCCTCACCATGGGGAACATGAGCTTTGCCTCAAAACATCAAGGATGTTAAAACCCATGCATGACAATTCTCCTCGCTCGAAGAGGGGATTCTCATGTGACAATGTCATACCGATTTGGACACCATAGCTGCAATTTCACATGGTCATCATTGGTGGGATTTTTCACATTACACACTGATATATTTACAAGTTACTGCATGACAAATTATTTGAGACCAAGGATCCAATAGAGAGCAAGTAGTCATAAGAACATAAACAGAGTATCAGTAATTGTGAAACAGTTTGTCTCTTGACGCTAACATTATAGAGTTGAAGCTGTTCCTCTCTAGAACAATCCTACTTCCTCCTTTTAACGTGATTCTGCTGATGGCTTCAGCCATTATGTCTCTTTGGCTGCCAAAATGAGCAAAGCAACATGAGAATAGTGTTTTTATGCCAAAACAAAAAAACACCTCCAGAGTTTTCTTTGACTCATTATTCAAAAATAAATGGGTGTGTTAATAAACCTTAAACTGGATTATAAACTCATGTCTTAAGGAAGTCTCTGTAAATCTACACCCTGCTGTAAAAAAATAGGGAAAAATATGAGGGGGAAAAAAAGAGCCAGTAGAAAATGTGTCAAACTGTGAAGCCAACACTAGCAGAACCACTTTGTGGCTACAACTTCCTGCACTGTGAAGGCCAGTAAAATGGTGGTTTAATGACAGCTTCCTGTCTCATTGCCTGGATGTTGTCAGAGGGACTTCATCTTTAACCATTAACCAAACCGGTTAGGCTAGTCTTTCTTCCAAGGGTTGAGTGCTGTGTTACACTCCTTAGCTTGCATCATTACTCAAGAGCCATGGTTAGGTGGGTGCTGTAGGTCTTGCCCTGAGAAGATTGGGTGTAGCAGTGGATGGAGTTGGAGAGCTGCTGCTGCAGCAGCCTGTGAGGGTCGGGGCGTGAAAAGTGTGGGGTAGAGGGCTGTATGTGGTACATGATGAAGAGCTAAGGGGGTGTGGTGAAGAGCTGAAGCCGGGATGATATGTATAGGCTGACCCGAGAGGAAGGCAGTTGGGTGGGCAGGAATCAGCCCAGCATGTCCTAGTGAGTGTCCCAGAGAGTGACCGAGAGAGGGGCCCAAGGGGGACAGGGAGATGGGAGTAAGGTGGTGCTGGGGAATGTGGTGTACCTGGGCCAGCTGGGCATGTGCAGGGTGTGGGTGGTGGGGATGTGCCGGATGGATACCCATGGCAGCAGCGGTGGCAGCATGGTGCTGCAGAATGGCGTGTTGCACTGTGGTGATAGACGTTCCGGAGGCTACAGACACAGTGGGCTGCTGAATGTGGATCTGCTGCAGGGCCGGGGGCGGAGGAGCCGGGGCCAAGTTGGCAGCTGCTGCAGCGGCAGCTGCTGCTGCAGCTGCAGAGGGAAATGTCTTAACCTGCTTGGCCAAAAGCTGCTGCTGGATGTGCTGCTGTGCAGCCTGTTGCAGCTTGCTGTATTTCTCCATCTCCTCTGGGGTGAATGTGATGGGCTGACTCTCTAAAGGAGCAAGTCCATCCTCCTCTGCCTCCATGCCATCCTCCTCCAGGTTGGGTGGTGGGTAAGCAGGGTAAGCATGCATGGGAGGTTGCTGCTGCTGCATTTCTGGCATGAGAGATTCCATCATGGGGTTTTGAGAGGGATCCTGTCCCGATTCTGCTTGGTACTGGGGCATCATCATGGAGGGCTCCTGTTCAAACAACGGCCGGGCTTCTTGGTGCACCTGGGCTTCCACAGTGGGTTGCTGTGTCTCCTCTTGCACCACTGTGTTCTGCGGAGCCTCCTCAACCTTTTGGACAGGGGGAGCAGGAGGTGGTGGTGGAGGGGGGAACTCCCTTATAGGCTCTACCAGGATAACCTCTGCCTCAGCCTCAGAGCCCTTCCCTGCTCCTGATTTCTCACCCTCATCAGGTCTTGTTAGAGGAATCACTGGTTTCTTCCCTGCCTGCAGCTTACCAAAAAGCGGAAGCATGGCTTTGTTTCCCAGGGTTGGGGGAAGTTTAGGACCAAAGTAGCCCTGTGGTGGGTCCTTAATCTTGATCCCGGATTTTGTTCCAGTGGCAGAATCATCAGAGCCTTTTTTAGACTGAACCTTCTCCAACAACTGGCGAGCAGTTAGTGTGTTTTTCTGTTCCCCTGCATCCCGGGACCCTCCTGGCCTCAGAGACTGTGAGCTGGATGAATGGGTGTTGCGGTTAAGGCCTCGTGATGAAGATGAGCGAGGGGACTGGGAGCGGTAGATTCGAGAGCGGTTGAAGTCTCTGCGGTGTGTGTCACTGTCCCCTCGACTCCTGGTACCTCGTCGGCGTGGGGATCCTTTGGTGGAGCTGGACGAGCGGCTGGCAGAGCTGTGGCTACGGCTGTAGCTGCGCCTCCAGGATCTTGCACTGGTGCTGCGGCTCCAACTACTAGAGCTTCTTGAGCTGCTTCTGTGGTGCCGTCGGTGCCTCTTTCTGCGGCTATAACTGCGTGAACGTGAGCGGGAGTCTTCTGAAGTGGAGGAGGAATACTGATGCCTCCTGGATCGCCTACGCCCTCGGCTTCCTCTGTGCTCATACTCAGAGTCTGACGAACGCTTGGAGTGCCGCCGTCTGCGACCTTCTGTGCTGTAGTCACTGTAACTGTCTGAGTAGCTGCGGCTACGGTGGCTGTAGGCGCTGCTTCCTGCTGAGGAGCGCTCGGAGCTGCTGGAGTAAGAGTGACTACGGGAGGTTTGACCCCGGTGGTGCCGACGACTGCTTCCCCGCCTCTCCCCTCGTCTTGAAGAGCGGCTGCAGGACCGGCCTGATTCCTCACTGTGGTGGCGCCGCTGTTCCCGAGGACTTGACCTATGATGACGTGACCTCTGAGTCTTCGAGCCCCCTTCTTCTTCGCTCTCACTGCTCGGGGGTCTACCAGGACCAGGACTCTTTTGGGCTGAGGTGGAGCAAGAGGCACTTTGAGATGCACTGGAGTCCGTCTTTTGTCGCTTGGTGCCACTGTGCTCCTCTGAGGAGTTGGCCTTGTCACTGACTTTTCCGAGTCCTTCATCAGCTCCGGACTTGCAAGGCACTTCCTTCATTGCACGTTTCCTCTTACCCGATTCTACTCCTGCATTTCCTGTAGCCCCTGTCCCTGCACTTGTCAGCTGAACAGAGGAAGCAACAGCTTTATCCTCTGACTTTTGTTTTGTCTTTTCCTTTTCATCACCTGTTGCCTCATCTTGATCTGGAGCCTTGTTTTTGCTCTTCTTACGTTTGTGTTTTTTCTTCTTTTTGGGCTTCTCTTGCATGACCTCAGTCTCTCCCTCTGCATCTTCTTTTGCTCCTTTTTCTTTTCCTTTGCGTTTTGAGTGCTTCGCAGACTTCTTATGCTTCTTCTTTTTCTTTTTCTTCTTGGCACTACTGCTGCCAGTCACAGGCTTTTGCTCCTCACCCTCTGATTGACCAGGCTCTCCCATCACCGCTGGCTTGTCTTTGTCCGTGCTGGTCCCAGGTTTGATAGCTGTGTCCACTTCAGCTGTTATGGTAGCCATCTCTTGTACCTTGTCATCAGACTCTTCTGAAGGCTTAGGAGACTTTGTTGCTTTCCCACCACGCAAACCTTTATTTCGGGACAGTTTAAAGTCAAAATAGAGTGGATTACAGCTGTAAGACAATGAAGGCTGAGCCTTTGTGAATTCAAGGAGCTCAGAGGGCCACTGCAGCGTTGTGCTCTCATCTTTACTCAGAACTGGGAAGAAGGGACCGGTGGGGATTTTAGGACCCAAGTTAGACTCCAGACTATCCTGTGCACTCTCTACCTTTTGTGTAGGGGAGGTGGGCACCATGGAAGCTGTGTCTGCTGTGCATGAGGAGACATCCTCTGTCTTCACTATGGGTGACGGAGGAGTTGCTTCTTCATCGAGGGCCGAAGTTTCATTACTCTGTTCTTTTTCCGTCTTGCACTCTAAAACGTCGGGTTCTGTCTTTTTAGAGTCATCTTCAACCATTTTCTCCTCTTGTCCCTCTTCCTCATCTTCCTCTTCTTTGCTTTGACACTGATCAGTGGCCTTCATAAATAGCAAAAACTGGAAGTGTGGCTTTACCCTGCAGTGAGCTGGAGGTACATAGTGATAGTACTGTGGTTCCTGTCCAGCATATCCTTCCTCTTTTTTCATCATCATTTTCAGTTTGTTGAGAGTTGAGGCTAGAGAGCCTCCGTCATCAGGCTGCTGCACCTCTTCCGTCCCTGCTACAATAACGCCCTCTCCCCCTTCAACTCCTCCTTCACCTCCCTTAGGGCTGTCTGTGCTGCAGCCAGATGTCTCCTCTTGCCCTCCAGCCTTTTCTCCCTCCTGGCCCCCCTCTTCCTCCACAGCCTCCTCTCCATGATCAGCAAACACAGCTGCTGCTGTCTCCAGCTTTACTGGAGCTTTCTTGGCAAAGGAGAAGGAAACACTGACTTTGGACGCAGCACTAGGTGTTGGGGAGGAAGACGTGCTCTTCCCAAGAGAGAAGCTGATGGTTGGACCTGGCTTTGGGGAAGCTTGCCCAGTTTTCTCTGCCGGTGATCCTTCCAGGGACCCGTCTGTCAAAGCACTATTGTCAGGCATTATGCTGTCGCTGTCCTCTGCCTTCTCTCCATCCACAGCAACTGTTGTAGTTTTGAACATGGGCCCACTTCCAGGAGTACTGCAATGCAAAAGCAGGATAACCACAAGATTAAGGAAAATTGTTTCAAATTTGGGAAATACCAGACTAAACAGAATATTGCATGATTGATATTTGTAACAAGATGTCTGTCTTCAGCTTTCAGTTGTATCAACCACAAATTAACCAATTAAGAAAGTTGGATGATGCTATAATAGCTGTTTTCATTTGGACAAACACGTCTTCTAAACAAGACATAATGTTTTAAGATGTTTTTTGGTTTGGCCTTACAGGTTGCATCATAATCCCTTTAACATATTTACAATTGTACTGACAGTACATTTCCATCTCCAGCCAGCAGAGGGCACTCTGGGAATAAATTCTTACCGGTCCTGTTGTTTCCTCTGTTCAGCCAGCTCATGCAATCGTCGCAGCATCTTTTCTTGCTTTTTTCCATCTTTCCGGGACCGTGAAGACACATTACGAGCAAACTCTCTTTGCTTCAGCTCTTTAAGCCTCTGCATCAAACAAAATCAAGGCATTGACAAGACAGGGTGAAACAAAGTACACCAGGATCTCCAAAGACAGTTTTAAAACATCTTGATCTTAATTAAGATTACAAAAAATTATAATTCCAAGTACCTGCTTGTGAGCGTGGTCGTAGGAGTTGATGTGGTTGTCAAATTCCTGGTGTTTGGTGTACTGTTTGTCACATAGTTCACAGTAGAAATTGGCTCTCAGGTCTTCCAAAGCCTTTGCAATGGCTTTCTCCTTTTCCATCTGGTCCTATTGTTGATAGAAAGCACAGAGAGGAATGAGTCATTAAATCTTACACAGTTAAAACAGTAGAAGAAAAAGCTTAATTACAGTAACTAGAATAGTAGTCTTCGGTTTCCTTCCCTTGACAAGCATGCTTAAAAGAACAAAAACACAAGTTCATGCTGCCACTGTTTCAGCGTTAATAGTTTTGTCCATAAAACGTTGATCAACTAGAAGCCAGCAGATTCATGAGCAGATGATAAAAAGCATTTTCATTTTGGCTTCTTTGCTCGTGATTGTTGCCACTTACATATGGACGTGTGTGAATATAGAGTCTGAGCCAGGAATAGTCGGATGTTACATTATAGTAAGAAAAAGATTTCATCCAAAATTTCAGCATGTCATTGGCTACTTTTAACTACATCTGTCACTGCCCCTATATGGAGGTCTAACAGCAAGACACTTACATCTGAAGAAGTAGGATTTGGGTCCCATGTGCGTGCATAAAGAACACAACCTTAGATGCATTTACCACAGCAGCCCTACCTTATATTTTTGTCGCAGTTCTTCTGTGTCCTCCTTCTCCACTTCGAGTACTCTTCTCTTCTCTGTGGCATCCTCTGCATAGTCCAGCTTAAGAACAGACACAGCAGTTACAGCACTTGCAAAAAAACATAATACTCCTGCGTGAACATCAGCAGTTAAATGCTGGCACATCTGTACTACCAGAGCCATGATGAGTCAGTTTCTTTTGGTTTGCTTTTATTTTTTCCTGTTTCTAACAGTAGTGAGAATCCAACTGAAGTAAAAAGTAGTCTGTCTCTTTTGAGTTTCTCAATCTGTTTAGTTTTGTATTATTAGGAAAAAAAGAGGTCTTGGTAAAACTTTATAAATGTTCTTATGGAGAAGTACTATATAGACAAATATTCAACAGTAATCCCAAGTATCAAGCCAAAAGGAGGGGCTGCCTAAAAATACTTAACTATGAAATATAAATTTATCCTTTTATCATTCTGATGTTTTTCTGAAAGGATAATTTAGGACAAGTGATTCACAGAGCAGATACATGTGATTCATCCACCTTAAGGAGGATTTATGCTTTCAGATTTATGTGTTCCTACATCATGCCATTGCTAATGAAGTCTGCAAAAGGTTATCTTTTTGTCTGCTGCAGCATTCACAGCCAAAATTCCGAAGGTCAAATATAATTAATGGCATTAACTGAAATATCAGTGGCATCATTTTGGCCTGTCCATCTCAAAGGTTTATCATGGGGGTTGAGATCAGGACAGTCATCTTGACAAATCCCATTTGGGGTGTTAAGTCTTTCACGCACAGAATCAGTTATGCCGAAGCAGCCACCATGAAGACACTGGCTCAGGAGCAAGCCGTGGAGTTCAGTGGAGCTAGTGGAGCTGACCTATACCATGAATCTTTCTCCACTGACTGATTTGCATTTGGCACCTATTCATTCATTCAGATAATGTTCTCCTGGCTTCCTCTGCACTCAGATTTGTCTTGTCAGACTGCCAGTTGGTGAAGTGTGATTGATAACTTTAGAGAATGTTTTCACTGCTCAACAGTCCAATGCTGCTGAGCTTTACACGACTCCAACTGAAACTTGGCACAGTGCGAGGTGCACTTTGGCAAATGTAACGGTTTTCTGCCATTGAAATGTATTTGAATCACCCAACGATTCTTCCAGAGACTGTTTGCATGCCAGCAGTAAGCACTGAAAGTAAGGAAGGATTTTCTTTAAATATACTATTAGCTTCACCATTGGGTAGTCTTGCTCTGTGATCAAGTGGCCTAGAACTTTTGGGTCACACTGCTGTTGCTCCTACTTGTGCCTGTCAACAGTAACAGAACTCACTCATCAGGTTGGCTCTGGAGGAGTAAAAATTTGGAAAAACTAACCCGCTCTGTCTTATCCAGCCAATGAGCTCTTCAATACTGACATGATGATCAGTACCTATGTTATGACCTGTCATGACTTTATTCTTTATTTGCTTAACAACTGTCAGAACTGGTTATTAAACAAGTACCTTCATTTAAATGCAGCAAATAAGGTTTAAGAGTAAAGTGGTAAGATTCAACAGGTCTGGTTTTATATTATGACCCAAGTCAGAGCAGACATGTCAAAATCCCTCAAGCTACTGCTGGACACTGTCCCTTAAAAACAGCCAGATGCTTTCTGCTTTGTCCTCATTAGTTGCAACATAAAAAAGTGATGGAGATAAAACAAACAGCATCTTACCTCCATCTCCATCCGTCCCATCCCCATGACATCATATTTGAGGATGATGGGAACAGGGTCGGTGCGTCCTGAGGGAAAAGAGACAGAGAGACAACAAGGTGAGTTTGTGAGACTGGGATGGAAGGCCAGCTCGGAGACAGCCTGCTTTTAGAGCATAGGGTGCTGGGGTTAGAGAATTTTGCCTTGAAGTGCAAAGAGACCAGAAAGCTACAGTGAACCAAACACCAGCCATTCTCACAGCTTACTGCAGCCACCCGGTATGGACCAATTTATCTGTCCTTGCTGTTAAATTTTACCTGGCTGCTGATTTACATTTTGAATTGTCAAATTAGCTCCAAATGTTGTATTTCTGGAAAAATTAAGTCAAGGGCATCAGGGTTGTACAGCACTGTCTTACTGGAGGAAGATAAAGTTCATGGGAAAAAATTCTGACAGCTTTAAGCCAATCTGTTTCCATATTTTTTTCAGTGTAGTTGAAGCACCAACCACCCCTCCTCCACCCGCTCATTGCTGCAGTCCTGTTAAACCAGAATGCCAAGTTTATCAAGGACGTTACAGCTTGAGGGGCTGTGTGTGTGGTGTGTGCCTGTGTGCGCGTGCGCCTGTGTGTGCGTGTGTGCATGTGCGTGTGCGTGTGTGTGTGTGTGTGGAGGGAGTTGCACCAGGCCTGTGCAGCTGCTGCCACTGCGACATCCTCCATGAGGGGAACAAAGCCTCCTAATATTATCTAAGGCCAATTGCATCATCTCTTTCTGAAACGACTGCAGGCTGGGTGACCCTTGCAAGCCCCTTTTTAACAATCCTGAGGTCCAAATCTGTTCCCTTGTCCCAGGCCCCCTTCCTCATTGTGACTGGAGCTGAAACATTATTTTCCTCTGCCTACTTGAGCTATGTTATGTAAGCTGTGAAAAGAGCTAGATCGGAAGGAAATTAACTGTTGAAAAATAAATAAACCAAAGACAACCAAAAAAAACAAAACAAAACAAAAAACAACCAAAAGAACAAAAACAGAATGAAACATTAAAGATATAAAATATTTAAAAATCAAAACTACTTTGGAGATTGACACAGAATTGCTTAATCCACTCATAATCAGCCAAACAAAGCAGAGAGAAAGACAAGAGTAAAATTAAAAAAGGACACAAGCACTGAACTACAGCAGAGTGACGTCACAGGCCAGGTATCGCCATGGTGACAGTGCAAGGGATGGGGATACTTACCTGGTAAAGCATGGGTATGGGTAGGAGAAGGAAGGGGGGACAGACAGACAGATAGACAGGGGAATCTCAACACAAAAGGCATAAAAAGAATTTGGACTAGTCTGCTGCTCCTGTTGCCAGCCAGATACAATAATCAATCTTACTGATAGTGATTATCAATTCAGTTTGGTTTCAGTTTTTTTTCCTCCCACATATTTAATTTTTTTTGATGAATCAATTTTCTCTGTATACCATTGGGCGTATGGAATAACTACAAGCATTTGGCTTTTAAAGTTCAATCAACGTTTGGTTGTTTGTGATGCCTGAGGATTTGCTCTTTTACCACTAAAAAAAAACAAAAACAGAAGGCCAATATCACGCATTTCACACTGCCCTTCCAACTTTATTCTTGATGCAACAACATATGTAATATAATAAAAATATAATAATTCTTACTAACTTATAATTTTGAAAAGGGCTACTGCCTGGCACATTCTAGCCTTTCTGGACAGAGAAAGATAGGGGCCATATTTGGTGTAAATATCTGTGCCGTTTCTGCACTTTCCTTAAGTGATTAAATCATCACAGCCCAATGACATATTAATTCTGAAATCATGGATGCATGGGCATATTAACATAATGGCCTGCCTGGACTCCCAATCCCACTGCAGTGTCTGACAGCTGGGTGGGCTTTTTAGCTAAAAACCTCACTCTGATTGGATTATTATAAACGCCCTAATTCACCAAGGAATTAAGAGGAGAGGACTGATTGTGTGATAGCCAGGTCACAACACTATTTGCTGATAAGACATGTTTATACTTTTTACAAAACAGTAAGATAGAAGTGAAACCAAAACGGTGGCTAGTCTGTGAGCAGGCCACTGCAGTGGACTTTCTGAATGGAGTCACAAGCCAGGCCAAGAACTAAAGACGTATGAACAACTTCATCATCCCAAACTATCACCAATCTTTAAACACAGTGACAATACTTCCACATTACCCATTCCGGTGAAAAAAAAGGGACCAGACAAAAACAATGTGCATCTAAATCACAAGGTGTGAATCACAAGGTTTTAAAAAAACTGAAAACAAACAAAATGACAATGTTCTAAGAGTAATACATATGCATGATATACAAGCAGCAGAATGAGAACTAATACAGAGAGAATTGAAAGCCTATGTAGCATTGGTGCTCTGATGAGAGGAAAATAAAAAATGGGAGAAATTAAAACAAAATAAAAACAAAACAATTCAATTGGGGGATAAAATAACATTTACCACTAAGTTTACCATCAGCACAACATGGGCAGGATCAAATCGCTGTAAAAAAGAAACACCAATTGGTTAAGCAGGAAGATTGAGGCACATAGAGAAGGGAGGGTGGGGTTGGGAGTGTAGTTGTGGGGTTTAGGAGGGTTTACTACCAGAGGGGCATCAGTGTGTAAAACCCCTTCCACCCCCCTCATCCCTTCACTCAGGGCTAGACGCTTACAGGGACTTCCTCTCACCACTCTCTCCCAAACATTCGTCCCAGTCCCCTGGCCCCTAGCCTGGCATATCTTGCTCTCTCAACCAGAATATGCCCCCAAGGTACCAAACTACCACCCCTTACAAAGTGTGCGAAAAGTACTGTTTCCCTGTACCAGTAAAACCCAGCAACCTTCACTTAATACCTTTGCTTATCAAAACACAAAAATCGATACCCCAACTGATAAGTACTTTTAAAAGGAGCTGTACTGGGTGAGGAAATGACTCAAAAAACATCAGAGTCTAATTTGGCTCCGACAGCTAGAAGAAAAAAGAAGCTTATCCTCCAAAAAGTAAATGAAAAGTAACATCTACTTTTGGAGTGTTTGTGGTCAAATATCTTATCTGAGATGATAATTGCCTCTAGGGACGACCACCATTTTCCCCCTTTGAGCTTTCTGCCTTGCAGATGCTTGTCAGCCCAGTTAGCAAATCTCCCTGAGATTCTTTCATTTCCTCGCTAGCTTCCAGCCAGCAAGCTTGTTTTGGGATGTGCTTAACCCCGGAACAAGTGAACACGTGACACACATAAAATGTACCTGAGGAAAGAGCCAGCAAGGCTTTGAGCAGTGCTTAGAGCGAGTTCTGCATTGCTATGTAGCTTCAGTTTTATCACTTAAAATTGTGAACTGTGCACCTGTCTGGAGTGTAACATTTCACTCTGTCATGTGAAAGTCAAAGTTAGGTGTGTAACCTCCAACACTGCTTAAAGCCCCAGGTGTATGTGACAGTTTGAGGCAGGCAGGAGTGCACCTCTGGGACAAACATGCTGTGCAGGAGGGGCAAAGAAATAGGGGGAGGACGGAAGCGTGTAACCATGGGGACAGAGACAATCGGGGTGTAGGGTGGTGAGGTTTTCCCTGTAAGTTGACTCTATGGCCCAGTCAGTAACAGACACACTCGCACGCACGCACACACACACACACAAACCATCATCTCAGTCCCACATAATGACCACACACATACACACAAGTTTCACAGGTTTGGAGGTAGAAACAGGCAAACAAGCAGAGGGGAGAAAACTTGTCTACTCTGCAAGCCATTCAAAGTCTGAGCCGTGGTTACAGCCAATCAGATACCCGACAGCAGCAACGGAAACTCAAAGAGGAAAAAAAAAAAGTCTAACATACGTAAAAGACGATGATTCTAAGGGATGTGATGGAATCATGGCTTCCTAAATCTATCTTGATTTCAAATGGATTTTTGTTCTTTGTTCAAATCGAAGCACTTGACACTTGTGCAAATTGAAATAAAGGTTTAGTGATTATGAAGCAAAAAGGAGGAAGCTGACAGAGGCCATTAGCCTACGGTACACTGTAAAAGGGGTGTTACATTGAGGTCAACTGCAGAGTGGGAGAAAGAAAACACACCCACACACACACATACTGACATACAGAGGGGATCCAACAAACCTTACCTAAAAAGGGGCAAAAAGGACAAAAGAAGAATAAGAACAAAGTCAATACAGTGAAAAACTTAAAAAGGGGACACAATGCTTTCACTTCAAAATTCAAAAACCTTCTCTTCTGACAAGGAGGACAGGAAAGGAGAGGAAGATAATGATTATCCAGCAGACTTAAATGAGATGCAAAGGTGCAGTTATGTTGTGATTCTACTTCTAAATGCATTAGCAATTTGAACAGAGACGGTGGGCACTAACACCGGGCCACTAATTCCTACACAACTGGACACACTTTGACGCAGTCTCATCTGCCCACAAAGCGGTATGCTTACATAACCACACATCAGTGGTGCCAGCGGCAAAAACAAAAGCACACTCAGCCCATGCAACTTGTTCTCTCCTCCACACAAGGCACACATCCTTATCACATCAAACAGATCGCTATTCAGCTGTTCAAGGCCAGATGAGAATAAACGAGGATGAACATCAAATGCTAGGATAAGAAAAAAAAAAATTACTGCTGTGTTATTACTCTCCTTGTTCTTGTCAACCTGCTTGGAACAAAGCAGCTTTCTGCTCTACCCTGGTCCCTGGTCACTGTCAGGCTGAGAATACCTACAGTATGAGACGACACCGGGAACCAAAGCCATATATGTACACGAACAAGAGGTGCAAGGGCAGCCAAGATGCAGCTTAAGAGTCAGGAATACGATCTGTGTGTTTCTAGCAGCTCACCAATACACACGATTTTAATTTAACATTAAAATGTCAGAACACAGCACATTAAGGCTCTTCAATCAGATGCAAGTCAGTGCGAGCAGACAGTATAAATTTAGATACAAATGACTGGTATAAAATCCAATAAAATTTAAGAAGTAATAAAGAATACAAATGACTTAGAGTGATACCTGCCCACAAGATTATTTTCAGACTGGGGCAAATTAAATTAGTATTTATATGTGAAAGTTGCTTCTCAGACCACACTAGAGGACCATTATAGTGGAAGAAAGGGATACATTTATTCTTTCTCCTTTTCTTTTGTAAGCAAACAACAAAATTAAAAACCACAGCCATTATCTGATAACGAATAAACAGCCTAGTTTCTCTGCTAAGTCTCTGCAGGCTAAATCTGTTTTGTCAATACAGACAAAGCATGTATACACTACTGCATATTTCTGTGTTATTTGGAAAATTCATGTTCTGCTACTCTTTTGAGAAAACTGGAAAGACAACTAAAAATCCTATTACCAGAACCATAAACACAAGGAATGTTATCATCTAACTATGCTGGCAAACAATCAATTAAAGCAACACGCATGAAACTTATTAATGTAAATGACTCAATTACTTTGCCAGCTCAGCAAAGCCCCAATGTGTATGACTGTTGCTTGTGTGCTGGAGACCCCATTTTGCAAAAGAGTTATGTTTCCCATTAAAATTCTGATACTGAGCCCATGTTACCGCTGAGTTTACAGGCAGAGCAATGCACTTGAGCAAGACGTGCAGCTGAGCAACAAAGACAAATAAAATGGACAGAAATTATTGCATGAGAGTCATAGAAATGAAACTGGTAGATCTGAGGTTAGAATTCTATGGACTGACTGAGAGGAGAGAAGCATATTGGAGGAGGAAGGTAGAAAAAAATTTAATTTGAGAAAAAATGTGGAAAAACAAGCTCCATTCTTAGCAGACTGCAAGGGCTTTCTGGCTTTCCAGTAATGACATCACTCATGGACAATGCTATACATCATCCTCTTTGGAGAAATTGCAGGGAAGGGTGAGGCCATGAGGAGAGAGTTAAAGTAATAAAGAGGCAGAGAATAAAGATGCTGATGAGGAGAGGAAACAGGGTGAAGAGACAGGAAGAGGCTCAGTGGAAACATGCCAGGGCTCTGCACCCCCCTTTGAGCCAATGAGCCTATGAGCAGCGGGGGTTGAGCTAATGAGGTGCTAACGTTAGCCAAGACCAACCCACACACTCAGCTCCGTTCAGCCCGCTCCCTCTTACAGCAGGTCAATATCAACTAGGCCATGGAATTACAGCTGTCTCCAGAAAGTAAACCTCCTTAATGCAGTTTTCTAGCTAAAAGCTTTCTACAGCACAGAGAGTGAATTCAATGTGCAGAGCCTACAGAGCTTTTATGTGCTATAGCTTTCACTTCAGTCAAGAGACAACAATCCTGATATAAGAGGGAAAACTTCTCGTGCACACGTTTTTAGATTCTCAGAAAACTGAGCAGTACACAGATTTTGGGCAACAGTGTGAGTCTAGTAAAACCCTAAGACACAAACCACCTAGACTTCAAAATCCAGACTGTTTAGTGTATCTTAGTTCTGGATTGGATCCTATTTCACTGCCACTGGGCCCGGCCTGGAACTGTGACTACATTGGTCCAAGAACCAAGACAGTCTGCCTTTAAATTTGGGTGCTTTACATTCTAGTAAGGAGGCAGCCATGTTAAATAGAGGTTGAAGAAGAGGTTTGTGTTTTCAGAGTCAACCATGTGCTCTTCCTCATCATTACTGACCCCTAACAGTGATAATGCCTAGGTCTCAGAGGCGAAACAGCATTTAAGATTCTGCGAGCAAGATTAAAAACCTGAGACTACAAGTTCAGAGGGGTTCAGAAAAATATCTGGAGTAGGTAGTACAAGACTTACTCACACAACAGCAATGCAAAGTCTATAACAATTTTTTCAAAAAGTTAACTGGCAAGAACAACTGGATGGGAACCAAACTGCACACAACTAAACTATTTATATTGGGGGAAAACGCCCACTTTAGGCTTACTCACTATGGACTAAATACGTCATTGACAGGCACATATACAACTCACTTCCATCTCCCAACCCCTGGGGTCCCTGCCCTTATTCTTGAAAAAAGTCTCAGGAATATTTTCCTCCCTCTTAAAGTTTGAGGGAGCAGCAGCGTGAGAACTACAGGAATAACTGGAATGACGTTTGTCTAAATAAAAATCAGTTTTACCCAGCAACAACAAAAGGGAGAGATCAGAGTAAGAATGAGAAGAGAAAATAAAAAATTGTTGAAAAAAAATAAACCTGGAAATGTGAGGGATAAGAAAATGACAGTGGCTCAGTACCACCAGCATATATTGAACCGAGGTGTACATAAGAGTGAGTTCTTACCCTGCATGGTTTTGCCAAGGCCTTGCCCCAACTTCCAGCCATGTTTCTGAAGCAGCCGGTGCCCGATGTTATCCTAGCAGAAAGAAGAGAGGAGAAAAAAACCAAAAATATTCCAATAATAAGAGGAGCTTTTCCCTGCAGGCACTGGTTTAAAAAAACAAACAAACAAACAAACTTAACTAAAATAAAAACACTCAGATCACGCTATCATCATCAGCACAACAACCACCACCATCATTATCGCCATCCACATCACCTAAAGCGTGTAACATTACATCAGTGTCTTCCAGCACAAGGAGTGGTAAGGGCGGTTGGAGGTGGGAGGTGGGGAATAGAGGGTGGGAGACTGAGAGGAAGGGTAGGTTTTTCACTATGCTGAATACATGAGGCTATGTGTGGCCTGTAAACTACATGATACCCTCCTATAGAAGGATTACAGGTTAAAAACTTTTATTAAAAGGCAAGAAATTGGGCATGAGCATTTCTATGTTTTTGGATGATAAAGATAACACATCAAGTGACATCCACTAACTGAGAAGTTTAGAGGAGGAGGAGGAGGAGGAGGAAGGAGAGGGCAATATATGTATCACACGCATACATATATGATCCACTACAGAGCAAGATCTTAGTACACAAAGAAAAGTGACACAGAACAGGTATGGAAATCTTGCATTAACAAAACAAAGACCAGAAACTCCAAGCTTGCTGTGATTCCGTAACCATGACAAGGGGAGCACCATGAAACATATGCAGCTGTCACAAAAAAATATAGCAAGAGGAAGAGACAGAAGTGGAGCTAGTGGGCCTTGGATTACCATTACAAGGCCCAGGGTGAACAGAATATGCACGTGTGAGGGGGATATGTGGGTGTGCAGGTGAAGAGAGGGAGACATTGTGTGCATGTAGCCTCATCAGATACACTAGAAATGGCTATTGTGCATGTTTTTGGACACCTGATGCTTCTCTGGTCTGTTATCAATGGTCTGGTCCCAATCACTCCCACACTTTTTTTTTTAACTAGAAACCATTATTAGCCAACTCAGCTCTTAGCTTGACTTTAGTAGATACTATAAATATTCATAAACTAGAAAATATACTTTTAAGACTAGATGGCCATCACCAAACTGCAGGGTATTTTTTGCTAGCATAAATTATCTTGCAGTGGCTTTAAAAAAGGCTGTGTGGATATGAAAAATGACAGCCCTAGTCAAGCAGTCAGTTTTCAAGTATTCTTTTTCTGCCTTCAATTTGATTTACGTGCGGACAAAATCAGGCAACTGATAAGGATCAAAGAAGCAAAGAGGAGTGCAAGAACATACACAACAAGAATTCCTAGCACACTCTGGAGTTAAATGTGCATGTCTGAGACCATTATATCACTGGGTCAGCAAGAAAACAAAAATATTAAGTGAAATGCAAGACCGTCCCACCACTACACACTACAGTACATCCTCAAGCACAAATAAACAGGAAACAATGAGATTTCTTAATAAGCAGTGTTTTTTCTGTTGTGATTATAACTATTCCAGGCTTGTCTAACATTCACCAGAGTGCTGCATTCTACCAAAAAACAAAAACAAAAACATACAAACCAAAAAAAAAGGATATTTATAATCACAAAGAGATTTACATCAACTTTCACAAACAGAAAGTGAAGGGGTTGGAACAAAACAGCATGCAGCTTTTTGTTAAAGACTTTTAACAAAAAGAATCGTCGGTGTTAGTAGCGCACTGTGAATGATACACATACAGAGGGGTGGGGCGGGCTGAGGGTGGATGGCAGGGTTAACAAAACTCCAACTGTGTTAGTCTCAGGTGTTTCAGGCACAAAGAGGAAGGTGATGGCTCAACAGGGCTCAATTAGTTCTCTTTGACAAAAAAGAGGAGGTCAGGACAGGGGACAGTACAGAGCAGGCTGAGCCATGGTGTATGTGAGTTTCTAGGGTGGTGGAGGTGAGCTGGACTTATATGGGTTAGTGCATGTGAAGGGGAGTGGTAGTCACACACACAGCACACACTGCATTTCCGCCCACAAGGTCTCATTTGGTGTAATCTTTTTGACAACCACTGTTGGTATTTCAGAGCAAACTGTTGCCTTCCTTTGCCCTATTTAATATATCTGGAGGGAAAAAAGCATGTTAGCGGTAAATACTGTGAAATGCCACTGAATAAATATATCCAAAACAACCTGCTGACTTTTGCCTCCAATACACGAGAGAAAGGCTGAACTGCTTCACTACCTGTCTCTGTTAGAGTTTGGTATTTTTTCCCTCCATTTCATGTGAGCTGTGCTAACTCTCTGTGACTGTTGGATCCCTTCCGCTGAGGGGTGAGATAAGAAACAAATCTGTACTGGGTGTCAAACAGTGGGTAGAGTACTGGGGACATCCTGCCTCTATCACTCCGGGTTGTTTAATAATACTTTAACATGCTATAACTGCTTATAAAATGTCCCTGCTTGGCAAGTCCCAGACATGTCACAAGATACACAGAATTAGAGGCTGTATGACCGATACAGTATATTGCCTCTTGGGGATAACATGTCCCTTGACTTCACTGTGTAGAAAAACACTGCAGACTCTGCTGCAGTGAACGCCTCCCCTCCAACCGACATTGCTTCTGTCCCTTACTGCAGTATTATGGTGCAGTAACACTCTACACATGAACATTTATATTGATTTCAGGGACTAGCTGATCTGAGGCTTAGAGCAAGGAGGACATTAAAAATGCATCCTACACTTACTTCCTCCTCAGCCTCACCCCAATTCTGGTTAGCTGTTTTGTTTGTTTTTCAGCACATCACAGAAGTCTGGTCAAGGTCTGTACATGCTTTTTTTCTCAATAGGATCTCAATCTAGATAACTGGAAGGGCAGGTTGAATGAGGCATCAGTCGCAAATGCTGACATAAAAAGAGATTAGTTCAAAATGTGCTCAGCAAAGGTTAGAGGGCGGAGATGAGGTGTAGACTGCATGTTGAACAACAGATGAGTGCACCAAAAGAATAGACAGACAGACGGATGAAAGCAACGACGGCGAGTCCAACAGCAGTGCAAGTGGAGTGAAGGCATTTCCATACGAACCTGGCTTTAAAATACTGGGCTGTCAAAAAAACAGTCACACGTGACACAACGTAAGAAACCGGCCAAACGCTTTCAACTGCAATTCTGCTAGCTTCTCTAGTTCTTAAAAATGCAAATCTCTCTCTGCTTTTAAACAAACATAACACTGTATACAAACAGAAAAGGTAGGCATGTCAATAAATCCACCAACTGACTGTTAATACAAGAGAAAGAAAAATAGAAAATGTTATCCAAACAAAAGAGATCTACATAAGGGGGTGTTTTTCATAAAAGTGTGCACTGTGCTGTCATTGGCACAGTGCATGGTAAAAGATATGGTTCAGGGAAGTGATATGCAGGGGACCCCACCTAGAGACCTCAGAGTATTAAGGATATCTTACTGCTTCTGTCAATGAAACCATTTATGTGCATCCAGTATGGGTGTGTTTGTGTGTCCCTGTCTGGACATGAAATGTTGCTTTGGTTCAGATTAACAAAAAGTATGCAACATAGAACAGGCATTCGAAACCATGTAAGTGACTCTATTAATCAAACAACATGTCTAACATGACTTGGAGGACAACTCAATAGCAGATTTCAAAATTTGCATGATCTGAAAAGATGGCAGAGACAGACCCTTTAGGGCTCTGCTTTGCAAGAAGTCATCCTCTTTCATGTTGCCTGGAAATGTATTATGGCAAAGGCCAGTGGTGGACAGGGCCTGCTGTCTGCCCCTCATAAACTCTTGTAGCTCCCTCGTATTTGGTGCTCTGCACATTCCTGGTGGGTCTCAACTGCTGCAGGTGTGACGAAATGGAAACAACTGCCTCAGTGCACCAGGATCCAAATGACTAAAGCAGAGGGCTCCTATTTTCCCGTTAATGAAAGTACGCATAGATGGGTCAGACTGAACATGAGTGTATTAAAGATTTCATTAAGTGATGGGGAAAATGAAAGTGAAGCAGATTTCAATCAATATAAATGTTTTAAGATAATCATTAAAAAATAAATACTTACCTCATAATTCTGAAGGGCAAATTCACTTGAAGTTTATCAAAGTGTAGTCAGGTTAAAACTACTGAGGGTTCAAGTTTGAAGGGGTTCTACAGCATCATTAAACTGTGTGAAACTTGCGTTCCCATTGAGTTTGAAGTAAGTAGGTCAGACTGGTTTATAGTCAATTGCTTTTGGCTATGTTTGTTTTGGGTGTTGGTGTTTTATATCTCAATTTCTACTCTGTTGCTGACTTAAAAAACAACAACAACATTTGGAGGGCTCGGTAGTGACCGTGTTTAAGACTGGTGCTAAATTTAGCACATGCAGTGTTGTGGGTCAGGATTTTAAAAAGAACTGGGTTTGACCTTTTGCTTGTATCCTACTTTCCACCTCGTAGGTGACAGAAGTCTAACAATCAACAGTGACAAACAGCTGTGTTGTTAATGTCTGGCTATGAAGCAAAAGGTTACTCACTTCATAACTCAGGAACGGCTGATATAATATCACCAATTGTCCCTTTTCTGTGCCGTTGCACTTAATATAACATGTTAGAGATTAGTAGTGGTTGTAATGACTGCAAAATGGATAAAAAGAAACACACAACAAACCGTTTACCTACTAATCTTCCTGTGACCTGCAAACATGTGTTTCTTAGATTCCCACTGTGTGTGTGTGATTTCTGTGGCTCTTAGGCTGCCCGCTGCATATCGCTCTGGGGACAGGGTCAGGTAGGGGAAGGAAGGGGGGAGGACAGTGGGTGGGAGGGGCTGGAGGGGGCAGGAGACGTGGGAGGAATGAGTCTGAGAGGAAAACTGTAGTAGTGATTAGGACAGAGTGTTGAGAGAAAATAATACTGAATGCTACCAAGTTAACACATGCAATGCAAAAAACAATGTTAGAGAGAAAGAGCAAAGACCAAAGAGGAAAGACAGGAAGAGAAAAAAGATCCCAATAAAGTACCACAGACCTCTAGCTACCTATAGATCACACACAATAAGTGGCAGGGGAGGGGCTCTGAAGGGCTGGGCTGAAGCATTCAGAAACAGGTCCATCATGTAATTCTGGAGGGCAACTGCCAGAAATCCTACCATTGTAAAGCTTTTCACTGCAGAGGCAGGGACAGACCTATGTACCTCACAAAATGTTTATAAACTGCAACTTTGTATGTAAAATTTTAGTTATCAAATTAAGTGCACTGTGAATCTCACCTGTCGACATGTCTATTTTGAGGCTAAGCAGGTGTAGATAAATTTCTCTTGATGTTCCATTAATATTTTAGCAGGTGTGAGGGTTTTGGCTCATATGTTTAAGTACCTGACCTTTCAAATAGAAAGTGTCTCATTAGGACAAAGAAAACGCACCTGATGTAACGACAGGTGTCACCAAACTGTCTAAAATGATTTCAGAATTAGCAGTTTTAATTGGTGGCAAACTCTCATGGTTACTTGCCTGTTTATGAAGTCTGCCACCTTCTTCTTTGGGCATGCACTTTCCAAAATGGCTATGTAAGGTGTGTGCCATTATTTATTGGTGACTAAGTGACAGCTGACGGCACTTCTGATGCGGCAATTTTTTCTACAGTGTGTGATGCTGCAGCACGGCCCTCAGCGCCCCTCCACTAATAATAGCGCAGGAGCAAAAGAGACACTCAAGCCAGGTGAGCAGGCCACCTCTTTCCCTTTTGTTTCCTCTCCTCTTCTCACACACAGTGGAATGTTTATGAGCCTGTCAGAAAGTTCGTCATCCAAAAACACCTATCCAATGAATAAACTTTAATGTTCTTGGTTCACTAGATTCTAGCTATGAAAACATGTTCAGGCTGGAAATGTGATCCTGCAAACATGAATAACAACATTTGTTATTGGTTTTTTGCCTTTCTAAACAGGACAAGGCAATGACTAGAATCTTCTCCTGCTGCTCCTTCAAAAGAACCTAAGACACAAGCCTGGTAGGTATTTATTTGCAGCCAAGACAATAAAAAATCCTGTAAATTTAAAAAGTTTAATATTTCAAACTTGTCTTTGCAAGTCATTATTGGTATTGTTTTTATTTATTTATTTTTGACATTCAGAATTAAGTTGTTTATGTATCATTAAATGATCTATTTTTGCTTCGTTCATGTCACTTGTTTAAATATGAGTTCTACTGAGGAAAGCCATGCCATTTTTATTCTATAAGCTAATGATCTATCAGCTATTAATCATTAACACAACTGACAACTGATAAAGGCAAACGGTATAAATTTGCATGCCTGTCAGTTAAAAATCAGTGTTAAATACATTTGTTGCTGTCTTTAAAAACAACAATTATGCAATTATTTTGATCTACACCTGGTTGCTGATCCTATCTGTTTAGCTCACAAAGCACATCTATTATGTGAAGGAGAGGTGACCCGACACTGTGTACTCATTTGGGAAGTTTGGGCCTGCCCACCATAGTGCTTCAGAGACAGAAGAGGGGATGGAGAGAGTGGAAAAAGACAGAAAGAAGAGAGCTGCCTGCGCTATTATCTATGTGCCTCTTCAGCGAAAAATGCAGTCCCAGTTGCACAAGCACCATGCCAGCACAGAATGACAGAGGGTACTGTACACCGAATCACTGTGTAGTAGGGAGGGAGCGAAAGAGGTAGAGAGAGAATAGATGTAGAGTGTGACAGGAGTGAAACAGACAGAGAGAGAAAGACAGTCAGAGAAGCGTTACAAGGACCCTAAAGATAGGAGTAAGAAAGCAGAGCGTGCAAATACAAACCGGGTCATTGCTGCTTAGCTAATAGGGGCCAATTCGCTGCAGGAGAGAAATGTCGAACACCCCAAGTTGTGTACAATAAGATAACTGTCCTATAGACACAAACACTAAACACTAACACATAAATTCTAAAGCTACATAAAAACACACTCACTCAAACACAAATGTAGCCATTCACACCATCTAATGTGAACTCTCTTGTTTGCTAAATGGAGTGAAATAAGCATTGCCCACTTTTATTGGCAGAAAATCATATGTATACTCAAAATCAATGTCTAATCTACATAATTGGGTTATTTTACATCCAATTCTGCCTACAATGTATTTATTTTATTTGACCTAATTTAAAAGGGTGTAATTATTGATGACACCTCCTTGGACAAATTTGAAATTACAGAGTGGTTAGATGGGTAAATGGATCACAGAATTATTATTAAACTGACTTCACTGGAAGCAGCTGTATAGTATAAAGAATAACATCTGGCCACCATCAAATGTATTCTATTTACTGAATTAATTTTAAATGGCTGAGCAGCTAGAGCATTTGGAAAACAGCCATTAGTGACAATGCATTATTCACTCCATACTTTCAGAGTCATCTCATCTCATTATGCTAAGATGACTAACAATGACTAATGGGAGACTGGTACAAAAATCAAACGTTTATCTGTAAGCTCTATATAAAACAGGAAGATCTAGCATGTACATAATCATTTTAACTGACACACAGGAAATGGAGTAGGCAGAGGACTTGGGAAGTGGGAGGGGCTTATAAAGGGTATTAATGGACATGAGACAAGTGACTCTACAGGTTAGGTGGCAAAAGTGTGTTCAAGAAAACACTGGATGCATCTACATGGACAGAATGAATGGAGTAAAAAGGTGTGGTTCTTAATCCTCCCTGGACCAATCATCCATTCTCACAACTGGTCCAATGGTGCAGGATGATAGATGCAGCCTTACCGATTCGATGGGCTTGTCCAGGGACGCCTGCTCCAGCTCCAACTGGCCCTCTTCATACTGGTCAAAGTGATTCCCACCCTGTGTGACACAAATTTAAGGACTTGCTTCAGAAAAACAAATTTCAGTCTTGCTTGGCTGATCATGAAGTAGTGGTCATAAAGTATTTCTGACTTCCAGTTGTGAGGATTTTCTGTTTTTCTCTGTCTTATAAGATAGTAAATAAAATATCTTTGGGTATTTTGAGCAATACTTGGACAAGACAAGCAATTTCATCGGGAAAATGGTGGAAACTTCAGAAAATGTTCTTACATATAGAACAATTAATGTAGAAAACAATCAGCAGATCCAACTTATAAGTAGTGGTAATAATTGCAATGGTTATAACTGCAGATCAAGTTGGTACACTTCACAGTATACTATTTGACAGATATATGTGACCATGTTATTCCCTTATCCCTTAAGTTATCCATTATTTCCTAACTCATCCCACTTTTTCAGTTATTGTAACAATTAAAAAAAACGTTTTAATGATTTTTATAATTGACAACTCAGCTAGCACTTTTTTTTAGTTTATAAGCCACGATGATTGAAAATTTACTAACAGAGTTGATTGTTGTCTCTTTGTTTTCAACAAATTTATTCTGCACCGAGGGTTGACTTCCTCCTCTGTTTATTTTATTGTTTGAATTTGAGGAACAGCCTTACAAAATACAAAACACCAATTGAGTAGTTATGTTTATGTACATGCCCTGGTTGGGTCAAAGAGTGAGTAACGAGTATGCTATTCCCGACCAAAAGGAGTGTTTATAGCACAGTTTCTGCCCTGAGACAGATGGCTTCCTCTCTCTTAACAGCAGAGGAGAGTGGAAGGTCACGTTTGTGAGTCTGTGTTCAGCTGACCTTCACACAAGCAGACAACTGAATGACTCCAAAAATAGTCTGTGTTTTTTTATTTTTTATTCATTTCCGCAGCTGTTTACAATAGAATGTGTTTGACAACTAAATTTAATTTGACTACACACAAAATATATGGCTTCCTGAGGATTTATTTCCTCTCTTCATGTCTATTTGAGGGATGGACATGCACAGCACAGTATTTACTTTACCTATCTGCCTCTTTAAGATTTCTACATTGAAAGATTGATGAAAACATTTTACAGTCTTTAGCTTAAGAACTGTGCAGCAAATAATGCTGTAAAAGAGACAATGCTAGCATGAGCTAGTCCCCCCCAACACACACACACACAAATTCTCTGGGGGAAGCTGGTTTTGCAGAGATAAGCAACTGCTCAAATCAGCCCATAATAATGAGGTGATTTGATGCCACAATGGCAGTCATTAATTCAAGTGAAACGGGACCCCTCGTCAGCATGAGTGAAGCTGGGGATTATGAGAACAGGAGATACAGAGGAGGAGCAAAGGCCTTTTTTATTATAAAATCGATGACATACCCCCATCACCATCTCTCCTACAACTGACTTTATGTTCAGTCCACTAAATATGCTATCAGTATAGTGCCTACCCACCACAGTGACTTATTTTCACTGCAGGTTGAATCCTCATGGTACATAAACAAACAAAACAGCAGTGCTCTACTGCAAAGCTTTCGCTTTGTCCTCTCAAGTACATTACAAGAGTAACTTTCCATTAGTTTAACAATATTAAAATGGATGCTGCATACCATTCCACATAAGTATGAGAGACAGCTACTGCAGAAGAGCTCTGTGGGTGCTCATCTATTGCCTTGTGTGTTTCTGCAACTCCAGATTAGCCACATGCTAGAGCTCCAACCACAACAATTTAAATCCATAAAGCGGACAGGGCTGTTGTACTGGTTGTGCTGTAGATATTAGGTAGACCATCTGTGGGTGTTTCCGTGTTGCTTGGCAGAAGGCTTTGGTCCATGTAGTCAGAGAGGAACTTTCTGAATACTGAGCATATGAATGCCTTCACAGCAGATCTCACACACAGAGCTCCACTGTGCTGAGCCCGAGCTGCCCTCAACAGACTCATTCAGACCACACAGCGATTCACCTCTCACTGACCAAATAGCAGAATACTGAGCTCCACTGGACACCAACACAGAGGATACAGATGGAAAAACACAGGCACTTTTCTTATTCACATGCTTAACCTTGTAATGGGTTTCATAGCATGTCTGGTAATCTACTACATCTACAACAAACAGCTTAAGTAACTGCAGCAACTTTTAAGTCTACTGTCTAGCAAAGCTTGATAACCCCTAGCCTCATTTTCCTTGTTCAAAAAAACATTAACAATATATTTATTTGTGCATTAATGGAACAACGGCACAAAAAACTGTCAGCACAATGTAAGAAAGAGTTGCTGTGTTGGTTCTGTTCAGATTGTTCATCTAAGCACTTTTTTGACTACGAACATCACGATTCATACAGCAACTCTCCTCTTCCTTCACAAATCACTGTAAAAAAAAAACATAAGGTCACATAGATGAAAATGAAAAAGCAGCGATATTCTTTAAATAGGCACTAAATATCTTTACTATCTAGCAATTATCTTAATTTTTCTTAATTTCAACTATGTTGACACAAAAAATGATATTACTATTTTTCTGATAGGACAATATGATTTTTGACAAGATAAGTCCTGAGATAATATTTGGAAAAATGTTAGATGATGACAACTGTGCATACCTGGGATTTTAACACATTGACTTGTTTCTGGGACAACATGTGCTGCAGAGTGACACCCAGTTACACAGTTAATGATGTTTCACTTGTACTGCCAGTTGGTTGATATTTTAATAAATATTAATTCAAAAAACAAAAATCATGGATAAACACAAACTATGAAAGATGCTGATCAAGCAGGGAGGTTATAATGCTATCTGAGGGGTCTCACAGGAAATAACTGTGATAACAAATTGATGAAAGGACAGACATATGATTTGAGCATATTTTGTGGTCTCTTCAGTAATGTTGTGTTAGCCTTTCAAGGGTGTGGTCTTAGATCTCAGATAAGCAAGAAAAAAAAACAGCTCATACATTGGTTGTGAAATCCAGAAACTCAGCTCTGGCACTTATCCTGCACATATGAACCATGAAATGAAATCATGTCACAAAATAATTTAATTAGTCTGCAGTTGGGACAGTGTTATTAACATAATATAAATTAAATACGTCACATAAGTGAAAAATATAACCACTTATTTATATTACAATTATTTTAGCCTCACTTTGCTTTACAGCGAAGAACGCGTATTACTCGAATTATAACTAAACTAGAAAAATCAGTCAACAACAAAAACAGCCACTAAGAGTTACTACCTCTACAAGATGAAAAAGGCACAAGTGTTATTGACGGCAGTAGATAATCAGCAAATGAGTGGCCACGACATGTTTATCTAACATCTAACGTTTGCCTTATCTATGCCCAACACTTGTACTTCTTGCACTTTTAAGTAACGTTCATGTTATTTAAGTACATTTTATGTAACGTTTTTAATACTATGTTCATGAACCAATAGATAATTGACTGTAATTGTGTATATACGGCATGCTAACTAGCTGCGGTTGCTGTGTTCTGGTTGTCAAAATGATACAGCCATTTCTTGCTACTGCTACAACTGCCCAATGTGGAACAAGACAACCGTTAGCTTACGGCTAGCTAGCTATAGATCGTTGGCATATGTCGATAAATAAGCAGTCTACCCAAGGTCACTAACAGGCTACTTGGACCTCAATATTGATATTACCTTTGTGTGGTTAAAAGGGTTACATACTATGCATGATGTTACAGTGCATAACCCATGATATGAGTCAATTATAACAGGCTGCCAAACACTGGGACGTGAGGGAAGTTATATTCAAAAGAGCCGCAGTGCACTGGACGCATTCACTAGCGTTAGCCCAGCTAGCTTGCAGTGCTAGCAAGCGACATCTAGACCGAAATGCACGATGCAGTTTGTGAAATTCCCCCACCGTCCTTGACGTTTTATTTCCCTATGTATGCGCTTAAACATGTGGACAAGCTATAATATATGTACAACGTCAATCGTCTAGAATGCATTACCTGGAAATCACGCTCTTCGTTGAACCTAGAAAATCTGTCGGCCATTTTCTGAACACAGCAGCAGCTTCTGTGCTCGCTCCGTTTGGTCCGTGCCCGACAGGAGCGCGATGTTGTGATGATGTGCACTTTGCTAACGATTCAGTCTTTGTGGTTGACCTATCACAACAACTTACACAAAGATGTTACGGTTGTATCTAATATAATTTATCCAAGCCACATTAACACTGTGATTATAATAGTTAATTTGCAGGGATAATTTGTAATTTAGCATTGTTTACCCAGGGTTTGTTTACAATCTTAGTCAGCTGAATTATACAGCGAAACAATGGATGTAGCTCAGACTCGATTCGTTGGGCAAAGCAGGTAGCTACCCAGGAGCCCAAGACCCCCAGGAGCCCCCAAAGTACCAATATCATTATGTCTTTTGGTAATTTATTTAATTGCAAATGTGTCTGAATATTTGCACCAGAAAAGTTTAATATAAACTGATAAAAGTCCTCCACTATGGAATTATTATAATTATAATATAATAATAATTGTATATAATTATAACTATTAAGGTAACCAAATTATGTGACCCTGACTTGTAGAAGGGCAGTGTTTCAACATATAGTCTATTTTTAGGTCTTTTATATTTTTAATTTGCTAACATGTACATTTCTAATTAAAGCAGTGTCACTGAAATTAGGACAAACTAACTTACACACCAAAAACCTGAGTGCTTTTATTTTCTGGTCCTCTGTTTTTATTTTTTATTTAATCAAAAAGCCATGTGCATTAGAAGCACCTCACCTCAGTATTGTTTCATATATATATATTGTTTTGACCAGTTGATATCTGCTTCTGGTCTTATGATGAGGCTCACATGTGTTGTCTGTTGCGTGCACACTAGATATTACAGTGGACGTTTTCTTGTTCAGTGAGTTTTTCTGAGAAACTGAGCTGGATGTCAGGTGGTTTGAAATTTTGTGTTTAGTTTTCACGAGTGCTGTGCAATGACTGGATTTATTGTTCATCAGGTGATGCTGCCCTCACATTTCTCCAGGCAAAAACAAATTTAATTGTGCCCAAAATAGAGTAACCAAATTTTACTTACTTGCTGAACTGAAGAAATAGTTCACTGTGAAGGTACAATCTTGACTACAAGAGAATGAATCCCATTAGAATCAAATATAGATCTACAAATAGAACTAATGAGTCACCATTTAGAATAAAGCCATCTTTAAACTCCACGCATTACATAATAATAATGTCATGGTTGTCTATATGGTATATTATAAGACCAACTTTTGTCTTTATGGTACCTTCCCTGATATCTTTCCTTCATATTTTATAAAAAATAGCGGGACAAATGCTTGTTGTTTCTTCCATGTCAGTGAAAGATATCCCATAATTTTATCCTCTGTTCAGTAGAAAACTACTTTGTGTAACAGACCATCCAATTTTCAGACATGAAAAATGCTCAGATTTCACATGTCACATTTTCTGCCTCCAAACAAATGCTTGGCAGGAGCACTGGCAAACTGAAATCCACTCTTCTGCTGGCTTGTTTAAACAAAATACTCCCACAGTTTGCATCAAGATTTCCTTGGCTTATGTTCACATGTGTCATGACAGGATTATATCCAGGGATTTTTCTTGGTATTAAACAGAGGAAATAACCAGATCATCAGTATCTTCTCTGGCTTCTACTCACACAAACACAGAACTTCCAACACATTTCTGACTGCAGGTGCTTAAAGACTCTCAAAATGTTCTTATGTAATTAAGATATAGTATATGATATAGATCAGCGTTTTTAGACCATGTGTTATCAAAAATGATAGTAACACAAATGCAAATTAAATGATAGTCATTATGATACATACTGATATTTACAATGTTCATATTTATTTTTTGTTAAATTGTTTTAATACATTTTTATATGTTCCCAATCATTCCCAAGTTAGATGATTATTGATTTTACTCCCGAATTTGAATGTATTATTCCTTTATTAAAAGTAATACTGGTATGAATGGGAATGCCCCTTACATTTTTTGTCCAACACTTTAACAGATTCACAGAATAATAGAATAATCAAAGAAATCACAGAATAAGAGTTCTTCAAGCTCAAAATTGAATGACATGTTTGTTAAACTGTTGAGTGTGAAATACATTAGACAGATAGATAGATAGACAGACAGACAGATAGACAGATAGATAGATAGATAGATAGATAGATAGATAGATAGATAGATGTACTTTATAGATCCCAAACTGGGAAACTCCACTGTTGCAGCACTCCACGAATAAATAAAAAACATGCATGTTGCTTACAACCTGCTAAGTGTGAAAGAAACAGTTTACTGTCACAATACCTTATAAAAACAATACAATCATACAAAAATCACTAGAAGGAAATCTTCAAGTGAATTTAAAAAGGGCATCTACAAGGGAAATATACTAAAAAGGGGCATTTACAGGTGACATTAACAACATAACACAAAATTTGCGCAGAAGAAAAGAACAAGATTTTTTTTCTTTTTCATTGCATCTTAATACAGACTATTTACCTTAGTTTGCACATAATTTACTGTTACTGAAACCCATATGT
>JAQNCA010000010.1:6038981-6052344 GCA_029783725.1 Acanthurus tractus
CTGGAGTCCCCGAGCAGGAGAGTGGAAGAGATCTGGTTCGGATCTTGGTAAGAGCTCTGGTCCATTTTCAAGCCTCATTGACTCTTATATCAGAATAAGCTATTGAAACTTTCATTAAGAAGTAGCCTGGTACATTGTATACTTTTGTATTCTTATAGGATCTAAACATGTTCGCTGTGTTTTCTGCATGAATCATCTTTAAGGAGGATTCGTCATATTCTTTGGCAGTCCGAGGCCCTGAGCTTTCAACTCTTTGTGCAAACTCACCTTAGAAACATACACATGATGTCTGATCAGCCATGCTTTTTCCTTGTCTGCTGTAGGAGGAGTCGCCATCTCTTGGAGGGAGAGGCAGCCTCAGCACTTCTTGCTCCAGCAACATTGAAAGCTCAGTAGAGCAGGAGGGAAGGTCTTCTCTCTACGGCCGTCAGATTTACACCACCGACTCCAACTATCCTCCACTTAACTGGAGGAACCAGGTCTGCGGCCCTTTCTCCAGTGTCCATTCCTACAGGCAGGACAGCGACTCAGACTGTGCCAGCAGTCTGGGGAACTGTTCGCTGGCCCTCGCAGGCCTCAGGGGCAGCGTCAGTCAAGGGGATCCTTGCTATGCGGGGCCCTTTTTCAAAGAAGTGGAGAGGGAAGTAAGAGAAGAAGAAGATGAGCTCTCAGCAGCTGATTCTCTCACCAATGAGGGAATCATCTTTTACAAAGAAGTATGTTCTTCTTCTTCATCTTGTCTTCTGTCTTAATTTAAAATGGCGTTTTATGAACCTAACCGTTTATCAACCCTCTGTTTCCATCAGAAAATCCAGCCTGTGGACTCTGAATACAGGGAAGGGAGAGAGTACGTCCTCTTGAATTTTATCAAAGAGGGCTCTTATGGCGAAGTGCACAGTGCTCAAGATGTGAAAACAGGCTCCACATTTGCTCTCAAAAAGGTAAGGCTGAGCATATCACCCTTATAAGTTTTTTTTTCTTTTTTCCGCTGCCTGTTTTCAAGGTTGGCTCTGATTGCCTACTCTTTTTTTCCATCCTGCCCAGATTGCCACGAAGAGGTTCACCAGTGAGGAGGTGGGTACGTGGAGTACCCTCAGATCTCCTCGTGTGGTGGAACTCTTTGGAGTGGTCAGAGAGGGGCCCAACGTTGTCCTCTTCATGGACCACAAATCTGGTAAACAAGCCTCCCTTTTTTTTGCAATTTCACACATAGCACGTTCTGTTAGCAATCACTGCTACAGTTGAGATGGAGGGTGTGGTTGGAAATTGCCGGTTTGAGATGTGATGTATGAAGTGCACAACACATGCACAGTAGGTGCAACATGAGGATAATGACGACTACAGCGACACGGGTGTGATTAATACTGAGATGTGGAAGTGGGTGGTTCTGGGATGCCAGAAATTACTGTTGAGCTTCCTTGAAGTGTTATGGTCCAAATTTGAGATGGAGATGTCTGCTTGATAAACACAGTGACATCCCTCACACTTTAAATTCGTTATTAAATTCCACCTCACGATAAAGGACAAGTTCAATATGAAGTTGTGTATCGGTAAATAGTAACATGATATACTTCATACTAATCTGATCTTGTTTATGATTTCAGGCTCCCTGGGCCAGCTGGTAGCGAAGCGTGGACGGCTGCCAGAGGACTTAAGCCTCCATTACCAATCACAAGTCTTAACAGCGATGGAGTATTTACTGAAGAAAAAAGTAGTGCATCTTGATATAAAAGGTATGTTGTAAAAAAAAAAGTAACATTTGGCCAATTTCTCCTGTTTGTATTCACAGCAGTGAAATGAACAATTCTTACATGAGTCATGTTAAAAAGTCAAAATATGAACAGTGATGCCACAGAGAAAACTTTATCGTGTCAGAAAATTAGCCAGAAAAACTGATGAGTGATAAATAAACTAAACCAACAAAGTTAAGTCACAGCTCAAATCCAGTTTATAAAAAAGACTGTTGTATTTTTATTTCGGTTCATCCTGAACACACTGGGTTTAACCTGAAATGGGCCACATTTTTCATGCCGGTTATCGTAAGAGCTCAGAGCTCAGAAGACTCTGTTTGTCCCCCCCGCCCCCCAACGCTGGTGTGACAACACCAAAACACAGACATCAGATATTGGCATCGGCACCCAGCAGCGCTTTCAGGATGAATTTCAGCAGCAGTAATTGTACAGATCAAAGTGGCATAACAGTAATATCGCAAAAACTAAATGTGTCAGCTCGACTTTTACTTGTTGTGGCACCTGGTGGAAATCAGAAACGTACAGAAAGAGCAAGTCAGACCTCTAATTAGTGCTTATCAGAAGATTTTGTGTCTTTTTGCAGCTGTTGTGTGGAACACAAGTGTCATAGATACAGTTTAGACTTGATCCCCAGCACCTGTGTTGTGAAACCAGACTACCACAGAGAAGACGACGGGCTGGGAATTTCCCACAGTGTGACTCACTGCTGCTTTTTCGAAACAGCGCATGTGCGCAGAGTCAGGAGAGCAAGAAAGAAAGGGAGATCGAAACAGAGAGGGGGGATGGGACGTGAAGGAGGAAGTAGTTAGTGAGAGAGGAGAGAGAAGTACAGACTGAGATCTTTAAGACAGAAAGCAGAAGATGAAAATAATGTGGAAAGAGGTAGAGGAAAGAAGGGAAGAGAAAAGGAAAGGGAACTAAAATAAAGGAAGAACCAAAAAAAAAAAAACAAAGACTAAAGCTTGAAGTTGAACAAACAGCAGCATATTGCTGTTGCGGCTCAGGCGCCACCTGGTGTCTGTAATGCCGTCGGAAAAGCGAGGCAGCAACACTAAATCTCTTTATCTGCTGCCTGTTTGTTACCAGGCTCCACATTCATTCCATATTAAAGTGTTTTCTATGCAGCTGTCCCACTGTGACCTCATATATTCCTCTTGTTGTGCTTCTTTGTCTGTAGACTGTTTTCTGTTTGTGCAGCTGCCCTGTTTCTAATTATGTCATCCATAAACGAAACTGCACAAGTCATGGAAATGAGCAAAGTTCCACTGAGTTCACCAAACAGTGTCAACACTAATCCAGTGAATTATTGACTCTGCTTGTTTTCTCCCACAGCTGACAATGTGTTGCTGTCGGAGGACGGGAGAGACACCTTCCTGTGTGACTTTGGACACGCAGAGAGACTTGACAATCAGGGACAGAGCCTGAATGGATCCAAAGGTAAAAACTGTGTAACTTTAGCAACTTATTTTTAAAAAAAAAAGGGTAATTAATTCCCTTCCATGTCTTAGTATTTTTTTTCTTATGTAATTCAATGCAGACATGAAGGGCTCAGAGACCCACATGGCCCCTGAGATAGTGAAAGGGGAACCCCGCGGAGCCAAAGCAGATGTGTGGAGCAGCTGCTGTATGCTACTGCACATGCTTAATGGGTGTCAACCTTGGACAAGATACTACACCTGTAGACTTTACCTGAAGGTATGCTTCACCGTCACACACAGACGCTACACACTGTCGCTTATCGCAGATGCTTGTTCCTCACAGCATTTACATCGGACTTTAACTGAGTCCCTCTTTGGGATTGTTACAGATTGCCAACGAGCCTCCCCCTCTGAGAGAAATCCCACCTGACTGCAGCCCTCTCACAGCCGAAGTTATAAAGGCCGGACTGCAGAAGGATCCAGCCAAGAGGGCATCAGCATCTGACCTCAAAGAGAAAACTGCTAGAGCTCTGAAAGAAGGTAACTGTTCATCTGGAAAATGTAGTTTATGCATATCCTTTCCTTTGTAAAGCATCAACATCCACAGTGTGTAAACACATAACATCTTGTTATTTTTGCAGTGGGAGGACTCACCAGCCCAGTGAAAGGACCCTACATAGAGCCTCTGCACTTTGCCAACAAACCTCCAGACTCCCTGCAACTCATCAACAGCAGCCTTGACTACGGGGATGAGGAGGAACATCAGGAGTCTGCTGAGAAAGTGATCACAGCTGAGAGGAAGAAGAAGGGAGTGAGCATTGAGGATGAAAAGAAGGAGGCAGAGTCAAAGCGAGGATCACCTTTCTATCCACAAATGCTGATCTCTGAGCCGAACCTCAAGAGGGGCAACCCGGTCACCACCGTGTCTGAACTCGAGCTGCGTAAACTGGAGCAAGGTGAAGCTTCTCTCGGCTTTCTGCGTGAGGTCTTTGTGTTAGATGTTTGAACCGTGCTCATTGTTTTCCTGCTGGTTTGCAGATTTTTACCTGAGCAGTTTGTCCCAGCTTCACTCTGCTGAGGTGCAGGAGCAGCTCTTGTCTTGTCTCAGCAGCGACCCATATTCCAACAGGGAGCCATGGGACAAAAAGGTAACCAAAATTCACAAAAGAATACTCACTTAATTTATTTCACACTGTGCAGAAGGCTGCATCACCAATATACATCCCATGTTTAAAGCGTGTAGCAATTTTTATCGATTTGACCCATCCAAATAATCAAGAAATCCCCAACATTGGGTCAATTTCAGAGTTCCATTAGTGTTTATCCACTTTTGATAAAGTATTAACGGACCTCCTATTGGCTCCTATTTATTCCAGGACTCTGGCCGCTGGTCCCTGAGCCCCACTGAAGAGTTCAGCTCTGGTGTCTTCTCCTATAACAGTCAGCCAGACGTGCAGGTTTTCAGTGTGGATTTGCTGAATCACACACAGCTGCCACCGCCCTGCTGTTTTGAAGGTGAGAAAAAAACCATAACACCTGTTTTCTTGTGAACTATTTAATGTCGTACAAGTCACTTTAATGCCATGTGTATCTCTCTGCTGTGTTTGGCTCAGGGGTGGACATCTGCATCAGGGACTTCAACAGGAAAAGCATCCGCATCAGAGAGACGCGTCGGGTGAAGGTGGGCCACATCGCCACTGGAATCAGTGATCAGGTGAGGGGTTGCAGCCTCACAGGCTCACATGTAGGAACAGCTGTTCATGTTCGTCTGTCTCAGTGTTTTTAAGCTTCACATTTGTTTAATTCTCATGCGTTTCTCCTTTTCAGATCTCTGAGAGGGTTTTCACTTTGGAAACCCAGCAGGGCCAGAAGGTTGCTCATGATGAGGAGGTGCAGGAGTCTGGCCTGGAGCTCTGCTGTGTTCCTGCTCCAGACTACAGCTCCGTCTGGACTTGGAGGATCAGAGATGGAGTGCTGGAGACCAGATAGAAGCCACAGCCAATCCCTCTACCTCCGTCCACCAGCATCATCTGTTGTACTTGTGGCCTTTTCGTTGTATTGTCTCAGTGTGCGAGGACCAAGCTTTCACAAGGGGTAAAAATAAATCTGACAGGTGGAACGCCTCGGTAGCTAAATGTTTACAGTGCATGCCACATGGCAGCTGCTACCAGTTTGATTCCAGCATGCAACCCTTGTTGTATGTCAGCCTCCTCTTGCTCGCTATATCCCTGTCACTATCCGACCCACCCACAACCCCACCCCCCAGAAAATGATTGAGCTGCCTTTTTTGTATCTCATGTTCAAATGCCATAAATTTGGGGGGGGCGGGGGGGGCAGTTGTGTCATTTCTTGTCTTAAACTTGCTGAAAGCACTTTTGTGATCACTGTTGCATTTACATGTTTCGCCTTCTCTTATTAAACAGTGAATGAAACTGCCCTGAGTGTGTGATGCATTACAGAGCTCATTAACAGTCAGATAACAACTTCACACAGTGACTGAACTTTACTGCTGCGTTTTAGTGACCATATATGGGACTGACTTTGTCTGTCAGCAACAATACATGAATTTAGACTTTTAAGAGGGATTTGTTTTATTATTTAATGATCCTCTGATATTTCTTTTATGGTCACAATGAGATAATAAATCTTACTTACCAACAGTTCAAATTTCAAAGTTGATTTACTTAATGCTACTTTAAAAGTACTTCGCAGTCTGGATTTCTATGACATTTGCAGCTCGTATTCATGAGCCTTCACGATTAAATCTCTGTGGTTCGTGACGCAATTGCCTTTTCTCTGACACTGTCCTCAGGCCATATTTTCTATTTGTGCTCATTCATTATGACAATCCAATAAGCAGTTTACCACAACGCCTAAGAATTTATGTTCCCCTTAGTATTAACCCTTTCCATTCTGATGCCTTGCTACATAATAAGATATAAGCCTAAACTTCATTCTCCAAAAGTGCAGTATTTCATAAGCTAAGTGCCCAACTATCAAATAATGCACTGTGTTTCTCAACACAGTTAAATGATTAGTAATCAATAATGTGCCTGTTGAATATAATCCTCACGCTGTCTAAAATTACACACATCTATAGTCACAGTAAGAGTTAAATGCTTTATTTTCCATATTACAACATACAAGGTCACTGCAAAAAGATTTTCATGGAAGTTGGAACCAATTTCAGCTTTACAAATGTGATAGAAAAAAGGTGAAAATTTAAGGTATATCAAAGTGATTTCGTAGTAAAAAAAACACCAAGGCACTAACAAACAATGGAAATGTATAAAAAGCCTTTTGTTGTGTATGAGTAGATTGGATTGCAGTTTGAATTACTCACTGAAAAATACAGTACTTTAAATATGTGTGACATGAGGTAAGCATCTGTGAGCAATCCAGTGCTTTCTGTTTCTGCAGTGCAACACCTTCTGTAGATTGCATGAAACGCCAGATCAAGATGTGACGTTTCTTTCTCCTTAGTAGGAGTCACATTTAGGTCACAATGCTGGTCAAAATGGCCAAAGGCAGCATATGATTGAGTGTTAAAGTAAGAATTTAGGTTGAGTCGCTATGATTACTGAACTTTTCAACCCTGTAATGATTTATGTTGAATGTAAACAAACATTTGTACAAAAGTACCTGCTGTGGCACTTTGATTATCCACTGAAACAAGGTTGAGCTGCACATTCGAGGAGAGAAATTATTGTTGTTGTTGTAATTTTTGAGCCCAAATATTGTGATGTTAACATCTCCTCATCTATATCATGTTCTTGGTAATCTGGAGAACTTCTTGCAAAAATATCTCTCTCGAGCTTGATGGGATGTGACCATCCTCCAACGTGTCCATTGCCAGCAGATAGTTACAGATTTACACTAGTAAACACTCACAAATACATATGAAGATGAATTCTCTAGCATACAGACACCCTGATGAGATGGATGGAGAGAGTGGGAAAATCTGAAAGCAGTCCGACTGGAACAAAAAGAAAACTATTGTGTAAATGAAGTAGAAAAGAAACTCTAACCTTCATTGAAAATTTTCACATCCATACATCTTTTAGGACAGAAACAGAATGCAGTGACTCTTTTTATATGTATCAAGTAAAAAATAAATTACTCAAAATGCATTCCCTGTTCAAGTCTGACCAACTCTCCACCCCACATTTTGTGCACATCATCATGTACCGCTCACTTCTTCAGTGGCATTGGGATCATAGGTACAACTTAAGCGCATTCAGTCCAACTCCCAATCCTGGAAAACAAAAGGGAGGCAGAAACAAAGAGTAGCTCTTTGTATCCAAATACCAGCTGTTCAATTTGTTCACTCAGCCATAACTTCTTTCCATTTTTTTTCAGTTGTTCTTCCATTTTTCTGGTTCCAGTCTACATTTCCCTCAGTCGTCGTTCCTCCCATCAATCATGTGCCTCCCCTCACAAACGCCTCACATCTTGCGAATGACAAGAACAGTGGTGAGAACACCCGCCAAGAAGACCCCAACCGTCTGCCATGTGGGTGTGCCAAAGTAGGAACGGATACCCTCCTAAACATCACAAACAACAGACACAACAATGAATACCTGTCACACAAGCAATCTGGAGCTGACACTCTGGTAATAAATGAAGATTTTGATGTTCAGCTGCTCCTTACCCAGCCACCTTGCTCCCTGATCCAGTTGATCACATGCTCTTGGAGGTAGTCCATGGTCCAGGTGATTATTGTTCTGATGATATCAGGAACTTGGGTCACAAGAGCCTAGGAAGGTGTGAATGAGACATGTTTCAGACTTCAGGTATTTGTTATTTAATCATAATTCCAGGGGAAAATTGGCATCAGTTTGCTTTTACAATGAGGTAAGGTATTACTGAGTTGGGTAACTCACTTTGATGACGAGTCGGCAGGCAAAGTAGAACAGCGCAACCACTCTGCCCCAGTTAAACTTTCCATCTGAAAAGATCTCAACGGCCACTTTCAAAAACACATCTTTTGTGGGACTGAGCTGTGAGTTGTTAATCATCCTGGGGACAAAAACAAGAGCAAAAAGAGATGAGATAATTTTACTATTATTATTATAGTTATAATAGTTCGAATATTTCAAACAGCTTTTATTTAATTGTAACCTTTTAACTTTCATTTTAGTTCAATTTCAATTATTTTTATGGTGTGTTTGCTAGTTTAAGTTTAGTTTAAATTTTCAGAAAGATTTAAGTTGAGTTTTTCTTAATTTTTGATATTTAGTTTGTTTTGATTAAAGCCACGTAATATACAAAAAAAATATGAAGCCATATACAAACTACACTCACAAAGTATAATACTGAACGCTTCTAATTCAAATATGTGTTTTATATAACATGAATGTGTAGCATTAGGAGCTACAACTTCTGCTTCAATGATTGTGCTACCATTGGTAGCAAACTGAAAATAAATAAACCTGAAACCTTATTGCTAAAAATCCAAAATAGAAATGAACTTGTTTCAATCTATTTGTTTGCAACAAAGTTATAATGTTTGAGGGATTTTTTTAGCTTAGGGTTTCATTTAATTTAGTTTAAGTTTACGTTTGTTTGTTTTCTGCTCCTATTTAGATTTAAGTTTCACTTTTAGTTTGCTGTAATAACCGTGGCCTCTTCCAGTAAACTATGTAAGTGAAACTTTCTCAGGCCAGGATTCTGATACGAGTGAAACATAGACAGTAGCCAACCTTTGAAGGTCGACATTGTTATCTAGCTCATCTCCGATCTGCTGCAGACACCTGGCCAGGTTCTTTTGGTTTTGGTCACATAGCTCTCCTCCACCCAGCTGTGCTCTGGTCACTGTAGCAGTGCTGTCTTCACCCCGCCGAACCCGCTCATAAATGAAACTAGTCAGTGAGACACAGACAGACAGTAGTAAATGTGATTTTAGTCTTTGCCCTGTCCAATAATGACAAGCCCAACTGTACAATACATACTTACTCTTTTAACAAAATAGCTCCTACTTCCAGTATTTGCTCTTTAGTATTTCCTGGAGGACAAAGATCAGAGTTAAATTATCCAACGGTTCATACTACCATAATATGACTAATACATCATATTGTAAAGAAATTAGTAAACAACTTGAAATGTGTGCTCGAATGGCTTGTATACACTGTTACTTCATTCGAAATTTAAGGTTTCGCTTTACATAGTTGGCTCAGATTAGCCATACTTTAAATAAGAGGATAGAAAACATAGTCTTGATCAATAATTGTAAGTAAATGTATATCAAGTTATGTGCTCCAACGTTACCCCCTATATCCGCTGTTTTTGTAAGTAAAAGAGACATTTATAGTTTAAGGTAACGCTAGCACACAATCAGTTGCTTGTTAGCTAAGTTAATAAAGATAATTTGTGGTCGCCGAGGATAGTTCATATTGTAGCCACATAATATCTATCTCGAAATTTGACATTTCGAAAGTAAAATATTATGGTCTCTGGATAACAATGATTTAAATTGGGAAAAACAATTTTAAGCTAACTCAGCCCTCTACGGTTATCTAAGCAGCTGACCAATCTGTCCAGGACAACGCAGAATAAAAGCTAACCGTAGCTAACGTAGAGGTAACGTTTAGTTAGCTATTTTGCTAAGCTCAGCTCAGCTACTGTTACTGTTAGCAAGCAAACAAGCTACAACCACAAAACAAGCGTCATTTGTTAAAGTGTCAGATAATCTATGTCTATCAAAGTGTTAGCGACAATGTCAAAGGAAATTTAATAATATATTAATAATGATGATGGCTAGTACCTTTATCACCTCCTCCCGGGTGTGCTGCCATCTTGATGTCTGTTTATATCGTAGGTAAGTACTTCCGTACAATCATATGACAACATTTTATTTGTTTGTGACGACTGCATTTTAACTGAGGGGGGCTGGGTGTTTTCAAATATGTTAATCGTCATTATTATCCACAGGAAGAGCGTGCTGTTATAATATTAAACTTTAAATAATTGGAGGTGACATCATCAACTGTTGACTTTGTTTTATGGATATATTTACTTCAGCGTCACATCGCTTTGAGACTTGAACTGCACATAAGAATCTGAATAATAAGTAATATGTACATTTTGTGTTAACACTGTCGACTCCATTTAAACGTTAAAAAAACGATTTTGATTTTAAAAACAATAAACACGGCTGTATTTTAATTTTTTGAGCCCTGCCTTTTGTAGACGTCATTTCCTGTGTTTCGTCGTCTTCCGCCCGTCGCGCGCATCCACAGGCCTCTTTACGACTCGGCTTGCAAAGATGGCGGATGCACAAGTATGTTGAGGAAAACGGCGTGGGGAACTTAAATAGATATTTTTACCTTTAAATGAAACATTTTACCTTGGTAGATTAAGTGTACTGATTCACGCTGTCTTTGTACACACACCCCAACCATTTGAAATCACATTTAGGCTTTTATGTCCGGTATTTATTGCTTCTCTGTATACCCTCGTGTAACGTTGAATTAGCCAGTATGCTAACTCGGTTAGCTTAGCCTGCTGGTAGTGTACCCCTTTCATCACTAGCGCTTGTCTTTGTATAAACTGCGAGCGGTATCGATCTTCACTACTTTCACATTTCTCGCAAAACTGTAACGATTTTTCCCACCACCTAGATGTCCTTAGGGCTTCGTAAGCGGAAGTTATTTTAAAGTAGCTGGCGAGGCCGGGTGGTGTTGTCAATGGGTGTTCATAGTGCCGGAAAGTTTGAGTAGCGTTGACGCGTTGTCTTTGTTACAGTGCATAAACTTGCTCATCTCTCTGACCAACAGACCGAGAGGGCCTACCAGAAACAGCCCACCATCTTCCAGAACAAGAAGCGTGTTCTGGTTGCCGATGGTGGCAAGGAGGTCAAGGAAAAGCTCCCCCGCTACCACAAGAGTGTCGGGCTTGGCTTCAAAACCCCAAGAGAGGTAACTTCACATTTTCTAACAAAATACCTAAATCAAAAGAGAAAAGCGGAGTTGTAAATGTTATTGTTTTCTGCAAGTGATGTTTTTCTCACGATGGTCTTCCAAGCCTGCAGGGTTCTGACGAAAACGCCTTATGGCAATGCTGATGCAGTTCAAATTCAATCACATGAAACAGTTTTTCTCATCAAGGTAGTATTAAGTTGTCACCATTAATATTCTTTGTTTTTACCAGGCTATTGACGGCACTTACATTGACAAGAAATGCCCCTTTACTGGAAATGTCTCCATCCGTGGCCGTATCCTCTCTGGTCAGTTCATCATTTACAAGTATACTTAATAACATTAGCCTGTCGATTCTGACTTGGGATGCTGAAACTGTTTGTCTCATGAACATGTTGACATTTAAACATCACGCTTAGCTTTAATAATTTTTATTTTCCTATCCTGACCCACAGCAAATCAACATGTTCTGCACAAATGCGCATGAAGTAACCCAAACCAGAATAGGCATAGTAGGCAAACCTACTACAGAATCTGCTTTAACTTCACTTTTCTTGTCAATGTCCTCCAAATGATGTTTTTTCTCACGATGGTCTTCCAAACCCTCTGGGTTCTGACGACAGTGCCTAATGGCAACACTGATGTACTGGAGTGACAATCTTGATTATCAAGAAAATAATCAAAAGAATATGTCTACTTTCTTCTCATTCTAGCACTTGTGATCTTTGATTTGAAAGTGCACATGAATTTCTTAAGATAACAGTTGAACTTCAAATTCCATTTGTGTGCATCTACAGGTGTGGTCACCAAAATGAAGATGCAGAGGACCATCGTTATCAGACGCGATTACCTGCATTACATCCGCAAGTACAACCGCTTTGAGAAGAGGCACAAGAACATCTCTGTCCACCTGTCACCTTGCTTCAGGTACTACACCTCTCATGGGCTTTCAGTTCAGGTTTTGTTCAGTAGTAGCAAACATGGAGTCATCAATTTGTCATGGCAGGACTTTGACAGTTTGCAAGACATGTTTCTGCCAAACCCAGAAAATACTGCAGCTATGCATTTCTCAACAGCCAGACTTGATCAAGTCAAAAGTTGAAATTTATTTAGTTTATTGCCTTAGTTTCAGCTCACTGGAAATAATTGCACCATAAATGTGCTGCAAATGATGTTTTTTCTCACGATGGTCTTCCAAGCTCAGGAAGCTCTGACGACACTGCCTTTGGCAAACACTGATGCAGCTTGGCTACATACCACATTTTCATACAGTTGTTAAATCTTTGAATGCTTGATCTGAAGTAGAGGTTCCTGAATCACCTGTTGACATCTGCTATGACTGTTTTCTACAGAGACGTCACAGTTGGAGACATTGTGACTGTTGGAGAGTGCCGACCGCTCAGCAAGACTGTCAGGTTCAACGTCCTCAAAGTGACAAAGGCTGCTGGAGCCAAGAAGCAGTTCCAGAAGTTTTAGATGTGACTGTGTCTGACAGTCATTGCAGGCTAGTATGTTGCAGTCCAATAAAGAAAACCCTTGTGTAAATCGCCTTTTTTCTGTGTCTTATTTCCCCCCTTGGATTTTGTCCTAAATAATACAAACACAGATGTGTTGTATTCAATCTTGTCTGTAATACATAGTCGGGCATTACACGTCACTATTTTAGATGGTCTGTTAGACAATGTTGTGTGGCCTCACCCATGAAATGGTGGAACATTCATTTTTAATGTACCAATTACTTAGAGACAATTTTGATTGTCATAAAGTTTCTAAAAGATTTGCCGCTTAATATCTTGCACAGAACAGAGAATGCTAGCTTGAATTGGTTAGTGTAAAACAAAAGATAATTTCTGGAAAAAATCTATCAAGATGTTGCAGTATTTTTTTTCATTTGCACAACTGAAACACTCCACAAGCCCAACCCTTTAATGATAGTGCAATGTTTTTTAACGTCACCAGGAAGTAAAATAACAGAGTGATGTCTCTTTACTCAAAGATCTGAAACCCAGTAAGAAGCAAAAAAAAATGAAAAGAGGCAATGTGACAGCTAGGCTGTGTAAAGATTATTTTTCTTGAACTGCAGTTTCTGCTCTTAGGCAATCCTCAAACTCGGCTGCTGTCAAATTGTATAAAATCAGTCCAAGCAGTATTATTCATCACTATTTCCAGATGAAATTTCCAAGGAATTGTTGGATGGGTGAGTTTTTTCAGATCAGATAAGATAATTGCAGACAAAGACTTGTAAGGAGAAAACAAGGCTTATGTGGAACAATTTCTT
>JAQNCA010000010.1:6123575-6144847 GCA_029783725.1 Acanthurus tractus
TATATATATATATGTATATACACTTTCAAAATTTCAAGTTTAGGCTAACTTAGGTTAAGACTCTAGTTTTATAATCAAAGTTGAGATTGAGTCTGTGATATCCTTATGTCTGTGTTTGTTTACTTCTGATAAGCCATGATGTTTTGTTACTCAGAATCAGATAATACAGCCACTGTAGATATGGGTAAAACATCTTATCAATTGAAAGTTTGTACAAGCTTTGTGTAAGCTAACAGAGTATTGAAGACATGAGCTTTAAATAACTGGCAATCAGTCAGATTTTGTCCCTTTAATGCTGAGATCATATAGGCTAATACAACAGAGGAATGTTGTGAAACTGCTCTGAGTGTATTTTGTCTGGAATACTTCAGAGCCAGCTCTGGGTTCAGTAGAATTTCCCTTTTCCTGACATTTCAGCCTATCATCGCCTTTGTGTCTAGTGAGCACTTTTTGCACGGAGGAATGCAAAACATTGTTAAGATGTTGGACTGAAAAAAAAAAAACGGTGACCTGCATGTCATATTGTCTTTGTCCTCCTCAGATTGCTGAGCACGTTGACTCCACAGATGGATTCCTGAGCAAGTTGTCAGTATATAAAGCGCTCGCTTTGATTGCTCTTGCCCAGCAAGGGAAGCAACCGAGCCCCAAACTCCTGGAGAATTGCATACAAGGTAGGTGACAGCGTGACAGCGAAAGCAGGGCGATAAAGCTTTTGCTTAATGAGTAGCTTGATAATTCCCCTGTGTGCCTAAGGGCAACCTCAGTCATCCCTTCACTGGTAATGATATTTCATCTGTACGGGGCAAATGTCACTTTTTTTTATTGGCTGGCATATACATGATTGCATTCCTATTAGCTCTCTGAGACAAGTTACAACTGGGACACGCTTATGTTGTAATTGATGTACTCTATGTAATTATAAAATAACAGAGGGACTTCTGGGAATATTTATGCATAATGTAATCACATCCCAGATTTAAAAAAAAGTGTAATGCCGTGTAAAATGTGAAAAAAAGACAGAATGCTGTCACTTGCAAACAAACTGTGTGAACTGAAAACTGTTGTACAAAGTGTCCTGTGTCCTTTTAGTAACAATCATGTGACGATCATTAAGACAATCATGCGTTTCACTGAGTGATGAGCCTCTTCTCATGCTTGCTTGGGAATGACGGAGCCTTTCCAGGATGCTGCTTTCATATCCAGTCATGATACTTTCACCTGTTACCAGTGAACCTGGTTACCTGGGGATTTTTCCAGACAGGTGTTTTTGGAGCACTTCACAACTTTCCCAGGCTTTTGTTGCCCCCTGTTTCAACTTGTTTGAAACCTGTTGCTGGCACTTTGGAATAAGCGTGTATTAATTAAAATCTGTGAAGTTGATGAAATTATGTAAAACATTAAACATTTCATTTTTGCTCTGTTCTCGATTGAGTCCGAATGAACATATAAAAAGGATTTGAAAAATTTTGAATGTTCTGTTTCATTTCTAGTTTAAACAGCTTGCTAACTTTTTGAAATCTGGGTTGTATACAAAACTATAACTTTATACAAAATATGACCCTTTTAATACAAAAATACATTAAAAAAAACAAGTACAAACTTTCCTTTACAACAGATGACAATTGAACATTTTATTTTCATTCAGTCTTGTTTGTTTTCTTTTATTTTGGTAGGGAAGGCTTAGCTGTGTTTAAAGTGTTGCATTCTTTCACTTGTCCCACAGTGGGAAGATGATAGGGGGGAATTTTATGGTTTTCATCGAGGTAGCCATTATGTTGACTTGAGGTAGAGCCGTTTCCAACCTTCTGTGATTATTTTTGGCTCTCTGTTATTTCAGGTGTGGCTTGTATAGCAACTAGATGCATGCCACTTCCTCATCTGTGCAAGATCAAGTTTTCCTCATTTGTCCCAGTACATTTCATTCAAATTCATGACCTTCTATGAATGTACAGGAAGGGACCAATAACAATTCACATGGACACCATTCATAATACTGTGCTAGCTAGAAACAAGCAGAGCGAGGCACGTTGTAATCTGCTGAACAAATAGGGGTGGTGAAAACGCCAGCATTCCTCACAGTTAGGAAATTCATTTCATTCTCCATTTATCAGAAATAAAACAAATATTCAAAGTTGGTTCTGCTAATGTGCCTGACAGAGTTACCGAAACCTCAGCTTGGAGAGCCGAGGGACTTGAGGGCATTGAGGATGCAGCCAGCTCAGGAGGACGTGCTGACGATGTCGCAGACGCTGGACAAACTGCAGGCCCGAGACACGGTCCAGGTGGAGCTCATTCCTGAGAAGAAGGGCTTGTTCCTCAAACATGTGGAGTACCAGGTCACCAGCCAGGCAAGGAAACCCATAAATCCCACTGCATGCAAGTGATTATGTTAGGATAACAAGACAGTAACACGAAAAGCTCAAAATGTGGTTCAGTGTTGTTGTCTTAGTCGTACTTTGATGACACAGATGACAAATTCATATGAGACATTGTATGACTGTGCCAGAGCTTTTTGTTGAGTCAAGATTTGCTGGCTGCATAAAGAGACACAGTGATTTCACCCTTCCAGCGTCAGCACTGTAACTGAATTTCTAACAAAAAAAAACTCAGTTGTCTGATTATTTTCTGTCTCTGCTTTTTGTTTCTTAGCGATATAAAGTGTCAGTTTACAGACGCTACAGCGATTTTGATGTCTTCCATGAGGTTTTGCTGCAGAGATTCGCCTACAGGATGGTGCCAGCAATGCCACCTAAAAGAATGTTGAAGGGAGGTACGTTAACTCTATCTGAACCACGATAGCTCTTTGTTTCTGCATTTCCTCCATCTTAGAGTAATTTTTCCTGAAACCATTATGCAGTTTTATGTGCTTTACTGAAAGGTGAGCTGTAAATGTCCTGGGGGTTATGGTAGCGGAGTGGTTTTTGTTGTTGTTGTTGATAGATAATAATGCCCAATTTGAATAAAAACCGCTATATCCGGCAGGTTCTGTTGTTTCTAACACAGTCGTCTCCATTCATCAAAGTTATGGCCTGAAAGAAACAAATGAAATGAGTGATGCGTAAAATGAGGCCGCTTTGATTCACAATGACTTATTGTCACATTGGAATGATAATTATGTCAACACACACACACACGCGCACACACACGCACGTACGTACACACACTGAGGAGACCTTGCAAAACACTTGACTGGACAATGTCTCAATTAGAGATCTCGATGGAGAGGAGAATGTAAGAAAGAAAGCACACATATAAACATGCTCTCTGACCAATTGTCCTCTTGTCTCACTGATATTTTGCAGCACAAAGCATCGCTGTGTATTGTCCTTGTGCTCTTATGGTTCACTTCTTTCCTGCAAAAAATGAATCAATCTGTGGTATCCGTCCACAGTCCTGACCTCTGTCTCCGAGCGCGATTTCATCGAGGGGAGGAGACGTGCTCTCAGCAGATTCATCAACTTGGTAGCCCGACACCCCTTTTTCTCCGAGGACGAGTTGGTCAAGACCTTCCTCACCTTCAGTGGCTCCGTGCGTGGTATTGTTGTAACTTTGCGCCTGACTCTTTGTGTTGTGCAATGCGCTTTATCATCACGATGACTTGACACCGAAATGCTTCCTGTTCCAGATACTCAGTGTCTCTTTCCGCTAACACAATCCTCTCCCTTCTTCCCAAACAGGATGTTCAGACTAAGCTGCGTGACACTTACAAGAAAACCGGCGATGAGTTCATGACTAACAGAATTGCAACCCTGGCAAAGGTTCGTCACATGTGTGTACAGTGGAAAGAAACTCCCCAATCGATTACCAATTATCAGCTGCTTTTAACATTTCTAAAGGTCTGTGTTGGATCTGTTTGCAGGAATATCTTCCCGCCGACATTCAGTCTCAGTTCTCGACAAGCAGAGAGCTGATTAGAAATATTCACAACAGCTTCCACAAGCTGCGGATCAGAGCCGAGAGAATGGCAGAGCGCTCGAAGGAGAATGCAACTGATCTCCTCCTGTTTGGCAGAGAGCTCAGGTATTTCATTACTATGGGTATAAAGTTAAAGTCTTTATCTTTTATCCGGCGAAGACAAACGTTAATAAGATTTTCAAATCCTCGGTGTTGTCGTGTCTCTTCACGGTTGTTAGCTTGAAATGAGTTTGGCGGGCTAAGACACTGCAGTGTTACATTCTGTTTATTTTTTTTTCCCGACAGTGTGCTGGGCTCAGATGCCTCGTCTCTTCCCTCTTTGGCCTCCTCACAAAGCACCTGGGGGACCCTGCGTCAGTCTCTGAAGAGTCTGTCCGTGGAGTTTGCCGTGCTGTCCGACAAAGCTGCTCAGCAGGTACAGGCCCCTCGGGCCCCTCGATCCCACCGTCTGCTCTGCTGAGCTCATCCCAAACTGGCACTGGGTAATAAACATTGTCTTGCTAATGTCCTCAGGGCCAAAGGGAAGAGGATGATGTCGTGGAAAAACTGAATCTTTTCCTGGATTTGCTGCAATCGTACAGAGTGAGTCAGTTACTGTTTTGGTTTTTCAGTCCACCTTCAGGGTTCCCAACCTTTCACGTCAGGTGATTTTGTTTTGATGTTGGCATATTTCACATCAAAAGCCTCATGATGCTCCTTTCATGCAGCGCTGCAAAGCCATTTTTTATGTGTCAAGGCAATAAAATCCAGTCTCCTGTTTTCGATGGAGAGACACAACGAGGAGCTGTTTATCTACAGTAAATCCAGGGACAATTTGTGACTAAATTCAAATTATTATGTGCTGATTTTTTCTTGCAAACAATGCACCTTATTGTCACTTCTCTTTTTTCTCACATGGAAATGTAGTTCTTAGTTGTGGCTCTGGTGGGCAGATAAAGGGGCATTTACCACAACCTCTACCAAATCTAATATCTTTAATCTTCATTGCAGTTTCATATTTGCATACAAACAATGTCCCATCATCATCGTTCCCGGTCGTGTGCCTCTGTTAGTTTGTACATCACTGTGCCATTTTAAGGCAAATGAGGAGAGCTTTAGTGCGACTGCGTTTGTCTGCAGGATCTCTGTGAGCGCCACGAGAAGGGCGTCCTCCACGAGCACCAGAGAGCTCTGCACAAGTACAGTGTGATGAAGAGGCAGATGATGAGCGCCACAGTGCAGCCCAAAGAGCAGGCATCTGTCGAGCAGCTGGAATCACGAATTGTTCAGGTAATCTCACAGTTTTTCTCTTTCGACATTTTTCGGCTGTCGGCGTGCTTCCTGGCTGATAGCTTGCAGCTGAAGTCATTTAGTACTTGATGAATAAAAATGCTAAATTGGTCCTGAGTGTATCTTTTGCTAAAACACTCCTACATCCATTGGGTGTGAGCAAAAGTGTATATCAGAAGAGCTCTTTTTATTACACAGTTTGTGGCAAAAGAAATTCTCACACTGTTTCACATTTTCCAGATTTGAGGAATTAAATCAATAACCAAAAAATCTGATTCGGTTGAACTGAAACTATTTGACTTTTTAAGCTCAAGTGTCTCTGAAGCTTCAGTCTATTTCTAATTGCATCCTGTATGCTTGATTGAACTATACAGTGTAGGAGGAGGGAGGGCAGATTTAATTATATAACTAAATGATTAGTGCCACTGTGACAGAAGCAAGTCATCACTTTAACACATGGGCAAAGTTGAGTCACATTGGGGTCAATATCACTTAAAACCCTCCGTTATCTTGGTACGTACGTACATTCTGTTGAATCTACACTGGTTTTCATCTTGTGACTGTAGTTCCTCTTAGTCACTGTGGTTTGTCTTTATTTGGAATATGTGGTCATAAATGTCGACGTTGTTTGCCTTTATGAAGTGATTTTTTTTTTTTCAAACTTGTGTACTTTTAGTTTAGATTTTGAATTTTCTGTCAGTTGACCTCGTGTGTTTTTAAAGGTCAGTTACTTTTACATTTTAAGTTCCCTTCCACAAGGTGTTTAGATTGTTACATCAACACACTGGTGTTGTATATTTCAGCTTTGATATGTTGTCGCTGAGAAGCATTTTGGTTTTTATGGGAAATAAATCAAATTTAAGCTACCACAAGTCTGATTAATGCCTCAAAACAGGCAGAAAAAATTGGACACTGAGTTGAGGAGGATTGCACATTAGCTTACAGTTGCGGCTTCAATCACTGACATTATTTTATTTTTAAGAAAGCTATTGATTAAGAGCTAATGGATTTTTTGTTACATTCTGAAATAGAAAGTATTAATCTCTAAGTAAGACTACAGGCATGTTTCAGCTTTATGACACTAAACTTGAGCTAAATGCTAAAGTCAGATTGTTACCACGCTCAAAGAGAAAGTGATGACATGCTGAGGCGTATTACATTTATCATTTTTGCCATTTTAGTTTGGTGTGTTAGCATGCTAACATTTGCTGAGTGGGGCAGAATCTGATGGGAATGTTTGTGAGTTTTACAGGAATTTAGTCCTAAACAGATTAAAAGGGTGCCAAAGTGTTTACAAGTCATCCGGAGGGGCACATGAATGAGTTCACCAAATTCCAGGTCAATTCATCTAAAAGTTATTAAGACATTTCAGAAAGCACATTAAGCCAGAGGTTCATCGGGGGTAACAGACAGATAGAGCTACATTACTTGTGTTGGTATTGAAAATTATATCTTTGGGAATTTTTAAGTACTGAATGTACCGTGACACCTTGACACCACTCAGGCACATCGGTGGCACACATGAGAGTTGGTGTAGCAGTGATTGAGTTGTTGATGAACAGGATTAGGCAGAAGTTCACGTATGAATCAAATCTAGAGCAAATTAAAATGGAAATGTAATGACTTAAGGGCATTTTTCTGTTTTGGTAATATGAGAAAAACTTGAGAGTAAATTTCCCCGTGGAATTTTTTTTTTCAACCGATTATTATCATCATTTGGTGAGTGGCGGCAATTTCACAATTATCTTTTTTTTTTTCCTGTTATAGCAAGAAAACGCCATTCAGACGATGGAGCTGCGGAACTACTTCTCCCTGTTCTGCCTTCATCAGGAGACACAGCTGATCTTCATCTACCTTCCAATCACATCCCACATTCTGGGGGCTTTTGTTAACTCCCAGGTCCAAGGACACAGAGAGGTGAGGCCGCTTGTCTGGAAATCATTTTTTCACAGCCCCCCCCCCCGCCCCAACCTCTCCACGTCGACACAGTGTGCCGCTCCAGGAGGGGGTCAAATCAGTTTTAAATTGGCTTGCAATGAAAGAACTAATAATGATGGATGGCATCACTGGAGGGATAATCTTCTTGTCTCGGATTTGAGCTGGCTTACATATCACACAAACAAATGAGACTCCCATATGCCTTTCTGATACATTTATATTTAAATATTCTTCTCAAAAACAAGATGAAGCACCCCTTTTTTTTTCTTTTGTTGGACATTTTCTTCTCAACCTTTTTACTTTGCTTCCAGAGTTGCAACATTTTAAGAGGATTTTTTGTTATCTGATTTTAAGGGCAGTTTACGCAGACTTTTCCTGAAATGATTTCTTCCAAACCACCTAACTATATTTTGCCATACTCCATAAGTAACATTAGCTCCATGGAAATAAAAGGAAAGATGAAAGTGAAGATAAAAAAGGATAAAAAAATAACTTTTTGCTTTCTTTCCAGATGGGAGAGGTGTGGAATGAACTCCAGCCAAAGCTCGGATGTCTCTTTGGTGGTAATAACGGATTGAAACCCCCCATCTGAAACCTGAACGCACCAAGTGGAAAGAGAGAAACACTGCCGCCGATGAGGATCACAAACTGGAAAATAACCTGCGCTGTGAGCTACAGAAAACTGCACAACTTTCTCTCCTCCTGCAAACTTGTCCGTTTTACAAAAAACACATTCCATTCAATGAGAGGACTTTTGATGTAAATGGATTCTCTTCTTCTCAGCTTATTCTGGGTTTGATCATCGACCATGTAAGTGGACAAGACAGTGGGCTCATAAATCTGCCATTTCATGCTCTGCTTGATGAGGAAATAATTTCCATTTCCAAATCAAGGAGTGAAAATCCTCTAAATGTTCTTTTTTTATAAGGGAGCACTCAGCATGTCAGACTTGAAGGATGACAGTATATTCAAGCATCTCGACTCATTTCCTAAAGCACCTGTTCATCGCTTAACCTTGTAAGAAGTTTTATACACTAAGATATTTGAGGAAAAAATACTGTAAGGGACAGAAAGTTTGATTTTTATTAAAGGATGGGATTATTTTAAATCTCCAGTATTGAAGGTTTATGGTTGTACTTACTGAATAACTTTAGACCAATGTATTTTTGATAAAGAGTCTAGTTTATAACAAAATGTAGCATCATACTTTGCTTTTTTTTAATGGACAACTGTGTTATTTCTCTCACTGTTTTTGGTGTTTACTTTTACGTAGAGGAACATCTTTGCTTTTTTGACCTTAACTGTTTGCAAAACTCCCAGTTTTAATACTTTATAAGCTATTTTGAAAAGCCAACACTTGTGCTACAAAGGGCCGAGATTTGAGATATAAACAACTTCCTCTAATGGCATAATGTTAACCACAACACTATAAGCTATTAATTTGCTACCAAAGATAGATGATATAAGAGGAGTGATTGATAAGTTCATGGCCTTTAGGTAGAAGAGGAAGAATAACACAGCTCTCTTTGCATGCATGAGGAGTTCAACTCTTTGAGCAATTATGCAGAAAGTTTAAAGTTAATAACGTTTTTTAATATTTCTGTTTTGAGTAATTGAAACTTGTAAGTCACCACTGTCTGGGAAAATGGAGAACTTTGACCATGTTTAAATTCAGCATCCCACTACTTCACCACGCTGAGAGAAAAGGGCAGCATCCCCTCGTGATGCCTTCAGGTGTATGATGACTACAGAAAGGCCGATGTTCTCCATTTTCTCAGACAGTTCTGACTTGCAGTTTTCAGTTACCTAAAACAGAAGTACCGCATTACTCACCTCCTTCTACCACAAACTTATCACCCACACTGTTGTGCAATAAATCATATGACAGGACCCCTACAGTTTAAATTTTTATAGTCACTCTCTATTAAATCACTTTATGGTTAAAGAATTTTTTTTAAAGTTGCAGACGTCATGATTTTAAACTCTTGTAATATAGTGTATCAGGGCAAACAAGATGTGAATATCATAGGATTCCCTTTTAAAACACTATTAGAGTTTGTATTGTACTTTACAGATATATGACGATGATGCACATTTGTGTCCCTTCACATGAATTTTCTTATTTTAAAAATGAAAAGGGACAGTTTGCCATAAGCGGGCTCATGTTGTGAAAGTTACCTCACAAATTAACCGATGTGATCCCAAATAGACCAAACTAACTGTGTTAAAATGAACAATGTCAGTATGCAAGTCATGATGCCAGCACATAGTTTTGGATTCATGAAGAAACGGAAATGTTGTGCACACAGTGTGAAACACATTTGCTTATGCAAAAAAGTATCAGGAATTGAGTAAACTTGCACAGGAAATGACACCCAATACAACTATTTCTGTACATATTGTACATATTTTATCAGAGAAATCCTTGCTAAATTGTGTTAAATCAATTATCCTGACAATAAAATGGAATGGAACGGAATGGGTGTTTCTTTAATCATAGTGCAGCTTTGATTATTATTTTTTTTTTTAAATTATGTGTTACAGTAATTTTACAGGCAAACACTCCACATGGTCAGTTTAAGTGGTTCTGTCAGCACTCTGTTTCCTCAAACTAATGAAACTAAACAACAAACACTGAACAGTTTGGAACAGTAACTTTAACACTTTAAGAAGATATTTTGGAAGGATGATGCTTTAAAAAAAAAAAGTCCTTAGATACTCAGATCCTTCGAGATGTCTCCGAGTTCCTTCACCTCCTCCAGTTTGTGGCTGAGAATGACATCATGACCCTGAAACTTAAAATATCCAACAAATTTCTTCTTCTGGAGCATCAGGGGGAACCACATGACGTCATCAGGCCACATTTGACTGAAAGGAATCTGGTCACATTCAAACCACTGAGGCCTCATTTCTAGAGAACAAAAGAGAATAAAAACACAAACAGATTTCTTTTATCAACCCTCACATGTCACATAATCATAACTTCTTAACTTTATCACCTCTGCAACTCTGAACCTTTCTTAATCACGGTTCAGAACATGGTGGGAATTATTTATCAAAGTTCAATCATGTTGCCTCAAGACTGACATTAAAATTGTTAATGCAAATCAGTTTTAAACTATTTTAATTTTTTAAATCTGTTTTCTACAGATAATCTCTGACAATTTATAACAAATTTGTTTATCTGAAGCTGCTGTGGGGCTTTCAGATGAAGTTTCCCCTCTGAGATGCAAAACAAATGAGGGATTGTTGTAATAAAAAAAAAGTAATTTGTCACATGAAGGAGCCTGGTTTTAACTAATTGCGCTGAATGAGGACTGCGGCTATTTGTCTCTCATCTCTTTTAAGAACACGGACACATTATTATTTTTAATAAACAACCAAGATTTCAGATTGTGGGAATTTAAGGGGGATTTTCCACCCTTCTTCAGAAACATTAGAGAGAACTTAAGTATCCATTTCCTGAAAAAGAAAATCAGAATTTAAAATTGCAACTAATCTCACTGTCAGAGAAAAAGGTAGCTAACTTCTCTGTCCTGTCCTGTGGATGAAGCAGTAAAAGTGATTTCTCAAACATCAGCACGCGCTCTGACTTGCTTCTGAAACTTTACACCTTCGAGTGACACTGGTCCTCAAGTTTCAACACTTTCTTCAGCACACATCATTCAAACCTTTTTTTCTCCATTTATCTTTTCTCCCTCCGGCTGCTTGACTTCTTTTGCCATCCAGACTCTTTGGTCCAGTGCCAATGTCTGATGCTTCACTTTGCTGTGTGTCTCTAAAATTCAACCTGTCGACCTCGACTTAACTCTCAGGATATATAGATCACTGCAGGCCTCAGCGTTCCTGCTGTCCAGGACCTCTGCTTTCCTTTGTGTATTTACACACTCTCAAACTTTACTACTGGGAACACACTTATTGACTCTTCCCCTAATGCTCTCTCCTTGCTTTACAGTTATGTCTTAGAAAAAATACCCAGATAGATGTTTCAGTCCATTTACTGATAAAAATCACTGTGTTTCGAAAGTGATATCCATAAAAACAACATATAACGGCATGAAGTGTAAACCAGCTTTGGGATAACAGAAATAAAGGAAGTGAAGATTAAGGGGAACCGAAAGTGAGAAGGGAAAATTTTTGCATGACTTAAGTTTTTTTTGGAACACATCAATTACTTTGAATTACGTAGAACAAAAATAGTTGTTCCTCTTGAGTTCATGAACATGTTTTCTCACAGTAACAAGTGATGCGTCTCTTTTTAACTCGATGTTTTACAAACATTTGAATTCTGGGTTATTCCCCTTAAAGATGAAATTGCTGCTTTCTAGCTCCACTTTTCTAAAAATCTAACTTTTCTATTATAATTTTAGGACTTCTGCTGTGTCATTCTACTCAATCCTCTATTGTTTTATGAATAAACAACTCTGGGAAAAACCATGTTGGAATTTTCCAAACCACTACCCGCTTTCATTTCTTCCCAGCTGTGTGTTTTGCTGTGGAAACATACCATCTGATTCTGTTGGTTCTCCATTATAAGTGTCGGCTCTGAAAACATGGACGTCAAGGATCTCTGTGTCTCCAACAAACTCAAATTTGATATTTCCAACCTTCTCGAGAGCATCAACCGTGAGGCCGCTCTCCTCTAGCAGCTCTCTGAAAGGCAAAATTTGAAAGTGTGTCTTTTAGAAACAAACTCACAGTGCACTAAAAGACAAAAAGCAACTGAGGGATGATATCATTTTTTCATGACAGTGAATCTATACGTGAGTCAGCTGCAATGAGTAAACAAGTCGACATATCCTGATAAAGACAGAAAGATGTGTCTAAGAGCTTGAAAAAAGTGGATCTTTCAGAACCCCATTATTTTGCCATATTGTTTATTTATTTAAATTTAAACAATGTATTCTATTAATCAGTTCCCTGACTGGATGAATTCATTTTTTTTACACCCTTTTGTTAGTTTTTATGTGCACACACAGGATCTATGGACCTGCGCTGGTGGAGATGTCAGAGTGACAAGCAGTAATGGATTTGGTGCCCAGGAGGTGAAACAGCACCTCTTCAGCCACCGGTCGACACTCTGTGGACTGAGACTGAGCTTTTTGTTACACCACCCAGCTTATTTTACGTTTTTTTTGTGAAAGACAGTCAAAATTTCAGCAAATAATAACAAATAAGACTGCAGTATGATTTAAAAAACTGATGGAACGGTGCATTCAGGAACTCTTGATGCTCAGTGGTGTTGATCACCAAACGCTTTCTTTTACTATAAAATCACCTCTTACATTGTCTTTATCATGCAAAGAAGGTAAGGCTGAATATAGTTCAATACCATGATGTGACACAGCTTATAAGATTTGAGTCTTGTATCCTCAAATTCTCACTCCACTGACTTCTTAAGTTTTTTTTGATTTATGTTTTGCTGAACAGCACAGTTCAGAAAGTCCACATACATTAGTCGATTCTGTCTCAGTGACTGGATTTAAAACCTTTTCTTTGATTGTTTTTTCGAGCCTACAGCCAATACAGCAATCACAATATAAAGTGGTTTTTTTTACTAACAAAAAGTCAGTCCCTTCCTCCAATATTGACTGTCTGTCCCCAGTGTTTTTGTTTAAAGGCGTAACTAATGTCGCCTTGAGATTTTTCTGATTTACTTTGCTTTCATATACACAAGCAGCAGGTCTGTTTTTCATACTGAGAGAAAGGAGCTTGGAAAACAGGCCTGATGCCTTCAGGGCTTCCTTCCTTTAGAGTCTGGAAAAAATAAATGGATGCTGAGTCCAGACTACATCTCAACATTCTTTTTTTTTGTGTCATGTTTACAAAAGGCATGCCCCGAATGTTCTGTTTCAATGTGTGCAAGTCAGAGGTGTAACAATATCTACTGTGGTATGATGTAATGCATAACATTGCGGTGATATGATGACATGCATAAGGAGCTGAAACCTGGATTGTGAGATCAGTTCAATTGTGTTAAACCTTCTTTATTTGCCCATTAAGAGACTCCAAAATCAATAAGAAAGCAACTTTAGATGCAGAGAAATGCTTTGTTTGTTACACATTGTATTTAAGGAGGAATAAATGTAGAATTTAAAGCTGCTTTTATTGCTTGTCCTCATTCAAGCTTAATATGTGGCTTGATCTGTGAAGCCTGCAGCATCATTCTGTCTCCTCCTTGAACTAAGAAACATAGAACTTAAATCACACTGGCTGCAAACTATTGGCTTTAGCCTAATTCATGTACATCACATTGAAAAGGCATGTCCGCGCATAGCAAGATAATTATCACCATGACTCACAGTGCTACTTTAATGTAAAATACAAAACAAAATGCTTTCTCCTTTAAACAACAGGAAGGGTCTCAACAGTATCGCTTTATTAGGACAAATGATGTGATCAATCTACCTCCTTGCTGCATCTTCAATAGTTTCCCCACTTTGAACTTTGCCCCCAAACCCGTTCCACCTGCCGGCCCCAAACCCTCTCTTCTTCATGCCGAGCAGCACTCTGCCCGGGCGGACCACGAGCACCAGGGTCAGCAGTTTGGAGGTAAACATCTCACCTGTCAGACAGGAAGTGAGGAGATCTGGCTTTACATCGTCACACTATGAACACACCGACCCACCTGCTGCCACTGTGCGGCCGTCAGCTCTGCGTCAGCATCCTTACCTGTTCAATATCTGCGCCGTGACGCGACAAAAAAGTGTGAAAAGTGTGAAAAGAAAAGTGCACGGGCAAAACCACTGCACGAGACTTCACGTTGAACGACTCCCGCGCGCAGCGTCACGGACGTAGTCACGTACAGCGCCGATTTGTAAGAGTACGGATATGTCCGATTAACGTGAGAGTGAATCCATTCATCCCCATCATGTGCTTGTAAGATCAGCAGCAATGTGTTACCGTGAAATATGTTCGACTAGAAACTTCAAAAGTTTGTGACACCACGTGTCCTTCAGTCAAAACACTCAGACTCTTTCTAAACACCGATAAATTCAATGTGATCCATGATGTAAAAATGAAAATAATTGAAAAACATGATATGCAATCATAAACATGCGGTAAATAAAATGTAATGTCTCAATAGCTTATGGCAAACTATCGAAAAATAGACAATTGCATTATGTTTATTTTGTTGTAATGAATGGTAATAATACTACATATACTACAACAGTTACTACTACTACTTATACTGCTTATGCCCTGAAATAGTACCCTTTCCCCAAACAGACTAACAATACAGACAGACATTAGATAAATTTGAAATACGATATGATAAGATTTTCTTTCATATCTTACTTTCCAGAAAGGAAATTCATGATCCATGAAAACATGTAAACAAATTTAATATTTCATATATTATGGAACGTACCCTGTTTGTTTTTGTTATCTTGTCGTCCGTTGATCATTTATTATAGTAGTCTGGGTCGGATGTAATAAAAATCAAAGTTTACATATTAAGAAAAACTTTTGATCTTTGTGAAATAAACATGATTTTTCCATGTAGGAACAATGTATGTTACCGTTTAACAGTAAGGGGACATATATCGATAATACACAGACTGTTAGCCTTGACCAATGACAAGTTGTATTTCCGCGCAGGCGCAGTGTGCCATCGTACGCATGACCCTGCGCGGCCAAAACAATGTGGTTCTTCTCCTCACAGAGAAGATGTCTACACGTCTCGTCATGTCTAATGAAGAAGTTAAAGGTCAAAACTCCCGCTGAGCAGCGGTGGATGCAGCGGCAGCTCAAAGACCCGTATGTCAAAGCCTCACATGCCCAAAACTTCCGCTGCAGAAGCGCCTTCAAGCTGCTGGAGATAGATGACAAGTTTCGGCTCTTACAGCCTGGATACAGTGTGGTGGACTGCGGGGCTGCACCTGGAGCCTGGAGCCAGGTGGCAGTCCAGAGGGTCAACTCAGCCAAGACAGGTGAGACAGTCAAATAACACACACCAAGAAGTGGACTACATTAATAATAAGAATTCAAATTTAAAACTGTGGACTGGCACTGTGAATGTGCCCATTGCATAGCTTTTAAGGATGTCCCAGAGATATTGTTATGACCCATCTGGTCATTTCTGAGGTCATGTTTTGTGGTCTTCCTGTCCATTTTGTCCACCCCTTTAAATTCTAGGTAGAAAGTTCTGTGGATCTTGGCTGCCCTCCTGAATTCATTAAACTTGGCTTGTTGAAGTTCATTTGAACAGTTGTTCTACATTATCTTTAATTAGAGAATGACCTTTCGTTTATTAGTCGTTCTTGTAAATGTCAAGATGTTTTGCCATCCCTTTTAAGATATTCCTCTGACTGACTGCAGCCATCTGTGGAAGATAGAATAACACTGGAGAATCTATTTGATACATTTCTCATGATAATCAGATAATAACCACAAAATTATCTCCTTGTAAAAAATGTTTTCCTGCATCTTAGATCCACAGTTACCATGTGGCACAGTCATTGGCATTGATCTGCTGAACATACGGCCTCTGGATGGCGCCCACTTCCTGTCCAGTCATGATGTCACCGACCACACCACACATGCGAGGCTGCTGGAGCTGCTTCCTGATGGCCAGGCTCATGTCCTCCTGAGTGACATGGCGCCCAACGCCAGCGGTTTCAGAGAGATGGACCATGAGAAACTCATTATGATGTGTTTGTCTTTGATAGACCTGGCTGAGAAGGTTCTGCTGCCTGGAGGCTCTCTGGTTTGCAAATACTGGGACGGTATCCTCGCTCATAAACTCCAGGAGAAACTCTCGACTGTGTTCGGCAGCGTTCGGACTTTAAAGCCAAACGCCAGCAGAAAGGATTCGGCGGAAAGATATTTCTTAGCTAGAATGTTCAGAAAGACAGAAAAATTATCATAGTTGTTCGTAGTTTTTCTAATTTCTATCCCTAAAATAAATAATTTGTCCACTTCAGACATTTTCTAAAGACTCACACAAATGCACACTGTGGTTTGATGAGAGAACATGAAGAAAAGGCTTCTGTAATAACTTTGATCAATAGGTGGCACTGTTGAGATATCAGTAGGGCTTCCAGCTGCAGGCCTAGACACACTACATACTGTTTGGTGCTGATTCTTATCCTCTTAAACCTAACACAGCAGCAGCAGCAGCAGCAATGAATCTGTAATATGTAAACCTATGTACGACTCATCAGTGTGATGTTCCTCAAGAGTCCAATGCTGTGTTTTCTCTCAAGTTATTGTTTGCCCCACAGTGTTTGTTCTACACAGTCAGTTTGGTATTTGCTTTGTTACAGAAAGTCATTTACCAGTGCTGCTCATGCTGATGATTTGCACTGCTAGCCATGTAGAAATATGTAATCATTCTCTGACTGAGAGCTTATGAAGGGAAACAAACTAATACATAAGAATCACATACAGCATGACTAATGGAAAGTGGGATGATACTGAAGCTTGGCACGCTGTGAGTGTTGTCGGCCTCTGCTCTCTGACAGTGAAGAGATGTCCATTTCCTGGGAAAATGTTTGCAGTCCAGTAGACAGATTTTCTTTTGAGACTCTAAATCACTGTGCGAATGACTTTGGAAAGTGCTCTCTGTTTATGTACCTTTTCATTCATATGTACTGATATGATTCTGGTGCCACTAGAACGTAAAGCTACTGGTAATGAAATAAAAGGATGTCTACGACACATATATCTGATGTTATAGGAATCTATAAAGGGATTTACATCACAGTACATCTTGCTGATATAACATTGTCAACGATGTAATGTACAAATTGTTCTGAAAGATTCAGTCCTTGTGCACATGAATTCTCAGTGGTTTGATTTTCACACAATGTTTCATGAATATACAGATAAATTTGCTTTGACCTTTTCTTTTTTGGCATTTTTGTGCGTTTTTTTTCTGTCTTAATTGTAGCCAACGGTAGAGAAATGACAAGAGAGACCGGAAATGGCCCCCCATTGTACAAATATCTGAATAACAACCAAAGCCATTCACACACAGTGGTAATCAGTGATGACATTTTGTACTTCAAAAGCTGTTATTACTTAAATGTACCTGTGATATTTTAACACTGAGTTGTCCTTAGTTTAGAGTTGTAACTTCTAAATTAAAGATAGGGAGAAAAAAAATCTACATTTTTTGGCCTCTACAGTTTAATGGTGTTCACTCCTGAGGTTTGGTGTCAGTCTTTCCGAGTAAAACTGAGCTAATGGTTGCTTAATAGAGCTCCTCTTTAAAGAACAACTTCATGAGCTTATCTTGACTCACATCTGCTGTAATGTTGTAATATTGACAATAGAAAGAAAATGCATCTCATTTGATTAGCAAGATAAGCTTAACTGCTTTGTAGCCAGGACTTAACTACATCAGGCCCTCCAAATAACTTTAGCGTGTAGCCTTGGCCTCCATTTTCAAGAAGCCTTCGAAAACCATTTACAACCCTACAATGATTGTTAAAAAGAATTTAAAACTTGCAGCATTCGTGTTTCAGGGTTAGCACAAGCTAGCTAGCTTCTACCAGGCAAGCTTCTAGCTAGCTTGCGTTAAGTAGAAATAATTAGATTTCATTACAAATAATTCCAAAACGGGCCAAAAAGTTGTGTTCATGTTCTGATTTTTTGGTTTTGTTATTAACTGTTTTTTAGTAGTGTTGTTGTTGTTAACTGCATGCTTTTGTTTACTCCCTGATTTTCTCTTTAGTTGCCTGATTTCACAGCTATGAAAGACAGATTGTGTCCCTTGCAAAATCTTCAGCACAGTTGCCTTGGTTTGTGCCAGTGGACTGAACCATTAGCAGCTTGTAAAGAGGGAATGGAGGTGAATCAGAAATGATTTGTAGTGATGATGTTACTTAAGTTTTTATTGTGAAACAATGTGGAACCTGAAGTCTAATGACCTTCTGTTTACAGTCTTACTGCCAACTGTACAAAATCCTTTTCACCAGTTTCAAACGCATACACGTTCCAGTTAAGGCTGTAAATTAATGAACTCATTAGCTAATAGAAAATAATTTGTTGTTCTTGAAATCAATTATTTCTGAAGGGATTGTTAAAGTCCTATCATTCAAAAAAATGAAAATTAGAAGCAGTCAAGACTGAATTTGCATTTATGTAAGCAAAGGAAGAGATGGCTCACATGAATAAATTAAAAAGGCTTCTATTTAGCCTTTCTGTCTCGGGAGTGATGAGTAATACAGTAAGAAGTGAAACATTCATGCCTCTTGGTAAAATTAACTGCATTTGAAGGGAGACTGACCTCTAAAGATGATTGTTTGGAAATGAATGGAAGCAGCCATGCCTGTTGATGAAGCAGATAGTGAAATATGTGAACAGATGACCAATTTTACTTCTCATTACTTGTTGATTATTCAGCCCTTTGCTATTTAGATTTAAATTATTCCAAAATTACTGTGGGATTTATGTAAATTCCACTGTGGCTGAGCACTCCGGCTCAGGATGAATGATGATTCATTCACAGGTTAATTCATTCTTCTCTGGCCAGCTGCAGGTTCAGATGTAAATATTAGTAAATTAAGAGAGAAAACTGTTGGAGAGCTGCAAATTCTGAATGCAGATTTGAGGATGAGATACTGTAATGGCCTTAATAATTTTTGGAAACAAATTTGCTGCACAAAAAACCTCTTTGCCTTGATTTTTGTTTTTTTTTTTGTTGAACATGTTTGTTTGCCCTTTAGAGAACTGAAGGACAGAGAAGGACAAAACATGCTAAAATCCCTCATACTACAGCTCTTTAAACATAAGTTTAACTACATTATCACATATATTTCAATATACGCTGGTATTACACTCCAAATATTACCAGCTCTCCTGTTTTTGGTTGTTTATGTGGGTTGTTTCTGACTAAATTATTAGAAGGAAAATGTGTATAATCAGTCGCCAGTTATTTTTAACCTTAATCAGCCTTGAAATGTCTGACCATAAACAGCTTTTGAGAGGAAGATATTTTGTTGGCCTGCAGAAAACATCAATTTAGAGAAACTCCTTGAATGGTTTTAAATTCAGAGTTGATTTGCTCCATTGCATGCATTTTTCTATGTGCACGCATGCTTTTCTGGAGACTGTAAAGCTGTTGGACTCTGGGGAGATTTAGAAAATGTCATGGTTTTCAGGTACAAAGGAGCAAATGATGTTTATAAGCTGCAACAAAAGCCCAAACATTGGTACATTTTGTCACAGAACGAATGTTTCCTTTTCAAATTTTGCTCGTCTCAATAGTAAAAACAGTCTGTAATATTAACACAGTGGAAGTCTCAAATTTACAGGAAATTAAAGGAATGGTAATATCATTTCTTGCCATCGTGCCATTCTTTCCCTCGGCTGACCCGCGTGGCCAAATGAATTGCTCATCTGACAACATTCAATATTCCCTGAGCCTGTCCCTGAATGTTAGCAGACCGAGCCAAGCGGGCATTCACTGAGACAAAGTAATGACTACTATTATTATGATAATTTCATACCTTCTTCACAAATAAATGAATCTGAAATCTCAGAACAGTATGAAGGCTGCAGCTCTTTTTATTGGTGCCACTTCAGTTTATGATGGCGATGTTTTGGCAAGCCATTCGACATAATGGCATCGGGACATTTCCCTGTAAACAACCGAGTTTCTCAGGAAATGTAGGAGTTTAAAATGCAGCGCGCAATTAAAATATTCATGCCTGTTCAAACATGAAATTGGAGGCGCAGCACTGCGGTGCATCTCACACCATGACGCACTCAAGTCTGCCAAAAACTTCCAGGTGTTTTGTTTCTGCCTCTCTGGCACTATCATACAAAAGGACACATGTCAGTGAGTAATCAAGCAACCTCGTCGCGATCTTTGCTTTTTGGAGGTTGTGGCAGTCCTGCAGAAAAATGTCAGGAACATTATTGCAAACAAGGTGAAGAATGATTGTGTGAGGAAGGTTAAAGAAACACAATGAGGGAGAGAAAAAAAACACAGAGTGCAGAGAACAAAGAAAGTACAACCTGCACTCTGTGGCACCATTTTGCATCCCCATATCAGAAAATCATGACATTTACAAGCAAATATGGATAATGACTGCGAAAAAAAAATGAAATGACCTTATGTTAACATATATCTGCCAATGCTGATTCCCTTCAGGTGATTTTTAACACATTTATTTTTCAAGTTTACGCAGTTTTAACACAGAATAGTCACTGAAGTAAAGTTTGTAGATGTGTGAAGTAACAGGGATTATATATAGTGTTCGTTTTCACACAAGCTTTTACTTCAGGTGATAAACTAACTAGTCACTACTCTTTATAATTAAGTGCATTACTTCCCAGGGAAATTCTAAGCTGATGAAACATTATGCCGAAAAGAGGCTGCTCTCTTTATCAAACCCTTTAAACATGAGTATAGCTTTAAACCCTTTGGAGCTCATGAATAATAATGCCTCATTATCATCGTCAGCTATGCTTTGAAGACCAGAAAGTACACTTATCAGTCTTTGTAAACACTCCAAGCAACGATAATGGTTAGATCTTCATATCATGTTTCCTGTGAATCAGCATGATGAGTAGCTATGAATTTGATTTTCTCCCTCTTTTGCTACATCCTACATTTTACACCCAGATGACTTATTTTGTCATAATACCGATTATTTGACATCGTTTGCAACCTTTTGCAGTTTGTGAATTCAGTAAAGGTTGCAGGTAGAGTCAACTTCCATTTTTGAGTTTACAACTTTATCCCGCTGTGATGATTTATACATATTTAATCGTCCCATTATCTCTGCAGAACAAACTGGTCATTGGCTCGTGGATGATGAAGAACTGAAGTGACTCCTGATTTGAGAGAGAATTGAGTTCAAATGAGATGAATGCTTCATTAAAGCTGCTGCTGCTGGTATCGCTGAGAAATGAGTTGATCTGGTGAGAGAATTTGAAGGATTACAGCGACCACCACCCTCCCTCCCTGCTGCACTTCAGTCCTGCCTGTAAATATTTAGACCCAAAATAACTGTCTAGTATGTTTTGTTGAAAAAGGAGAGGGCCCCGGGCACAGTGGAGCCATGCAACTCTGCACACCGACACCCCAAGAAAACTCTGCTCTCAATTTCTTTGAGTTGTGGTTGGGATGTATCTTCAGAGAAATGAAAACACTAATGCCGATTTAGATAATCTGATCCTAATTCACCTCAGTT
>JAQNCA010000010.1:6148377-6168591 GCA_029783725.1 Acanthurus tractus
CTGTCAAAGACTCTGGCTGTGTGCAGCATTAATCAAGCATTAAAAAATGAGACCATAGTTGCTCAAAGAATGATGGGGAAAAGGTTAATTATTACCTGACTTAAGACGAAAACAGTTTGTTTTGCTGCCCAGAATTCTGTGACCTGTAATATCAAACCTATTTTCTCTTCCCATCTGTAACTGCAAGTGTTGCCAAATAAACCGGGACTGAAATCTTATAGAAGCAAAAACTTTAAGGAAGTACTTGTTCTGTGATGTTTCTTGCTTTGCTTTATGCCAAAGGAACCTGTGAAAAGCTTTTGAAGTGAACCGTGGAAGAATCCATTTATGTCAGAATCAAAGTTAATCTCCTGGTCTATAAAACAGCACTGTGCAAAACAACAGGAGGCACAAATTGAAGACAAAATATTCAAACACATCGTTGTGAAAGGTATGAAAATGAGACCAAAAAAAAAAAAATACACTAAAAGATGGATGTGTGTGGCAAGAAAGGCTGAGCTGGGCTGCCGGTCAGGAGGCGGGGAAGAGGTGAGGGGCGGCCTGATGAGACAACGAGCAGCACCTGGGTCCCATTAACTCTCTATATCTGTCGCCGTCCCTCTGCACAGTCACAACCTGCCTCTGCCGCTCTGCCATATGTTTGCTTCACCTTTTGCTGCATGGGCTTCATTTAATGAAAATAGTGTTTTACTGCCGTCTTCTCCTTTTCATTTCTCTTCCAGGCACAGGAGAGACTCGGTGGGAGCCACCATTTTGAAAAAAAACCCATTGTTCTGATTTTGATTTAGAACTGTTCTAGCATCCGGTTTTCCTCAGCCTGCTGTTAAATGAATTAACATTTCTTGCCATGGTCCTTTGGTTTTGTGAAAAAGGAAGAGGCAAGAAAGACCGAAGCTCCAATGAAAAGAATGTTCCCTGGAAAACAACTCTGGTACTTTGGGTTTATTGCTCTGCGTCTCTTTTCCCAAGGGCATCATTGCAGTTTTACTGGGCTTAGTCAAGGTTGCTGAGATGGTAGAATGGGGAGAAGAAGAAATACCAGGTGTTTACTGTCGAGAGTTTAATATTAGAAGCTGTATTAAATGAGCGTCTCAGTTTTGATGGTGAAGAAGCTACTGAGCATTAAAAGGTCAGCATCACTTCTGCTCCTCCTGTCACCTGTGTCAGACCTGCTGTATTATTGCCTGACGTGCTTGGTTGAACACATTTTATACCTGGATTTCCAGTTATTCAAGTGATGCAGAAAAACTCATTTACCTAAAACCCAAAGTTATTGGAATATGTTTTATATTTATCAATTATAATATTTGTGTTTTGGGGCAATTTTATGTGTTGTAATAATTTCTCGGTGAGCAACAGCCGTTACAAAGTGACTTTTTGGAGACTTGTCGTCACAGTTAAGTTGCCAGGCGAGGAAGCTGAATTTTTGAGGAAGCAAAGCTGTTTCCCCTCCTTCAGGTTTTTTGCTTTATGATGTCTCAATAATGAGTGTCATACTTATAAATATGTTAAAACTGCAATCATGACTGGGAGAATTGGACCTTGTTAAACTTTAGACTTTGTTAGAACAAAACATTTACCTCGTTAATATTTGTAACGCCTTTTAAAACCTCCTCAAAATCTTTACTCATTCTTAACTAAATATATTTACCATTTCCCTTCAGTATTAAATAGTAGAACTAGAAAATGCTGCCATTCCTTTATATAACTGAACTGGTTCTCTCACGAGATCCTTAAGAACCCCTTTTAGAAACGTTGTGTTACCACCTCACTGCTATTTTTCACATGGTGGGATAAAAATGATGCGAATAATTTCCCCCATAAAGTTTGAAACTGAAAGTAATGGAACCTAATAGTGAAAAATCACCATTGTCAAGGCAGCCCAAATGAAAGGATCTTTAATCACCACAATAAGTGTAAAGGTCAGTCTGCCCTTGTCTTTTTCTGCCTTTAATTTCACAGCAGTGAAACATCCTGTAGGCCTTAGTGCCTCATATTTGGCAAAAAGTTATATGTGATTATCTTTCAAGATGTCAAGATGATTATGTGCATTTATTACAGATGTCTCAATGTATAATTTTCCAGAAATTGTTTATTTTAATGGATAACTTGGATGCATTTTTTTATTTTTAATGAAAATGTGTTGCAGCTTTTCTTCAGAAGAAATACATATCAAGAAGAAGGTCCAAAATCAAGTGTGTCCATAAATACAGCAAAGATACATCTCAACCACCATATTTTGGCACCGGAGGCTGAAGTTTGTTTGCATAAGTTGAGACAGCAAACTCCCAACACTTCAACAAATCTGACCACACTTTTATAATCAGTGTTTCTAACTTGCAGTGTGACTGCAAATGATTCCTGCCACTTTGACAATAACGTAGAGCAGGAACCTCATAGAAGCAGCTTATCTCCTGGTGAAAATGATCCCAGCTGGACTCGAGACACGGAAAATATAAACCCTACTCCGAGGGTGAATTTCCTGTTCTTTTATTTATCTGGTCTGTGCAGTAGGTGCAGCAACGACATCTGCTTTCCTTAAGGTTTAGTGTTCATTCTGCTTATTTAGAGATGTTTGATTTAATATTCGTATGAGCACTGTGCTGTGACACTGTGGCCACCACATGTGAGGCATCAGGATACCTTAATTCTAATAATCAACTCTTATATTTTAGTCCACCTGGGTGGCCGTGTATACGATACAATGAATATTAATACCTGAATTAACCTGTGAAACTTAAACTAAACACCTTTCCTCTTAGATGAAAATTTTGCACGTGACATGACTCTATGATTGGCAGTACTGGTCTGTCGGTAGTGTAGTCCATCTTTCTTTTGGAGGACAAAAATGTCTCAACAGCTATTTGATAGCTTGTGCTGATACATGTACATGTACAGACATTGTTGGTCCAGAGAGAATGAATTCTGTGAAATTTGTTGATTCCCTGACATTTTTCTGTAGTACTACTATGAGGTTGACATTTGTGGCTTTGAGTGAAATATCTTAACCACTACTGGATAAACATCAATGAAATTTGTTGCATGGATCAAACTTTGTTGATTTCTTTGTTAGGTTTTCAACATCATGAGCTCAAAATTTTTATGTTTTAATACTTTGCTTTGTGACCAAAAAATCTGCAAAAATAATGACATTTCCATCATTGAGAGCTGGACTCTGAATTTAGTTCCTAAATAGCATCAATCTAAAAACATAGCATGTTAGCATGCACACAAAAGCATTTAGCTAAAAGTGTAACTGTGCCAAAGGGTAGTAGAGCCGCTATGCTGGTGTTTAAATTCAGCATTGTGTTTGTGATTTTTACGAATAGTGTAGGAATGATTCAGAAGCTGTTAAAGGTCATAATATACCATGATAATTTATCAAGTGACAACAACAATATCCGCTAGAAGCATCCAAAACGAAAACACCAACAGCACATCTGCAGCCATAAATGTGTGCAGTTCTGCTGCTGATTTTCCTTTAAATCATTCTGGTGTTAAATCGACTGTGTCAGGAATAAAGTATTTGCCGCATTTTGTTGGTATTCATGTGGAACAACTGGCTGTTTTTCACAACAGGAGATGTGATTTGAGTGTGAATTAATGAAAACAAAAAATGACTAATGAAGCAAACATTTTGACCTCTGCTGAGAAAGGCCCCGTGTTTGTCTGGCCGGATAAATGATCAATGCAGGCCTATTGTCAGCTTGTACCAACAGACTTGATGGCGCACTGCTGGAGACCAGAACATTGACGTCTATCAAGACTGAGGAAAAAGTTTCATCAATTTCCACTGCTTGTACATGTGTCTTTAATGCCATCTGTGGGTTTATTCATCTTTAAATTCACATTTGCATTTACATTGTTGCAGAGCCATCATCAAAACACATCCTCAGATTATACGATAAGGAGAAAAGTCTAGTTTAAGTAACAAGCACAACAGTTATTGTTGAAATAAAAATTATTTCCCAGACACAGTAGTCATCCCTGCCAGACTCCCATGGTGCTCTTAAGGCTGTGTCCATCTCTCATTTTAAGTATAACTGACAATCACTGTCAATGCTGTTGCTTACCAGTTCTCAAGAGGGTTTGTGGTTCTGTTGTTTCAGCTGCAATAGAGAAGAGTTGTCCACATTCGCACAGAAGAACTGGATCATTATGAAGTGAGCTCAGTCCGAAAGTCATGGGAATAACACATCTCATTCTTTAATGAAGGGAGCTTGTCACAGTAATTGCCTTGCTTTATTTTTCTCTCTTTAAACAAAGACGTGTACTTCATCAGTCGACTACAAAGGCCACAAAACTTCTGAATCTTAAAGAATTATGAGCTTAGAAACTGGAGTTGGAATACGATACTAAAGCTTTGAATTAAATTAAGTAAAACTGATGCAATATGAGTGAACTGCGAGGGCACTTTTGAATACATTACTTGAAAATTAAAGGCTGTTTTTATGTTTTAGGGCAGACATAAGGCAATACGCTGAATGCTTATGTTAGTGATGCTAAAAATACATCTCGGGATCATGTGACTGTTTAACAAACAGAACGGGTCATCGATTGAGGCTGAGACTGAAACAAGCCCGTGAGAGTAGACCTGAATGAAGTGAGTTAATCAAAGTAGCAAATTGCAGATAGAACATCAATATTATTGACGTTCCATAAATAAGAAGCATATATCTTACCTTTTAACGGGTTTCCGAGTTACTGAGCCATTTCGTATCAAAACATTATTACAGCTGGCCGGGGTATAATGCTGTTGGTACTTACTGACATGAGATTTAACACTGATGCTTTTCATTTACAACAGGATTCTCTTTATGTTCGGAGGAATGTGTCAGGCAGACAAAAGTCTGAAATATAGGTAAATAGGTAGGTAGGTAATTTAACAGCTACAGGCATTAGAGGATTATGAGACAATGGGCCCCTGTAAAAGCCTCCTCTCACAGTTCTGTCATTTGTAAGCATTTTATGTCTCTCTGGTGGTTGTTTTACTGTCTCTTTGTCGCTATTCTACACTTTTTTGTGATTATTTGAGTCTTTATGGGGTTTTTTTCTGCTTCAGTTAATGGCCATTTTTCTGTATCTTTGCTGTTGTTTTATGTTTAGTTGTTGTCACTTGGCATCTTTTTCTAGTAATTCTGTGTATCATAGTTGTCTTTTATGTCTCTTTGTGGTCATTTTGTTTATTTTTGTAGCTATTTATGTCTTCTTGTGAAAGTTTTAATTGTGTCTGTAGTTGTTTTACATATCCTTGTGGTTATTTCGGTCTCTTTGCAGTTGTTTTTTGTATCCTTGTAGTTGTTTTGCTTTTCTTTGCTGTCAGTTTGTATCTCTTTGTGAACATTTGATTGACTTCCAAACAATAAATGCCAGAGATTACTATAGGCAGAGGCTTTGGCTCAGGGGCTTCCTGACCCCTTGGGCCACATGTTGCAGGTGTTGTTGTTTTTCATTCTTTTTTTACATTTTTTATATGAAGAATATTGATTTCATTAATATCTTCAAACCTATCTTTTAGATTTGTTGTACCTTATATTGCTAAGGACAGAAGCTGTTCCAAAGAAAGTTAAAAACACAGCATACTATATTTTAGGAGACAATACGTGACACATTTTATGGTACAGTAAGGAAACACCATTCATTTTCAGTTTCACATTTTTAAGTAGATTTTTTTGGCCTATTTCAGTACTGCCTTACTCAAGAATAGAGCTGTAAACAGAAATGCACCTTCAGTCTGATTGTCTGTTTAAGAAATGGCTTCGACTCTTTTCTTTTCATTAGAGGTGACCAATTGAGACGGGAATGAGGAAGCCAGAATCCTCTGGGGCCCACAGCCTCAATTTACGTTACATTGTGGAGAACTCTGCTAAAGCCCCGTTCAATCCCTCTTTCAGGACGTGAAGAAACTGTTTCCAAGCAGCAGCTGTGCTTTCCTGGAAAGTAGCAAGCATTGGCTTGCCGTGTGTTGATGAAACATTGCAGCCTGGGCCACTGATAGCAAACACAACAACACGATTTGCCTGATTAATTTGAAGCTTTATTACTCAAGAGTGAAAGTTTATGTCGCTTGCAGTCATGGTGATAACACAATTGCTCCACTGCTGCGTGTTGAAATGGGGCTTTTCAGTCAATAATGCCACATTTACTTCACATTTACTTCAGATAAACACAGTCAATAACAAAAAAAAATAAAGCACAATGTTGATTAAAAAGTAAAAATGGTCCAAATTGTCGACCTCGTTGAACTGGCCGCACATTCTGGTTAAAAAAAACACACAAACCCACCCACCTACCCAAACACACACACACACACAAACCCACACACACCTGAATAGGTCCTTGTGGGGCACCTGCCAGCAAGAGTCACAGCTCAGCAGAACAAAACAACAAACAACAGGTCATTTTGACATGGCTGGTTTAAAAAGTCATTATTGTTTTGCAGTAACCAGTTGTATTTTCTTTGGAGGTGGTTCCAGCATTTAGTTATTTGTTTGTTCAAAACAAATTTATTAGGAAGTAATTGTTTGCTGTTGTTGTCTAAAAGTTTGAGGTAAAGGTAAAGATGACTAAAACATTTGATTTTATTCCAAACATTTCTTTCAACCTTTTTTCTTACATTTCCCTCTTCAGAGCCCCAAAATAAAAAGGGTATTTGAAACAATCACTTGTGAGTTTTGCAGTTGATGTCACTTGTCAGTGTTTTGCTGGATTATATTACATTGTGTTGCATCAAAAGTTGAGCCTGGTTTAGCTTTTTTACTCGCAGACCCACGTTTTTTTTTTCTGTCTGGGCCCTTTGTGTTTGCACCGTAAATATCTGCATGAAAGTTCATGACAGTCCATACAATACTTTCTGACATATTTCAGTCTGGACTCTCTGATATGCCACCAGCACCACCAAAAAATGTATTTATCATCAGTGCAGCTCTCACATCCCAGAAGAATACACAAACCTCAGTATCCTGGCATTAAAATCAAATGTGATATTTATTATTCTGACCTGTGAACCTTTTGTTTTCACCGTGCTCCATAAATTGAACACTCCTTCTCACGTTGGCTCTGTTGGCTTTGTAAGTGGTAGTTCTACAGAATCAGCCAGTATGAACATACACACATTTCTGGAGAGATGGGGCTAGATTGTTTCATATCTCCTTCGCCTTAATAACAGACGAGAGACCGACAAACAAGCTCTCATCATAGAAAAAACAGTCCTCTGAACATCTTCACAGCCCTAGTGGCACATATCAGGGCGACCACAGGGCCGAACTTGAAAATAGCTGCATCTTCTCAGCAGGAGGGCAGGTGGATATTGCTGGTCATCTATTGGCAAAATGAAATGAAAATAAGCACAAGTACCGCTTCTTCCTCTGCGGGATACCAGCACGTCAGCTTGATTCATGGCTCAAATGGCAGAGCACACTCATTGATTATTCTTAGCCCAAAGTCTTGTGTGTTTTCATGAAGCAGGAAATCTGTCTCCAGCCCAGCGGTGCATCTGCGTTCAATGAAATCCTTAGCCTGTGTGTTCTTCCAAACATGTCAGTCATGGAGCTGAAAGTTGTTTCTCATCACAGCATCTGCCACAGCACACACACACACATACACGCACATACAAGCGATACTGCTGTCCATCTTGTTCTGTGCACAACTGATTATTGTTTGCAGTGCTGCACAGAAAGCAATTGTAGGTTATTAAAAAAAATTGAATGAAGTGTCACTATCAATCAGTGTAATTGTGGACACTGATAGAAGTAGGAGAAGATGATATAACTGATGATCTGGTGCCTAATGTAGGTCCACTGGTGCTGAGCTTGAGTCAGTGCACAGCCAAGACACCGTGCGACTCTGCGTTTTATGATTTTAATGTGAATTTGTTTTTAAACACCCTGTCAGGGATGATTTATGTGGATACTTTGATAGATGTTTTTGTTGAGATTCACCTCCAGAAAATCAGGTGGCATTATCCATGACAAAACTGAAATTAGCTTATTCTTCATCATCACACTGGATGCGCAATCACTGCAGCAGTGGATGAGTAACCTATCATCAGGAGGCCGGTCTTAAACTGGAAGACAAAAACAAATCTGTTCTGGTTCAGCTACTTTCTGCATCACCTTAATAGATTTTTAAACCTAACAAGAAGAAGCACCCAAGACAGTTCTGCTGGTATTTCATTTAAAGCTGTTATTATTATTTAAGCTGTGAAAATCATTTCTGTATTAAATGATAGTATGTTTTTATAATGTTATGGTAATGGGATTTTAACCATGCATTCATGTATGATGGATCCATTAGCCCACTTTTCTAATTTCAAGAGTGTAAAATCATGTTTCTGATAGATCTTGTGGGCACATGAGTGTGACACAACAATTACATGATTGTTATGTGACAGCTGAGACACTGGGATCAGACTTGATACGTGTTTCATGCAGTCGAACACTGCTGGACTCTGTTCAATTCGTTTTACTGCTTCAGTCTTTCAAGGCTTCCTTTTTAAAAATATTCCACCTGGTGTGAAACGATTTGACTGTCACTGCTCAAAGTGCAGACTGTCCTTTTCCCACAGCATCGCCAAAGGCATCAGACTGCTAATTCAGGTCAGCAGTCAGGCACTCGTCCCATGTGTCTTTGGCAGTGTCTATAAATGAGTGGAGCTTTGTGTGTGTGTGTTTCATGGCGTATTTAAAACTTCTACAGTTCAGTTACATCTGCAGGTAACCTGAACAGCAGTCTAATGCAGTGAACCGCAGACTGTCTGCTAGACATATACTGATCCATCTGATGCCTGCTTTTATGCTGTTTGATGCTTTTAAAATTTAAAGTCGACTCTAGCCAATATTTGTATATCTGCAGAGAACAAACTGAAATGTGTTGCCTGTAGTTATGGACCCCAGAGCTTTACCAAGCTCTACAATTTGATTCATTCCCTGCCTCACTTTCAGCAGCAGATAAAAGGCATCTAAAAAAGCCTCCTGTGCACTAACTGTCCAGCACCTAACAGCAGACACATACAAGTTAGGACGAGCTGGTGAACATAGTGGAGCATTTAGCAGCTATAGTGCCAGATGTTTCCCTCAGAGCCTGATGGAAACCAAACAGTGTGAGTACTGAGCTCATATTTGCCGAGTGGAAACACATGTAAATATGTATAAATAGGCCGCTGTTTTCTAACAGTTTGCTATGTTGACTCCACAAAGTGATAATGTTGTGTTTACAGCTTGTTGGACTGCCCCCAAATGGCCAAATAAATCAGTTAATGCAGGTTTAAATTTGTGGAATGGGCCCAATATTAACTTGCAAAGCAATATGCTTTCTATCAAAATGATAACATTTTATAATCCTTCTTAACCATGCAAAGAATAAAGTACAGAAAGCAGGTTTTATGGGGCAATAAAATATATTAATAAACTCTTTTTTTCCTTTCTCATACAGGATTCTTGGTGTTTAGCTTTAGGCATAATCAATATCTTCATCCATCTTACTGAAAGCAAAACCTCAAGATTTTCATGGTGACAATTTGTGGGTTTAAAGTCAAATATATCTTTTTTTTATATTTAAGAGGACATTGAGGTTTGAGAAACGGTGAACACAAAGCATCTGCATGAGTAGCAACAAGTTACAGGCTACATCACGAGACTTCATTATCTGCCATTTTTCTAACCTCCTCTGTAGGCCAGTGTGGATACGCAGCTTGCTCAACAAATTAATGAAACCTGTAAGTCATCTTCAGAGTAATAATCTTATTATATTAAAGTTCACAAAATAATAATTCTCTTCCTTCTTTATATGATTTTTGCTAAGTTTTAATGACTGAATGATGTGCTGATCCTCATATTACAGAGATAGATTTGAGTAACTGCCATGTGCAGTCATGACAGTAAATGTAATGGCAATGCCACCTCTGATCATAAAACTGGAGATGTCTCTGCTTTTTTTTCGTTAATTCTATCTCAAGCATGCCACAGCTCCTTTGGTTGTGGTAATTTCTGACTTTTATGTTTTCACCAAATCCAATAACACAAGAGATTTATTTCTGCAATAGTTCAAAAAATGCTTTGCCTTCATGAGGCATCTGAGAAAGATTTCATTATTGGCTGATTTGTTCTTTGATTTAGGAGATATTAAATGAAACAATATTCCAAAAATATGTGCCTTTTAGTAGTTCTTTGGGGATAATATTAGTGTAACACAAGTTAGTATGACAAAGCCACTTTCACCAATTATCTTCACTACCTTTACAAAGTTGCATCTAATTGGTTTGAATTCAGCATTCACCCATTAAATCACCTAAAAACCTGCTAGAAACAAAAAAACAAAAAATAAAAACATCTAAAAGTCATCTGAAAGCAGATTGTCTCCAGGCCCAGTTTAAATGGGAAAAAAATCTCAATTTAAAGCATAATAAGGAGCAAATTTAGCTGCAGCTAACAGGAGGTTGTAGTTAAAACAATTGTGAAACTGAAGTCTTGATTTCTCCCACATTACATCATCTTTTATCTATGTTTGAACTGACATGACAATCTGCCATTCATTAAACCTGAACAGTTACGGTCCCATGAACTCATGATGTAAATCTCACTGCAGACTTGCTTTGTTTGGGGTACCTCTAGCTGCAGAAATCACATACTGTACATTTCAGTGGATTTAGTAGTTTACCTGCCACACTACAGCTTTAAATGGTCTCTGCATTATGCTACATCCTCATATTTTTGATTGCATTAGTCTATATTTTTCATTTGTTGCATTTCTATGTTCAGTCTCTCATAACTGTTCTTAGTAATTCTAAATCTAAATTTATCACAGTAATTTTAGGTTAATGTTCTTGTGTTACTGCAGTTCCTATCATTTATCTTTTAATCATCTTAATATGCAACTTCTGCTGAGGGGCGGGCTATTTAAACTGTCAAGGTCCTGCCCACTGCTGCACATGAGGCACTTCGTATGGAAGGTGACTTGCAGTGTGTAAGTTTTTGGTGGAAACAATCACTGTGCTCTTTACTGTTTGGATTACCTGTGGGCTACAAAAATCACAAAAAACTGGAGACTGATTTCAGCTGTCTACAACTTTTGACCAAACATGACCCTCCTGACATCAACACTTGACTTCAGCAAGGTAAGTCCATGCAATGTTTCCGGTGATCTAATGTGAGCTTACAAACAGCTTTTTCAAGCTCATCAATGACTGCTTACTCATTTTGGTTTCAAAATTTAAGATTGAGAATCTTTTTTTTTCAAGTGAAACAGTAGCTCCTAAAACATTGCTAACAGTTAATGTTTTAAAGGTGAACTTTAAATCTCAAAGTTAGCAAACATGGGAGGGCCACCATTGTTGCTGCTTCATAACAGTCTGTGTTGTGTGTTGATGTTTTCCATTTGTTATTGAGTTAGAGTCTGCTAGCTGCTAATTTCTGCTGTTTCTGTTGTATTGGGGCTAACTGTGGCATACTTTTGTGCTGGCAGAGTTTATCTTTTTGTTTGTTGTTTGGTGTATCTACATTTATGCTTTCAGTGTTGATGTGAACTGTAACGTTAGTGAAACTGTGAAACTAGTAATGTTTTTGGCTGAAATGGTCAGCTTATATCTTTCCTTTGTTGTTTTTTGAAGGGCCTTCCTGATGTTAATTAGAAAATTTAAACCCAGTTTAGGCCTAAAATTTACGACGCGACGTTCTGACAACATGGTTTTCGTCAATAGACCGAGACCATACGGTACATGGTCTCCATAGCAACGCCTCTCCGTGGCTACTTCCGTTGTTACGGCCGCATTTTTTTTTAGGCTTTTCTGCACATAGCGTTAGCTGGATAGTATATTTTGGATCGTATAAACATTAATATGCATAGAAGTAGACTTCTTACAGTTTCGTCACAAGTATTGATAAAACAGGGAAAAGACGGGCCAAAATGATTTGTGTGGTTGAGCAAGAGAGAGCAAGTTTATGGTAAAGAAAATATTGTGTTTTTACTTCAAGAATGGAAAAAAATGGCCTATTGCATACAGTTTGTTGACATAAACATTTTTTCTACACACGCTGTGTTTTGTAAAGCTTTTAAGCTTTTGATGTGACAGTTACTTAACTCTTCTTCATATTGTAATCAATTTAAATTAATGAGCATCTGTTTTGTGGTGCATGTTGCTGCTTTATTCCTCTGCACTCTTTGTCATCCTTAATTTTAATGTCATGTTATGTTACCTATCATCTGCTGCTTATCGTCACTTCATAACATTTCATGAGATACCATCTGCTGCATGCCGGGGATGTAGAGATATCATTAGTAAATATCTATGTTGTAGATAAGCTGGAGCTACAAATCAGGTGGAGTTTTACATATACAAGACAGCTTTAAAGGTAGTGGTGTGTCTTATGCAGTACTAGTGGGAAGTTTATTGTGTCTTTTTTAGTGAGTATTGACTGCAAAGTCTACAAGCAAAATATCAATACAGTATATTTGCATACAGAAACTCCCCTATGTGTAATTAATACTAAGTGTGTTCGTGATTGATTCATACATGCAAGTGTGACTGTATTGTGTGTGTGTGTGAGACTGTTGATAAAGTCATCTATATTGTCCTTCTTGTATGAGACTATATTGACTTTTAATCAATTGAAAAATATATTTAATACTAAAGTGTATTCACACATAAATGTCACTGGCTGCACTGAGAATTATGAGTTACATTAGCATCTCAATTTTCACACTCATTTTTATCCTCACTTTAGCTGTTACAATTTGGCCAATTTTTTCCATTTAAGTGTCGCTGCTGCAGCAAAGACAGCTAATAGGAGTGGAGAGGATGCTACACAGTTTTATGTATGACTGTGGTTACTTAAGTGGTGAATGAAGCCATGTCTGAGCTTTCATCATCAGCTCCTGAAGGACGACTCAGAGCTCTCACAAAATTGTTCCATTTGTTGCTTTGAAGAAAAACAGTTGTTGTGACCCAAACAACTTTAAGCTCTCCTCTAAATTATGTTGATGTGTTCATGCAGTGGAAAATCTTAGAAGTTAGAATAATGTGGCACATTACACAGCAGTGTCAAACATCAGTGTTTTTCTTTCATCTAAAAGTTGGTTAAAGGCAAACTTTTTATCTTTTTTTTATAAGTAAATGCTCTTATGTACAAAAAAATGTCGACAGCCACTTTATCTCTGTGACACAATATTGTGAAATGTTTTTCTGGTTTTGCTTCCTAAGTCTTCTTTGTTCTGTTGTCTTATGAAAAGTATTATGTAGATGCATTGACAGCAAGAAGAAACACTGTGTATCTGAAAAGGCACATTTTAATGAATTACATTTTTGTGATCTCAGGATATTTCCCTTCAAGCTTGTGGCAGCTTTTGAATGTTTTTAAAAACTGGTCTAAAGAGACTATCGCTAATGGATCCAAGAGCAATATATATGGTATTCAGTAGAAAACAGAGAAAGGCCTGAGGCATTTGTTTCCATAATTGCCACCCAATTAATGAGGTAACGAAAACAGTGTGTCCTGCAGCGGTTCCCTCTGCTTTGTCCTTAAATTCGAGCCTTATTAAGTTGCACCTAAATTCAAATGACACATGTCCTTTAGAAGATAAACATTCCCTTTATTAGTTAATGCTCTTTGCCCAGTAATTCCTGCTTGTAGTAGTGTGAAGCAACCAGCAATGTATTACTTTGTTGTATCACACAGCAACCATTTCATTTAAATTCATTTAAATGCAAAATATGCAAAGTCTTTTTAATAACACTTCTGTAGTTTGGCATAGAAATTTGTCTTCCATATTAATTAGCTCCACAGTGGAAGCCTAGAAGTTACAGAAGTGATGACAGGGTTAGAAGAGGGCAAGAAAGCTTGGGAAATGCTGGGAAGTGAACAAATAACACTCAGAGGTTTTATCAAGACACTGGTTTATCATAAATGTGTGAAATTGTAGTATCTGAGGTCTCTGTAGTTAACTAACTATTTTAATTAGATAAAATACATCAACATGGTGTTAAATGCAGCAATATTTGTGCTTTCATTCAAATTATAATTAATAACATGTATTTTTTTTAACATAAAAGCTTTTTTCTCACAATACTGAGAAATTTCTCACAATTTCCAAATAATTGCTGAGGTTTTGTAAATTATATTTTGACATAATTTTCATTAACAAGAATGAATTTTGATTGAATTTGTCTACCTTCATATGACAGTTATGGCAAGTGATGATGGCTGACAGTTGTTAGGTTTCCAGCAGACGTAATAATGTACTGAGAATTCTGCATTATTTTTATATTATTATACAATTATATTAGTTGTATCTATTATTTATAACTGACGACCTTTTAAATCCCAAATTATAACAGTATTTTACATGTAATTTAAGTAATTTTTTAAGGTTAACCTTTGTAAGTGAGTACAAGCTTGACTTTGATGAACTCCTGCTCTGTATCTGTATCCTCTGTGTTTGACAAACCACTCTAGATGTGCTAAACCGTCACTATCATATCAAGTTAGTATTTTGTTTCCAGTCCAGTTGCCAAATTCACACAACCTTTACCCAACAATCCTACCACAGTGAAAAAGTACTGCCAAATCTCCACATTTCTACTGTTGACTACTATACTATGACTAATATACTACTATACGCTTTCATATTATCCAGCCATTGTTAGTTGGTTGATTCAATTAGTTAATCAGTTGTTGAGGTGTTGGAACCCATGGTTTAAATTCCAAAGATCAGGAATGTCCCTGACAAGTTGATCCTGATCTGAGTCTTTTTTTAAAGTGGCTGTTGGGCTGATCCTTTTTTTTTTTTTTTTTTACCAAAATGTTAACAAAATGTATCTGACACTATAAAAAACAGCTTTAGTTTTCGCATAAAAGAGAGAAGAACAGGTGGACCCCCAGCAGGAAAGCTGGATCAAAAGCCAAACTCTTTATCGCAAATAACAGGCATCAGAGCAGACGACTCGACAAAGACTGAACTAAAAACTGCTCTTAAAAAAAAAAAAAAACTGGAAAGGGGGTTTAGATACAGTCAGAGAAGCTCAGGAGAGGAGACTGAGGTGATGACACAGGAAAGACACTGATTGGCTGTGGAGGATACTGGCAGCAGGACAGGGGCTAATGAGGCTGATGCAGGGCAGGTGTGGAGGGAAGGTGCTCAAGGTGCTGGAGTGAAACGCAGAGCAAACATGCAACAGAAACCCAGAAAACAATAAGAAAAAACAAGACAGGACCATGACCGTGGCTTTTATTACTTTGGCCAAACTTATTTCTCTGCAAGCTACTGGTTCAAATATTGAAGGTCATGTTGCAAAGTGCAAAGATGCTGAGCTTAAATTATTGATATACTCAAAAGTCATTTTAACCAGTGAAACAGTTGAGAGCAAAAACAAGAGGCTGCTAAGTCAATGTGTTGCACTCCGCTCTTTGCTATTAAAAAGAGAAGAGGGAGAAGAGCTTTAAAGCAAATCCATGTGTTTTTGCCAACCTGAATGCCAGAATCAATCACCAGCGTGTCCAAATAATTTTTCACATTCACGCACTAATTTTCACAAATTTTCACAGCAGAATGCTCACAGTGTGGAGCCCAGCGATGGGAGAGGAAAAGCAAAAAACACAACACCAGCAGGCTGAGCTGATGGAACACAGCAGAGTTCAGAAAAGGGCCCATCGAACTTCGATTTACTTTATTTTACCCGACACTTATCCATTGAAATCTGCCCGCATCGCTCACCCGACCGATCCTTAGGAAGCTATCCGGTTAATAAAGGCGACAGGGGATCAAACTGTCAGCTAAGACAAATCAGATACTGTAAGCCTTTTCTGCAGGACAGTGTGTTGTTTGGGTTGTACAAAGAACAACAAAGAAAACAACATGTTCTTTGCTTGTTATCTGCTCTTTAATGAGAGCACACGGATTTCAAAGAGTCAAGCTCAGGCACAGTCACTGCACAATGTTATAGATTCTTGTCTTGATGTAGTGTTTGCAAATGCTATGCTCTTATTAAGAGCAGGTCAATATATTCACTGCATGAGGCTCTATACATGATAAAACCATTTAACCAGAGGACATACACAAGGGCTACGGATCTCTATCGGCACTTTATGCAAAGCAGAAGATACAATTAGACAATATTATGCTAATGTTAGGAAATCATATGTTGGGAAGTGGGTTTAATGGCATGCTGTACAATGCTTTCATTATGTTAAAGGCTTTCACAGTCCTGGGTTATTTTATAAAAAATTGTCATCATTATGCAACATCATTGTTCCCCGTTAGATCGATGACAAGCGCAGGTGCAGGAGGATGAAAAGAAACCTCCCGTTGTGTGACATTTAACTGTTGATTTTTTTTCATTTTAAGCCTGTTTTTGTGAAGGAATGTTTCCTTTTCAACTTCCTTTGAATTTACCATGAAGCTGAGTAAGCAGCGCTCTCTCTGGGTAAAAAAAAATATCTTCCAGGCATTCCCGACTGGTGTGAGAATCTACAGTAATCTCACGAGGTTGCTGCCCGTCATATATTCTGTAATTCTTGATGGGATTCATGTGCTGTAAACTATTCAGATTGAGTGTGGCAGTTCCCAACAACTGCAACATCAAAGCTAAACGCCTGGTTGCTTCAGATCCAACACATCCCAATTAAGGTTTGTTCCATCCCTCTGAGATGTTCAACATTTTTCTGTGAACCTCCTAAGACGACTTCATTACCTTTTTTTTTTTTTTTTTCAAGATTTCACTGTGAAGAGGACATAAACATTAATTGTGGCATTTGAGCTTTAAGGATCTTTAATGGAAGCTCTTCAATCGTGCCTAAATACGCTTCCTTCCTTTATATAAAACCTAAAAGTGGAACTCAGGAACACAGAAGTGATCCGATGAGAAAAGTTCTGCCTGATATAGAGCCCTGGGATGTAAATGACTTGAGCTAATTGCATCATTTAGACGCCCAGTGTGGTTGAAAAGAGGAGAGCAATTGAAAGGGAGGCATGAGCTGCAGGTGCAATCAGAAAGGATGAACTGTGATGTCTACATCTTTTGTAAGAAAAGTGCAATACTAAATATGTTGCATCGTGTTCATTATAGAAGACGTTGGCCATATCACTACATCTATGCTGCAACTACAGCTGATACTGCTGCTACAGTCACTCCTGTTAAACCGTCATGCTTCATAAGGCTTTGATACTCTGCCTTGTGTTTGCCTATGGATGATACGACATTTTAGAAAATCCTCTCAGCTGGTTTTGGTGCTGAACTGCTTGTGCAGAATTTGCCACACACAAACGTTTGAGAAATACACCATTTTTAGTAAAACTATCCTTCATTATCATACTATACAATCTTCGTGGCACATTGACTGGCTAATAGCAGCCTATTTGCTGTGAGCAGGAAGAACTGAGAAATGCAGGCGGTGAAGCAGACTCTATATCTTTCCTTTCTTCTTCTTTTTTTCTACTAACATCATTGCAGTCTCTAATTTCCAGCCTCTACTGTTTTCAGCTTCTCACTGCAGCAGTTTTGGGAAAATTACAACAGGTGTCAGTGAGCTGTTTAACAATTTGGACAAATGATTGAGTCGCACTTGCTGGGCCCTGGAGGTGCAATTACGTAAATCTATTAATCGTCTAAATGGAAAGTATTGATTGAATTGACGCTAATACGGGGATGTGAGGATGTCTCCAGGAAAGTTGCTTGCAGAGACAAATGAGTCTTGAGTTGTTCATAAAACACTTGGATTTAAAAGTTATTTCTCTTGCAACTTTTTAACTTGGTAAACAAAAAGTGAAAGCAATCGGCTGTTTTACAACTTCGACACACAGCAACACCTTTGATCAGAGTGTTTGAATATTTCTCATTATTGTTTTCACTGGCATTTGTCGACTGCAAGAGGATAAGCTTCATGGTGTGTTTTACATTATAACTAAGTGCTTTCTCAGGCTTTATATACAAGCTGCTTATGCTCTTCTTTGGATTTGTTAGATTCTCAGACATGAAAGAGAAAAGCACTTTGTTAGAATGCAAAAATGTGCTTGGTTACGATGAGATAGGCGTGCTGGACTAATAAATTGTAGGTTTAATGAACAGTAATTCTAGGTAAAAGAAAAGAAGAAAGGCATTGTTTATATATAAAAAAAAATCCCTTTTCACTATTTTAAGTCATTAGATATTAGGAAACAAAAAAGTGCAGGGATAACACCGAACAAGCAGTATTTCAAGGTTGCATTATTGGCTTTAATCTGAATAAAGCTTGCATACTTCAGATTTATCTGCTTTTTACCCCACTTCTGATGCTGGCGTAATTGGAATGAACTCAGCTCATTAAAGCCATAAGCAGTCATTTTAAGTCTTAAGTGGTGCTCAAAAAAAAGCAAATTTACAAGGTTAGAATCACAGCAGTCTGGAGCTGTAAAACTGTCAGAGAGGAAACTTTTGGGTGAAGTGCAGGTCGTTGACATTGGCAGGCTGATATCTGGAGAATAAAACTGTCACGCTGTGGTCACATGGCCATTTAATAGATTATTAATACAGAAAATATACACTGCAGCCAAACGGCAGACAAACGGTTATTGACTGAACTGAAGAGCTGGATATTTCCCTCAGGGGTGGAGTTGGGACAAAGTATTGATACTGTAATATCTTATTACTTCCTCTAGCAATATGTAATCAATACTCTGGTGCAATATATCGATACCTGTACTAAAACATGCATGCTCTGTAAACAGATCCACCTGTCAGTTTAACTTACCAGACTCACCACTTAATGATGTATATCGTCATTGTATCCACAAGTTGCAGTCAGTGTTTGTGTGTTAAAGAGGCAATAAGCTCAGATTTCGTGAACTTTTTACTTTTTCACCTTGACCCAAAGAGATATTTGCTGTCTTCCTGGACCCTAGCTAATGCAAACATAACACACATTACTGACTACCTGTTAAAAAACACACTTTGCTGCTTAATCCGGATTTGGTTCAAGGTTTTATCTCAGGATGTTGGAATGCCAGTGGCAGCACAATGTCAGCAATTCATTTCCAGAAATAAAGCTAACGAAGCTGACAAGGAATGGTAGCTAGCATAACACGAGTCACCAACAAGCAGACGCAAGAAACAAACATATAGCCGACTTACATTCCTACTGTCCGTACACTCAGTCTCTGAAAGGTTTCCTCTTTTCACAGGAAATATTCCTTTGACTCTCCTCGATGCTGAAATTGTTCAATTTGTTCATTTTAGAGCTCTCATCACGAGCTCCTCCCCACACAAAACACATTAAGGCCTTAGTTTTTTTTTTTTTTTAAAGCTGACCTAAAGTAAAAAGAAGCTAATTTCTTGTATAGCTCCCCTAACTAGTTTCATGACACAGACAATGAATCTTCTGTGTATTACATGAAAACAGCTCCCTATAGTCAGCCCATACAGACGGTTACATAACGTGCAGCGATGTTTGTTCCAATTACTGTTCCACTAGATGAGAGCGTAGAGTTAATTTAAAAGAAAATAAAATAACACACTGGAGAAAAACAAAAGATTACACAGAATTTGTTGATGTGAGAGAAAATGCCTCAGTGTCAAATGTGAACAGCAGGTGATTTAACAGTAAAGTGATATTAACTGTGTTGGTTGACATCTGAAGTAGAGAGTAAAATTTTAGACTGTTTCAAACTGTAATAGGCACGTCCAGGTGTCTTTAAACCATTTAAACGCAGAAACACAAGTTTATCATAAACTGACAGGTCCCTCCAGTATATTAACACAGTGGTAGAGTGCTCTGAATAGATATTCATAATGCCTGATAACTGTGTGGGATGTCTGTGTAGGAGTAGGAACAGAAGCAGGATCCACTGAATTTACCTCAACTGCTACCAGCAGTCTGATGTCTTCATCACATTCACAACAGCCTTTTATCTCAGTATATTTAAGTATATCGTACATTTAAGCTGTAACTTCAGCTTCAACAAAAGTGCACGACTTTAACACCTTCATCATCCTCAGGGTGAAGTGAGTTAACTGAAGTGGCCCGAATCATTTATCACGTTTAAAAATCAATCATCTCACTGTGAACAAATCCATAAATCAATATAAGTAAGCATTGTAAATAACCTGTCTGTGTGCCCTTGGACTTTGCGCCACAACTCATGATTACTTTTAATTTTCAGTGAATCAATTGATAATATTTTTCATTCATCTATCAATATATAATTTATTAAGTGGAATGAAATATCTCCATCACAAGTTTTCAGAGCACA
>JAQNCA010000010.1:6191148-6205084 GCA_029783725.1 Acanthurus tractus
AATTTCATCAGAAGGATGAGCAGGTAACATTCAGGTAACATTACAGCACACAGGTCTGTCTCTGACACCTGTACTGACAACCACTAAGTCATACAATTTAAAACGCCAATCATGCACTTAAATAAGCAATGACAGAAACTGGTTAAAAACAATACTCAAATCAGAGGACCTGCTCATTTGAGTTAACATTACAGCCCAATGTACAAATTTCGTACCTAAATTTACTTCTTTTCCTGCCTGGCATGGGCTTTCTCTCTCTCTGTCTGTTTTAACAACAAAGCTAAATGAAAATGATGAAACTCCTGATCAGCAATGTAACAAATAAAGGGATATTCGGATTTTCTGCACAACACTTAGATATCGACCACATAACCTTAGGAACTCTGCAGTCTCGTCACCAAAAGGACTTTACCCTAATTTAGAAGCGGAACATCCACATGACAACTTCCCTCTTTCAGCTAATGTAAGATGGTCAGACAGAAGAGAACCTATGACTGTGAGGAGTCAGGATGAAGCAGCTGCCACACCGGCTGACCCTGCAGGGTAGCAGGAGGCCTGGCCCCTGAGGTTAATTAGCCCTGACAGACTAGTGGTCTATCACGCTCAGTGCAGGAGTTAGCATCTCTCTGTCTCCCTGACAGCTGTCTGGCAGGATATTGACATAAATACACATCAGGATGTCCTTTGTTGTAAATGGTGTTAAAGTAAAATACAATACAATAACTAAAGTGTGAAGCAAGCTAAAGGAGAAACATGAAAACCGTAGCGACAGCTCAATTATCCGCACATCAATCAGCAGGGGATGTGATTGGTTCTGTAAATGGAGCCGGAGTGATGTGTTGTGGTAGATCGATGGCCCAGCGGTCCGCTTCTCAGACAAGTCCACCGCCATTATCATCACCTCTACCCCCCTCAGAGGTGCTTGCATCCTGTTTCTTAACATGCTGATGGCTTAAAAATAATGCAGATTGTGCAGAGCACAAAGCTTTGATCGTATCGGTTTGTGTCAAAATTGTAGATGTGTACACAGATTTTTTTTATGAATATCTGCAGATCTGTAAATCAAGCTGAAATACAAAGGATGCATCAAAATGTCTAAAAAAGTGGTGTACACTGCACAATTCACTTGCAGTGCATTTTTTTCATGCATAGATTTAAATACACAATTCATGTTTAAAACATGAGCATAATTTTAATCAGTTGCTAGTTAGAATTATTTTGAAAAAGAAAATGTAAACAAAAGCCAGTAGCAAGACAAAAAAAACACAGCAGCATTATGAATGAATGGCCTCAGTTTTTAAAACCATCTTAGAGATTAATTTAATTTGTCAGTAAGTAATTTTTTTGGGTACCTCACATATAATACGTAATATTTTCACATCAAAATGTCTAATGCTGGCCAAACCTTTGTTTAATATTGGATGGTGTACATATATTATTACAAACAAACAAACAAACTCAGAGGAATCTGTAATCTTATTTAAAGTACCGGTAACTGTGTTTCATTAGTCACCTCTCTAACTTCTTGTTAATTTAAGTCAGAGTGTGAAGATGGAAGTTGAAAAATGAGACTAAATGTAATCGGAATAAACTTAAATACTCTAGTCTTCTGTAAAGTGGTGATAATAAATTAAAACAGTAACTTTTCAGTCAGACAGCTAAACAATAAGCTCACCATAAATCTCAGTAAAGCTGAGGGAAGCTGTAGAACATAAATGCATGAAGAACCTTTTTTCGGTCACATAGCTTACTCACATTATCAATTGCTACATCGTCATCCTACGGAAATAGATTACAATAGGACTGCAACTATCAGTGGGTTTACTAATGGACTATTCTAGCTAATATGTCAACACTCCTTCATTTTTAGCAACAGGAAATATACAAAAGACAAAATTAGACAGGTTTCCATAAAATAAAAAAATTGCTAAAATGATTATAATGATGATTTATGTCAAAACTAAACCCACTTAGCGCACTTAGGTGCAACATAACATTGTGTCTTACATGACATTTGTAGGAGGCAAAACAAAGAGGATGGGAATGCTGGAATAAGCATCCATGCAAACATATCCATCCCACATTTTCTTCTTTCATGCATCTCAACAAGCAATCATATTGATTCAAACCACATTAAAAGGTTGATGTTACCTTGTGTTGGTTTTGCTTTGGACTAGATGCTTTCTGCTGCGATGCTGAAGCATTGATGCTCCTGTTGTAGGCTTGTTTGGTTTTACAATAGACAAACCTCACAGAGTATTTGTTTGTGTCCGCTGAAAATGATCCCAAACTTCAGACTCTTTCTGTCATTTTCCGTGGCCTATCTCTTCTCCTCACCCCTTCGCTATTCCTCTCTCCTCCAAAATCCAAAAGGACATTCATGAAAAAAGAAGCTATGAGAGCAATGTGCTGGAGCCATACGTACTAATGATTGAAGGTTGGTTGAAATGCCATTATCTGCCATATCTGAGAATGGAGGGCTCTCACTTCTAATATTATCAACAACCCAGTCCACTCTGAGTTCTCAATATCACTCTGATGTCCTCTCTCTCTGTAAATCACAGAAGACAAGAATGCTTTTAAGGAGTTCTTTTGCTGGTTTTTATTTCATCTCGGACTCTGCCTGCCGTGACCTCAGGCCCGCTGCCTCTGTCATCCAAATTGTCTTCCCGTTCATTATGATCTCTGATAATAGGGTTTTTAGCCTGAAATTGAACAAATAATTCACGTCTCCCCACATTAGTCATCACACTCTGCTTTGAATGCAACTCCTCCCTGTTAATCAACCTTGTTCATGCATGACGCCCCATCGCTCAGCTGCTGCAATAAGATTGGATGTGTAGAAAATGGTCTCATTAAATTTTACAAAAGTCTCCATCACCGGCAAAACAAAACATCCACAGCCAATTTGAAAAACTTTGTTCTAGCCGCTTCATCAGAGAAAACAACAAACTTCCACCCACATAATGAAAAACGCTGGGACAGAAGTGACTCAGCGTTATTGGAGTCGTCATACGTGCCGTACCTGTTTGAAAAGTTTTCAAATTAAGATTCAGATTCGAAGTTCAGGGCGGCGTTTCCGCATTTCTGTTGGTGATAATCAAATGCAGCAGGTGGCGAGGAAATGTGCATCTCAGCAATCAACTCCATTGACATGTGTTAATTGCTCATCAGACTAAATTGTACTAATAAATGCTTACAGGAATCATGATTGCACATACTTCAAGGTCTTGATGCCTAATAAGGCCGTGTTTAATTCCTGAGGCGTGCATGTATAAAATGTTTTGATGGATCACTGAAATGTAATGTTTTACAGTGAAAAGTAAAATCGGGGCTATTTTTGGTGAATAGTTACGTAGCCGTGTCGTTAGCTGGCTCACACTGATATTGCAGCAGATGCAGACTAATGCTTTTCCATTCCCAACAGCTGTCTACTGTATTTTCATTGAATTCGGTGGCTATAACAGCTAAATCTGAATTTGGCCTCCAGCTGCCAGTCTTCCTGCTGGTGTTTTTGGTTGCGTGCTTGTGGCTGTGATTTTTTACACACCTGTGTTAGATGAACCGGAGCTGAGCTGCTGCCACATCATGACATTTAAAATTTTCCCTTGTGCTTTTCTGACTGTTTCTATGGTGGAAATAGAGTGTTGAGGAGTGACTTGCAGGTTGCACACAGGTTTGATAAAAAGCTTTCTACGGTGCTCTGTGGGTGTCAGGAACACATGGTGTTAAAGCCAGACACAATATCTGAGTGAGTGAGGAAAGACACTGTTACTTTTCAGAATTTAGGAAAATATCTTTAAATGTTTTAAATGATAGTTACTGTCTCTTTTGTTTTTGCCTCAAAAGTTGGCGGTCGGCTAATGTGACTGAAAGAGCTGAGCTCCTCCGCTGAGGGATTTAATGGATATTACCATCAACAATGAGTGGACATCAGCATGAAATGTGGCAATTTTTTTCCTTTTATCCTCCTATAATCAATTTATTTGGTAACATGCAGGGAAACAGACAGAAGTTGTGAACACATTGTGAACGGTCCCTCAGTGTGGCGTCCAGTGGTGGAAAGCTGCCTGCTGTGGCTGAAAATGACACAATGAGAATATTGAGAGTGAACCAAAAAACAGTAAAATTCAGCCAACAGCTAAACAATGTAACTCACCACAAAAGCTCTGTGAAGCTGAGGGGAGCAGCAGGATGAGGTGATAGTCCTCTGCAGCTTCGGCACCGAGAGCCACCTCTTTCACAGTGTCACATCGTTTTATGCAAACATTTTTCACATCTAAAGTGTGACTGCTGCCGAGTCGACGTCCGCCACTGAAAGGTCAGTTCTCAGGCTGTTTGCACTGAAAGTTTACACATCACACTTGTGTTAGCAGCATATATATTTATAATTAACTTCTAAACTTGTTTTATTTAAAGGCGGACAAATAAATATGTCACACTGTTAAGTAACAAGAATCCACCCGAGAGCTCAGACGAATGTGTTTTGCACAATTTCCTGCCACTTGGTAATTGTTCGGGCTGTTTGTGGTGTAACAATTCATGCTCATAACTTTACTTTGCACAATGAAAGCAGAACATCCAGGTGATATACCAATAAGCAAAACACACACTTAGAGGACAATGCAAGCTTACCTAATCATGTCGTCATAAAATAAAAGCTACAAGACTTGTGCAGGCAAAAATATGACTTGAATCATACTTCATAAAGGTTTGTTTACTTTTAAAGGTTTGAAAATGTTACATCCTACTTTCATTAGGGTGTGCATTTCATCTTTAATAAAACTAATTCACAGCTTAAAGATTTGGATGTTTCTCATATATTTACTTATTCTTCTCTTTCTCTTACACAAGAATATTATATAATAATATAATATAAGTAATATTTTATTAAGTGAGAAATTCAGTATTTGTTAGAAGCAATTATTGATATTTTTAAATGTTATACAGTTTTCTTCTCATTCAATAAAGTACGTTCTTCAGTATTTTCTGTTTTAATTAGGTGAACACACTCTCTGTTGACACTGTAGTTACACTTCATCACGGTTTGATCTGCAACAGAACAGTTGCTGTTTACAGTCTCTTCAACGAGCAACATTCGCTTGCCTCCTCGACACTTTCCCTTCGCATCTGCAGCAGGAGCAAACTGTTCAACTCCTCAGTCCATCTGCTTTCATTAAGACCGAGTGGTGCTCTTCCCTTCTACAGTAATTGACATGTGGTTGAGCAATGACTTACAGTGGAGAGACTTTCACAGACAGGCCAGCTGAAGGGAATATCAAGAACGAATCAATATCGATAGCAACCGGCCCAAATTAGGAGAGCAGACAGTGAGGCGGGGGGGGGGGCAGGGTCCTGTTTAACAGTCTACAGGCGAGGGCTAAGAGACTTAGTGGGTAGCATTGGGAGTTTTAATAACACAGAATCAATGAGCACTGCCCGCAAACCTTTCACACTGAAGTTATTAATTGGAGAATGAACAATACAAAACTGTCACTGCAGAGTTGTGGGCTTCCAGCTATTTAAACAGGGTCCATTTACCAAGGCCAGAGAGGTCCCTGCCTGCTTTGTATTAATCTTTTGTAGCACTTAGCCGAGCTTCCACCAGACTTTCTGCTCCGTCTCGAGTTAACTCTCATGGATTTGGAGGCAGTGTGAAAAAAAATTCAATCCTGCAGTCTCAACATGTTGTGAGAAAAACATCCAGCAGCATCTTGTTAGTGCTTTACGGACGGCAGAGGTTACAGAGTATGGGAGCTTCGTCCCCTGTCGGCCCCCGGCATTACTCACCAAACAAAGCCGTGTGATTTATCTCAAAATCTATTATCAAAATGAGTAGGCAGAAACCTGGGCTCATAACTCAATTGACACTTTATGGTGTTTGTTATTGGGAGCAGAGGGGTGGGAACACATACCGACTCTGAAATATGGCTGCTGACAGAGTCACTAATAGAGCTACTGGCCTACAAAGTTAAAACACACACTCATTTGAGAGTAGCCAGCTGAGCAAGGATAAAAGTGACACAGTAAATGATCTGCTTGGTGTGTGTTTAACAAAGCTCAGAGAGGCAGCTGGCGCACATTCATCTCAATGGACGTATACTTGCAAATGTAAATGTGGGGAGAGGACACCTTCATTCTGTGCATGTCAGCTCATGAATGCAGCTGTGAATGTTGAAGAAAAAAAATTTGTTATGCCCTGGCGTCTTATCATCATGTTCTTTATAGGCGAGTAATGTGAAATCCTTTTAACAGCTGACCATCTCTGAACCACCATGATTTTTTCGCTCGTTTCATTTGTCACATCGGATTTAACGGGTTCCTCCTGAGGTCTGCGGGGTAAAGCATGTTCACTGTAAAACATCCAAAACCTGAACGCTGCTAAAAGCCAAGGTTCGACTCCGTTTAAATCCTGCTTGTTGGGGGGAGGGGGGGACAGTTCAGAATAAATTACCTTGTGCTTGACATGCTGTTCACACTGTACAAGGCAGAGACACTCACAAAGAGAGAGTGCAGAACATGACTTGGTTTTGTCGCTCGTTCAAGGAAGCAATCTAGCAAAAAAACCTTGTGCAAACAGGTGCATGTGCAACCTTTTTCTCCCACTTTGGGTTCAATCTTAGGTCATTGCTTCATCTAAACGTCAACTCCTTTCACGTAAAATCCTTATCAACGTGCACTTTTCTGGTAAAATAAACTGACAAATTCAATCGTGCGTTTACATTTGTCAAACGCACAATAATACGCAATAATCTACACCTACGCCATCCTCCATTGAACCTCCGGGGGTAAAACTGATGGAAAAAGTCCTGTTTGGACGAAATATGATTAAAGGGCCCTGAAAATCTGTTTTGTCAATCTGCTTCTTCCTCTGAGGTCCAACATTAACACAATCAAAGTTACAACCCATTAGTTATATTTTATCATGCATTTCTTTTTTCCCCTTTAAGTATTTCCTCTATGATATGAAATTCATTTTTTTTCTCTTGAAATTTTGGTGTCATATACTTTTTCACCACTCAGGATTAAAACAACATTGAAATTACACGTTGAGTATTTTGAGGGTTGTTTTTTAATTCTAAATACAAATCTAATCAAACCATATTTTCACAGTTTCAATGAAAAAGATTAAACAGTGAAAGCTTGGAAACCATTTCCTGCATCTTTTGCGTGTGTTTTGCTGCTTTCCCACCTCTTTAGGGGACCAACAGGAAGTCCTTAGTGTGCTCACTCCAATGGGAGAAGTGAACCAAAACACAAATTATGACTGATTCTTATAGTCACCTAAGTAAATATTGGACCCATTTTTCACAAGCCACATGTCTTCTGAACATCTCTTTCTCAGACAATCAAATAGGGAGAAAATTAACTTTATTTGAGGCCTGTCTGTCTCGGTCTCCTGTGAGATCTGGCAACATAGAAATCTCTTCTTTCTGTGTAAAGCTTAACCGTCTCTGGTTTCACTGCAGCGATGCAGACGGGGAGCTGGATAAATGGGGAAGCTTTTAATCTATATGCGTGCATGAAAAATATGTTATATATTTTCATTTAAGTGTACTTTTGGAAACCCTTTTCTTCTGTTATATATTCGCACAATTAGACTTAAAGTGAACTCAAGAACTGCAACTACGAATTACTTTGCATTATTAATTAATCTGCATATTATTTCCTCAATTAATCACATTATAATTAGTATATGAAATATCAAAAAAGAGGAAAATTCCATAACAGTTTTGAACAGCCCCCGTCATCTAACTGCTTTTTATGTTTTATCAATCAGCGGCACTTGACCCAAACACATACTGTCATATAAGGTAAAAGACAGCAGGGATTACTGCCTTTAAGGAGCTAGCTGTTCAGGCTCTGGTTAACATTATTAGATACACAGAGAAAAGATTTTTCAAGTATCAAAAGAGCAAAAATAAGTCAAGGTAGCTTTTTTTTTTTTACATCAACTAATGGTGATGTGCAACCTATTTTGATATTACTGTCATGTTTTGTTGCAGCCGTTGGCAGGACGTTAATAGAGCAGACGCTTCTTTAAATGGAACAGACACTCCCACCTCTGTAATTTCAAAGACTGATTAGAGATCTGTTACCTCCTGTGAATTGTCCATTAACATTACAGATGTCCTGCAACACAAATTGCTTTTGCAGACAATCTCTTGACGACCCAGTCTGTTCAAAGGGGGGGTCCATGATCATTATGAAGAGTCGTGTCAGAGTGTGTGCTGATGTTTGTGTGCGCTTGTGTCGCTTTGTTTCCTGACTGAGGTGGCAAACACAGTCATGTCTGGACTCATTAATCTTCTTGAGTGTGGTAATGAGTGCAGCCTTGCTGGTCTTTACTGCTTGATCAAATAATTAGTAGGAGACAACGCCTAAAGTTCACAAGGCTTATTAGGATCATATTATCGAGTACAAAGGAACCGATGGATGTCAGGTTTCGTGAAGCACTGACACTTGGCATTTCGTCAGAGCGACACGTTCCAGTCTGAGAGGGTGGTGCAGGTGTTGCAGGAGGGCCGGAGTGACGGGCCGCCTTGCCCAAATCAGCTGCTGCATGAAATCTGATGAACTAAATGGGCTCTGAGGCTTCTGTCACTCGGCTGATCTGAGCGGGAGAGAAAATCAGCAGAGGTGAGACGGGGTCGCGACGAGTGCAACCAAGTTCAAATCCACAGCTTAGAATTGAGTTTCGGCATGAATTAATGCCACTGTGCTTGAGGGAATATAATATAAATGGTTTTCATGAGGGCTGAAAAGGTCATTGAGCAAAAAAAAAAAGTGGGCCAGCTGTGTGATGTTGAAACAAATAGAGTGGTAATTTCCTGCGAGACATTGTACTTAAATGCAATGTGAATTTTTAGATAGTAAATATAAACGTATTGGCAGATTTGAAATAGCTCATGTGTAACTCTGAAGGCTTAAAGGTCCCAGGAAATGAATAATGTCCTTTCTGTATTGCTACCCTGTGGCCCTGGGTGTTCTGTACTGCTGTCCGTCATTATACATCAAAAACACGTCAAAAAATGCATGTTGTTTTTGTTTTTTTACATCAAATCTTTTGCCTTTTATCGAAGAGTATTTTTTCTGCTACTTATTGTGCACTGTGGGACATATTTATACATTCTCAGTGGTAAAAAATGATTTGGGATGAATGATAGGACGCCTGCAGCTCCTCCTCACCTCTTTTCAAGACTTAAAGTGAGTTTCAGCTCATTGTTTAGCGCACAGTCCATAACTTTATTCTTCTGGTTCACTCTCACTGCTCTCATAATGTTGTTTTTGGCCACAGCAGGCAGCTTTTTTCCAAACAAAAACTTGTTGAGCATCTCAAGAGTTTCTTTCGATCCAATCAGTTCTTTTAGGGAGCAGGCTAAGAACAAAAAAAAGTTGTGAAAATCAGCCTTATATTTACCAGGCTGCCAAAAACACGACTTAAACTGAACTATAATGCTGCTTTACAACTGCTGAATGTGTCAATAAGCAGGTTTATCATACTGACTTAAACGCACAATGTGTAATCTCCCTAAATCAAAACAATGAAAACACAAGATGTAGTTTTATGATGCAGTGAAGTAGCCCAGGATTTAGTGTTAACAAGCAAATCCCTCGTGTGTAATGGATTACTAGAGCGGCTATTTGTGTCAATGCATTTGTTTTTGCTCCGTCTATCAGTTATATTCAGCGGGATCTGCACTTGTTTGAACACAGTTTTGGTTTGCTTACCTGTGTAAAGAGTGAGCCCGCGTCCCCTTTGTTTGAGCAGCGTTGAGCTTAATGTTTGCACGGTTACAAACATTTACTTCTGGGAGCTGCCCAAGAGAACCATTGTTTTCTTGTGTCTACTTTAGACCAATTAGCAGCTCCACTGAAGCAGTTAGGAATGTTTATACTTTGCTCAAGGGCACTTTGACAGTTACTGAGTCACCAAGGAAGAGGAGAGTGCGTCTCACTCATTTTTTTTAATCAGCCGGTGTGGGGATTCAAATTTGTAACTTTCTCTAGCCTTTGGCTTCTTGCTTGCCTCCATATTTATTGTAAGATACTTGGGGAAATATGACAAAATAAGCATACAACAAGTTATTTACTCTCACGCTTCAGGCAAAAGAGTATTTCACAATTAGAAACAGCAAAAACTAGAAACAGTGAAATACTTCAGAGGTGAGTTGAATGCAAAATACAGCATTAACTTGTTTTTTCCTACATTGTGCATAGAATTTTATGCTCATTTCACAAAGGAAAGTAAAACAAATTGAATTAAATTTTAAATGTAATGTGTTACTGTAATGTTAAATGTAATAATCTTGTATTTTTTCATTTTCTTTTTGGTTGATGTTCAGTGTCACACGTCCCAGCGATCAGCCAGGTTTTTCAGCAGCAGAGTAAGTAAGCTGTCATTTCACTGAGAGACGCCGAGGCAGCCTGCCAGTCATTGTCAAAGTGTAAAAGCTGCTCTTTTTTATTCTCCTTTTATTTGTCAGTTTTATGGTACATATTCTAAAAATATTTGATGATAGTATTTTACAGAAGAAACATGTCATTTAAAAAACACATTATTTCAAAGCACAATAACAACAAAACCAAGACACAGACAAATAACAGCCAACCACAGGTATTTACAGGACCTCTGTACACTCACCTCTGTCTTTTTACTTCACATCATTTACTAACAGCTTGTGAATGTACTTTTTCCTTGCATAACTTGATCTAACAATGCATTTTTTGAAAAACCTCTCAAGCAGAACTTTAAATCAAGACAACAAAAGCAAAAGAGGTTATGACAATGAAGTCAGAGAGATTTATTAATGGTGGAAAACCCAGTGAAGTAGAACAGATAATCTGACAAAATGAAATCAAAGGACCAAACAGATGGTTTACCAAGTTTTAGTCCACTTAATACAACAACATCTATTTCATCTCAGCCTGTTGGTGTTGCAGCACTGGTCTCCACCTTAACCTCCACCCTGAAACACCACTGTACATCTGCAAGGTGACTGCATGATTTTGTTGGTTCAATAAATCTTGTTCCTTCTAGCAAACTGACTAACATCAGTTTCAGATGCACCTTCCCCTGCTCAATCACTCATATATATCAAATCAATAATTTAAGCTCAATAATTTATTTGTTTTGAATAATAAGAACCTTTAATATTTAGATGAAGCAGCTTGTGAAAAAAATCAAAGAATTGAATGGCATCAGGACACAAAAACTTGAGACAATGATCCTTAATTTTAACTTTAATTATGATGTAAAGGAACCAGCATTTGCTGCCAGGCGACAGAGAGAACTAAATCCTGTTTTGATGTCAGGTTTTCATCAATCACACATCCCATCCTCTTCACAAAGAGTGCTGTGATGTATTAACGTCACACCATTGCCTTCACCTTTTTCGGTGAACATAAAAACCTGGGATTTCAAGAAATGATCAATACTGTTGTTTCTCTGGTAAGACAGTCATTTTTTACATACTATGAAATGAAAAAAGGGCAGGATGTAATTTTGAATGCATGCACTTGGCAGTTAGCTCAGTGTAGCGTGAGTGAGTCTTTGACCTTGTCTTCTTTGGGTCTAGGCTCTCAAAAGTGGTGACCTGAGGTCAGCGGCTCAATTGAAAGAATCAGACAACCTTGTAATTTTTTTTTTACTCCCCAGTAAGTTTCTGTTCTATAAACATAATCTGGCAGGCCAGACATCGCAACAGAAAGATACAAAACTGATTCAGTAGAACAAGGTCAACATATTACCACACTAGCTTAAGCAGTTTATTTTGCACGGTGAAAAATATGCCCTGCCGTACGTTATCACACATCTGCTGGGGTGTTTGTCTCAAAAGCAAGTCGTGCTCACAGCCCATCCATCGCTGCTCCCATATATCCACCAATTCAATATCCCTGCCTTTTATTATACTGGCTGTTAGATTATGGTACAAGAGTACCAAGGGGAAACATGGGAGGGGACCACAAAGCAAAAGCGAGCAACAAATCAGAGAGATTGGCAAAAGACAAGCGAATAGTGTCCTCAGCCTCAACTGGTTCATGTCAGATAACAACTCTGAATCTTATAAAGTCTCTGCTGAAATCACAGGGAGGGGAAAAAAAACCCCCTCTGCCTTGAAAAACAGTCTTTTTAGCCATATTTGATAGCAAACATCTGTCCAAGACTATTATTTTTTTCTTTATCAAAGGTCATCCGACATATTGACAGTCAGTGTGTAATCCCTTTTAAGAAACACTCTCACAAGAAGAGGCTCAGAGTGTGGGTGGACACGCTCGCTGCTGTGAGAGACGGGCTCCTCTGTTTCTAATGGCCTTTCATTATAAAGTCATAAGTACTTTGACCATCTTGTTAGGCATCATGCTGTGTGATACCAGGCTGTGTATGAACCCCCTGTAGATCAGAGGCAAATGAAGTGATGCATTTTCATTTAATTGTGTTCCCATTTGCAAAAAAAAAAAAGGACAAAAAAAAGAGACTTGCATATTTATCAGGATCCACATTCGCTTTGATCACTAAGCTCTGAGGATGAAATCTGTCAGCTTGTTCTTTTAAGATGTTTTAGTGGAAACAAAGTGGTGTTACGACTTCTTGCAAATATCATTTGTCCATTTTCAAAAAACTTTCTTTAAGCACGTTTAATGATGCACGTTTTCTGATTGTTGGGTGATGCAGTGTTTCAGCTTTATATTTCAAGGGTCATGGTTTATTTTATGCATTTATATACTGTTTGCATTTCTCTGCAGATGAATTTAACATTCATGCCAAAGGAGTAGCTCTAATAACTTCAATGCTTTTTATTTACCATGAAGGAAAGATGCCACAAATTACAGATGTTCACAGTAATCATTTCATAGTAAATAAACGGCATTGCTGTGAACATCTGTAATTTGTGGCATCTTTGCTTGGTTTGTCAGATGTGACTGAAGACCCACAGTAGATCAAATCTGTTTTTTCCCACTAAAGTCAGAAATTGCTGAGGCTGTATTTTGTTGAAGGAAATGTTATCAAGCGGTCCGAGAAGACATTGGCAGGGTTTGCAGCCGGACATTCATCTTGTTGTAGTAGAGATTTATAAAAACCTCTGTCACATTGTTGGTTCGACACCATGTCTTTAATCAATACGGGACAAAACTATTACGCTGATAACCTCCTGTAAGCCTGTTCTGAAGCTATGAGAGACTAATGTTATGTGTGCTCACCAGGGCTTGAAATTAGCACCTGCCCGCCTTCTAAATATGGTAAAATATTAATCACGGCGAGTCGTGTCATCAGGTTACTAGTCGACTTGGCAGCTGATGAAATAAAGCTGAAACTCCTGAAAAGACACAAACAGTGACCAAAATATGAAATATCACTTGCAGGGTTTGAAGTAAGTCATTGTCTTGTCAGTCATGTTGGCTGTCCAGTGAAGAGGTTCTCAAACATATTTGCAGATTATATTACTGACTCAACTTGTGACAGCAATCACTCTCCATAAAACACACTTTTTCTTTACATTTCTTCTCTTAAATCAAACTCCGAGGAGAACTCTGAGGGCTAAACAGCACCGATCTGTTTTAAATGAATGTTTCCTGGTCCAGCTAAGCTAAAAACACCAAACACTGAAACCATCAATATGTAATTTACCTGCAGAAGAACATGTTTGTAGCTGGTTCTGAAAATCTGAACACCAAAGCACCAAATCCATCAGACTGTTAGCGCATCTTTCGCTGCCAAACCTCTTACTGGTCCTGACGTTGCCTGCACCTTATCTTGAACATGATGTCAGAGCCGAGAAGAGGGGAGACGGTTAGTGCACTTTACTTGCCTCTCCTCGGCTCCTCTCTCTTGGTGTGGAGGGGCTAAACCCTCAGTGAAATATGAGGGGCAAAGGATATTTATGATTGTGTAAAACTTTAGCAGTGGTGCTCATAAATTTGCAGCTTCAAGTTC
>JAQNCA010000010.1:6205184-6216922 GCA_029783725.1 Acanthurus tractus
AAATATGAGGGGCAAAGGATATTTATGATTGTGTAAAACTTTAGCAGTGGTGCTCATAAATTTGCAGCTTCAAGTTCTCTCTGCAGAGAGGAACAGAGAGGAAACACTGTGTAGGCATTGCAACCTGGGCCGATCCGGCATATCTGCCTCATTATAAGAAATATAATTGTTTCCATACAGGTTGGTCCACAGCCACGTGCATCAGCGCGATGGCTTCGCAGCATCACGGCGCTGCACAAACATAAAGCAGTGATAAGATGGAAGCTATATGGCTCCTATCTGAAATTAATCAACATTCCTCGAGTCTTTCAGCATCGACTGTTCACGGTGACCATGATATGAAAGTGTAATGAAATTTATAAGATCTAAAATGGAATGTGACCCCATAAGAATAATCACAGTCATTGAGGTTTTTTTTTTTTTTTTTAACACATCTCAGAGGATAGAAAAATGACTTTTCATTCACCACAGATGCTTTTAGTTCTATTCACCGCTGACCCAGAGGCTTTGATCTGAGATGTATTTACCTGATATCTTTCCGGTGCGCGCACGGTGCATTGATGCATTTAGGAAATGGAGGTTTTTTTTCAGAAGTTGGTCATTCTGCAAAAAATTACCATGAATCACTTTTGCTTTTACCATGCTGACGTTAAAGAAGCAATTTGATATTTGCATTTTTTTACCTGCTTAAGAGGAAATCAGAGTGCATCAGACAGTGCGAAATAGTACGTATCTTCTGAAATTTAAATTAAAAAGATACAATAGCATCAAAACTTCAGTCTCACACTTAAAAAAAAAAGACTGTTTCTAAGAACCATAACATGAATCTGTTGTGTTCAGAGAGAACGGACCGAGGCGAGAGAGCCGTCAAACACAGAGTTACTGTGGACACCCTGACTTGAACAATGACTTCAAGGCAAATTAGTTTGCCATGGTTGTGTTTTGAAAAGAGGTGACATTTATAATGAGGGTTTAGTCAATAACAGCACATCATATAAACAGAAGTCCCGACTCCCACTGTCGTTGTTGTTAATTAGTGCTCCCACAGGATTGGCCTGGGCGCTGCTTCTTTTACACCGGCCATAATGTGTCTGCTGCATCTTGTTAAAATGTGTTTGATCTGTACTTTTGCCTAATGGTGTCGATTTTAGACATTATTGCACACACACCTTTAATTCCCCCATGCTTGTTGCTCCTTGTAATTGCTGTAAACAGTTTTTTTTTTTTTTGTAAAATAGGGTTCAAAAAAAGTGATTTTTAATTATGTTGAACACAGAAAAGATCCTGTTTGAAGTTTGCAGGCTCTGCTCATGTTTGCGTTGATTTCCTCTCAGCACACAGAGCTGTTAGCCTGATTCATCCTCTTGCTCACAGACGTGACGCTGAAGTATTTGTCTTGGTTTTTTTTTTGTTCCGTCACAGATTGGACATGTGTGAAGAGCGTTTCCATCCTTTTGCTCACTTTGTATCAGTTGTTGATATAGACAACTGTCAGCCTGAAAAAAAGTAGGAGGGATTATAATGAATTTTAATCTTCAAAAAAAATCTGTGTATCTTCATTTAATTTTGTCTCATAAAATAGATGGATTTTTAGTTCTTTTTAAACAGGGGACAGACCAGTTATTCATGAAAACAAGCTCAGTCGATCTCAGACTATATCTTTTTCTCTATTTTACCGTCTGCATGACTTGATGTCTACATAAATTCTTGTAAAAAAAAAAAAAAGAAATATATATATATAAATATACTTCTCACAGAATCAAGGTTAAAACTCTACCAAAGATCCTCACTATTACTTGTGTTTATGTTGAGTGGTTCAAGAGGTAGAACAAGTATCTCTCATCATGTTACATCTTTAATCAGAAACTCTCTGTGGAAAACAAAGTGGCTTTGATTTTAATGATGCCTGACAATTTATCTGCTGTTTTTCATTTGCTTTACTAATAAACATATGTCAGCTGTTTGTGAGTCTCATAATGAGTAAAAAAAATGATTAGGAATGTTCATTTGTAGCTCATCTCATACTTTTCCTCATATTGTTCCCTTTATTTCCCCTCTGCTTTAAGTCGAACGGGCCTAAGGGGGAGATTTAATATGATCTAAAGGACCAACACATTTTCATACAATGACTGTGGCATTCGAGGACTGTTGGGAACATTTGACATGCTATTAAATATGATGGATTAGAAGAGTCACAACAATTGAAATTTTTAATGAACACATGAAAAACTGGACCATCTTTCTCAATGGAGGAGATCAGTTATAGTTTCCTACTGTGACAAATACATGCAATTATATAGAAGGAAGGTATGGTAGGTATTTTTTTCAGCTATGAGTCTGATGTACTGTTTTTGCATGTAAAGCCTGTTTTTAACTCTGTAGTTTGCGTCAAAAAGTAGGGCTAAAATGTTTCAAATGGCCTACTGCAAAGCGAACAGACTTGGCTGAATGGGACCGATTAGCTGCTGGAAAATCTGTAACAAGTCTGTGGTCGAAGCAGTTTGTTGGAAAATTTGTAAACCTGCCTGCCATCCTGCTACCTGTGTGCATGCAACTGCTGTGGAGAAACTGAATATGTACACAGACCACGTAAGTTCTCCGAAATTGACCGAGTAGAAGAGTAGAAGAGGAGTTGGTGGATGAGATGCTCTTTCTCCACCCTCTGTGGTTGACGCTGTGATGAGAGCAGCCTCAGTTATTTTTGTTTTACTCAATATGCCCTCTGGCCTTCCCTCACAGCCACGTCTGACTTGCCTTGGGCTCATACATTTCTGACGAGCTTTCCTGACCTGCGTCCTCACGGCTGATTGTAAGACTGTTTGAATGTTGACTTAGTCTTTTTTTTTTCATGCAGATCTGCCTCTGTGTCTGCATTTGTGTCCTCAATCTTATTGCCCTAAACACATGTACACACATTCACTGTGTGCCCACATTCTTGACAAACACTTTGTTGAAAGTATCTGTGTAGATTCTCACTCATCCAGGTCATGTTTATGTTCCGGGAACTGAAGAAGCTTCTTGGATGAGAAGTGAAACGTCTTCCCAACAAACCCAACACAGTCCAGTTGACTTGCTTTTTTGACTCTTCAGACTTTGTTGAAAGAAAAAGCACAACTCAAGGCTTTCAGGTTGCTTTGTGTGAGATAACATTAGCTGTAACATGGTTCATACAGGACTGATGATCATTGAACCCCCAGTGGTTTAAGGTTCTGCTAACAGCCCCAACATGAAACACTCCATTAAAGGCTAAAAATATGAAAACTTGTCTAAATAATGGCGGGAAATTCTTCTCGGATTTTTAAATGTAAAAAGTTCATTTTTTGGGGGGGAAGATTGCAGGACTGCAACTATCAACGATTTTTCTGAACTTATGACCTATTGATTATTTTATCACCAGATCTTCTAATCTAAAATACCTGTGACATATTCCCAGAGTCTGAAGTTGAATCTTCAAATGTTTCTTTGCAAACAAAAGTACAAAACCCAAATATATGTTTACAATTTAGTTATTTGATGTGAGACATAAAAGAGCCGCACACTTACATTTTAAAAGCCAAAACCAGAGCATTAAGTATTTTTGCTTGATAAATTGACATAATTATTTATCAAAATTGTTTGGAATTGACTTATTGTTGATTTATCACTTTATCAATGTGCACATAAAACTTTGAATCTGTCTTAAGGGAACGATGGAGGAAGAGCTTATTCCAAAATGCTGCTTGATGTAGCTCGATCACTGGATTACCTTAAAAACATCCTCTGGGGATTGTTAAGTGTCCTCAGTTAATCCAGCTGTTCGTTTTTTGGGGGCAAAAATGGAAAAAAAAAATGCAAATTTTTTTCCCCCTCCACTCGGTCATGGTTCCCTCAGCTCTCCCCTGACTGCTCTCTCTGCTCCGTCCAGCTGTTTCCGAACAGAAGGCAAATCAAGATCAATCATTGGAGTCGGACACACTACGCCGTCTGCACCACTTTACAATAAAGTGATACTGGCATGCTCTCAGTGAATATTTCCCACTGCAGCTGGATATCTGACCCACTCACTCAGCTGCCTATCAACAGTAGATTGACTTGAGACATAGAGAGGTAAAAGAGAAAAAAAGAGGAGGAATAATTCAGGAGGAGTGGGATACAGGACCTGGAGTGTATGGCCTCTCAAATGCAAGTCAGTTAAAAGCTGTTTTAACTGCATCAGCCTCTGATCGCTGAGTGTGGTTTGGTTTGGGAACATTGGGAGCACGGGGGACAGCGGAGAACAGGTGGATCTAATTGTCTTAATCACATCCTGCTACCCCGGCGCCGACGACATTGAATAGTTTTTTAGCATTTAGATTGTTATTCGTTTTTCTCTCTAAATTATGTGACTCAACTGCTGAAAGGAGTGATGTTTGTCATTAACTGAACTTGTTTATTTTCTCACAAGCAACCTCTCGTCGAATACCTGCAGCACTAAAAGCAGCCCACATGCTAGCAATGACGGCTGTGACACATTTAGTTGCCTCAGTGTTCCATGCCGATGACTCAGCACACACAACACCCATTAACTGAAACTTTGGTGCTGAAATAAAATTGAGCCATAGTTGTTTTTTTATTTTTTACTGGTCACAGTCTAGAAACATTTAGAAAGGTATATTTAGGGCAATTTTCACTGTGTGCATTGTACCAAGAGTTGCAATCTGAGTACTAATTTCAAGGTAACCTCGAGGCACAAAACACAACAGCAGCGGACGAAACCAAATAAAAAAACAACATTGCAGAAAAAATGATGTTTCAAAGAACACATTTTCAGAAAATGCAATAAACGTTTCACTTAAGACCACACTTCACAAAACAGAAGAGGCTGGGACAGCGAGTCTTGTTTCAGATCGGACTGAATCTAAAGGCCGTTTAGAGTTTAATCGGGAGTGGTCAGCAAGAAAATACAGAAGTGAACTGACCGTCCATGCATGTAATCTGCGTTGTTGCTTGGCTTTTGTCTTTGTTTGAGTCAGACAGGAGCTAAAGATTTTAATTAGTTAGTAAATTGGTGTTAGGATATACAATCTGCAGTGATTAAGCCCAACATCGCAAAATCAGCTTTCTTAATTGAGGATTCTTGCAAAAGCGGCGACCTTTGGAGTTGTAGTAAAGTTAAATTACATGTCTCCTTCAACTTGTTAAACAAGAACCAGATCCTTTCTAACACAGTATTTTAATCCCACAGAGCGATGATTCAACAGTGAGCCAGCATGCAGCCTGTCAGGACCCTGAAGCCTGAGCTGTTAGATAAAACCCAGATCTTATTAATTTGATTATTAACAACAGTCCTTTTCCAACTGGGACATGTCAAAATATCAAATGCAGGTGAAAGCACTGATTCATTAATGTCCTGCATATGTTTACAGAGATTTTAATAAGTTGCTGGCTAATTAGCATCAAGCAGTCAAAAAAAAAAATGTTTCGCCTGCAGCTGCTACAACTTATTGCATTTCATTTAAAAGAACAGTAAACTACAAAAGATAAAACATCCAAAACTCTTCCCCAAACAAAACTAAACACTGAATAAAATACCTTGTTTCACCTTAGAAATACCTCTGCAAACAGCATCGCCGCCAGGTTTACAAAGAAACAGACCCAAAAGCAAAAACACCAACACAACAGGCATAAGGGTAACTAAGGGCCACTTTAATAAGAAAAAGCCGATAAAAATGTTCACTGAAGCAGCAGGAGCAAAAGGCAGCAAATAAAATCTGAAAAGCAAAAGTACAAAACTAAATAAAACAACAAACCAGGGAAAAATGAAGAAAACTGGTTTCACAAACAATGAACTTCGAACTTAAGTAACTACTCATTTTGAAGTAGCAAAACTGTGGTTACTCTTTTAGTTTTATCATAAAAAGAAATTGCAAGATAAGTGATTATTTTAAAAACCTTTGGAACAGAAAGTCAGTAATAAGAGACAATGATCTGAAGAAGCAAATGCTATAACTTCATCAGTGTGAGATCTTCACAGTTCACTGTAACCAAAGCATTCGATTACTTGCACTCTTTATCCATGTACACACACTGATTTTACTCTTGGTCACAGAAACTCAGAGCCTTTCCCAGCATGCATTTGCTGAGAGGTGAGGTACAATGCTGGAGAGGTTGCCAGTCTATCCCAAGGGCCGATGCATGCAGACAGAGAAACGCATTCACACTCACACTCACACCCACAGGCAATTTAGAGTTTCGTTCACCTGACCTGCGTGTCTTTGGACTGTGGCAGGAAAGCAGAGCAGCCTCAGGAAACGCGTTCAGGCACACTGAGAACATACGAGCATCTTGGCTCCCACAGAGTCGAACAAAATAAGACCAGTTCCCTCACTGTGAGACTTGACTTTTGTTTCATTATCAATCAAAAAAAAGGGATAAAAGCCGGAAGCTGTTTTGTGCTTTTATTTCACATGAGCTTTTTTCATTTTTAAACTCGTCCCTACACAACACATGATGCGATGGGATCTCTGTTAAGGCTCTTTCAAGGAGTAATGAAATTATGTATAGCCACCTACGGGAGCTATTTCTGTAACGTTCAGGTTTCTCTGGATGCCAAGGATGTGAGATGAAGAACAAAGCTTAATTTCAGTCACAATCACCATCCCCTGGTCTGGTGCAGCTCATCCTCTATTCAGCAGCAGTGTTGTTGTTGTTAAAAGGAATTCAAAGAAGGTTCAGTCCAAATGGTCAGTTTTTTAACACTTTATCCTTCAAAAGCAGTTTCTGTTGCAGTGACAAAGTATAGTCTTAAATTCTGGAATACAAATATACAGAGCAGTATTAAAATATTTTGACTGCAGGGTAATTTGATTATTATTATTATTCTCATTGGCTGATACATGAAATATAGTATTTTTTGTGCCCAGTATGCATTTTCTTCCTTCTTCAGCGCTCTTAAGTTCTCAAAGTTAGCAAAGCTGCATCACAGGGATTCGACACAACAATAAAAAGACACAAAAGACCACCAAACGAGGCAAAGCAATTACAAAGAAACACAAAACAACCATAGAATGGCACCAAAATGATCACAGAGAAAATGAAACGCCTGTTTGGGAATCTGCGCGCCAGTCTGCCCAGTCCCATTCAACAGTTTCTAACCGGATCCATAACGCGAACAAGTGTTACTTTACTTGTCTATCATGGTCTGTCTGTCATTTTCTGGTCTGTAATGAAATGGAAACCTGTCCAGGGTGTCTATAAGGCTTCAGCCCAAAGCATGCTGGGGGACAAGCTAACCTCCATTTGACCTTTAGACAGAAAAACGTAATGAGTCATTAAAAATGTGTTAATATGAATTCAAGCCCCAAACAGCATAAAATCTGATATAAAAACTAAATCTCAGTTATCTTGATTAAGAGGCAGAGCATGACGTGCAGATGTTCCATTCATGTTCATTGGCTTCTTCGCTCCCCAATGTCTCCTACTTGTTGCCGTCTCACTCTGATTAATGCCGGGATTCATGTTCAATAAAAGAAAGAAGGATAAACAGGAAAAGTTATTGTTTGTACAGAATATGTGAAAATCGTGACACTTCCTTCCTTTTCAATCTGATTAAACAGTCAATAGAATTTGAATAACAGAGAATTGTTCTTTAATAAGCAGAGAAAATAATGCAAAAGAGTGTGAGGTATTCAGGGAACTATTAAAATACTTTTAGTGTATGATGTGAAATGCAATTTCCTGATGGATTGCAATCCAAGCTATTCAAAAGTATGAAGCGTTTGACTAATTACATTCCCCTCTGCACCACAAAGTATTTTCACATGTCAAAGGCTGCTCGTTCCACAGCTAATAATACAAAAAAAAACATAGTTCAAAGCAGCTTATAACTGAAACACATCAAGGTTGACTCATAAGGCAACAAAAATGTTCTTAAATTGACAGCTACAGCATTTTTCTCTTTATCTACGTCTTCAAGAGCACTGAAATCAATGTGGATGGTAAATATTTTGGATGCTGTTGGACACAAGTCGATAGGGATCATCGCTACCTTTCATTTACCGGAAATCATTAAAATTTTTTGAACATATCTTCTGAGTTATTGTCACTGCGGTATCAGGGCAATCAGTGACAGCTTTTAGGGCCTTTATGATTGCTGGACAGATTAGGGGACTGTAGTATGCATCAGAGCCTCCTCCAGGAAATAACAAGTGCCTCAGCAATCAGTCTCCCAGGACACACGTCCGCCAGAAAAAGAAAAAAAAAAAAGCCCCTGTGATTGCAGCGTTTTGAGATTAAGAGACATCACACTGAGGATGATGGTGAATTCCCAGCTGAGACAAATGCAGCAACAAAGTTTGACAGAAAGAAATCTCATTGACCGGCATCGTTGTGCAGGAACTTGTAGTGACACATACAAAAACAGAGCAGAGCAGCAGGACATCATTACAGCCAACACACTGAGTCTCTACTCGCATTCACAAAATGATTTTGTCCCCTCTGTGAATTTCCAATTTTTCACTTATTGGATTACAAAGAAATCACTGATTTATTTTGCTCCAAACAGTTCTACTTTTAGCACTTTTGTTTTTGTGTTCAGCCTGATAAAAATGATCCTTGTTGCAAAAAAATGTCAAATTTGTCACCTTCAAAAGCTGATTCATAAGACTGACTTCATCGATGATCAGTGATAAAGGATCCAATATCACTGATGCAAAGTGAAATTATCAATACCATATCATCATCACCTATAGAATGCCTATATTTTGACATTTCCATTGTTCGTGTCACTGTGCTTGTAGCAGGCAAATAATCACAGGTGAAAAAGCAAAAGACAAGAGGATATTTACACCTCTTACAATAAGGAAATATTTAGAAGTTTTGGAAAAAGGCTGGTTAACAGATGAGGCACATGCCACGTGCAAACAATAATTTAAAATACTGCTGAAACATTACAAGTTTGAGCAGATCTCTCACTTTAAAGTCTGCTAAGTTACTTGTTGTGCTTATAAGTTGTTCTTGCTGTGGTAACATTTGCTGCTCTGTTTCAACAATGTTAGGCTGAAAGAATATTCACGTTGGCTGAATCAAACTGGAAGTTGCATTGACTTAAACCAACAATGTTAAAAAAAACTATAAATAATACATGTAATTCATTAAACTATGAATAAAGGAAAATTCACTGGCTGCCGGGGAAAATTCATGTAATGTAAAAAGCCTCAGGCTTAAGCCAATAATGGTGACTGTTTAAAAGGCCTTTGTTTTTCCAATGAACCTTGACAGTTGTTATGAGCTGAATTTTATACTTTGTTAAATGTTCTTGACTTTAAGTCTTGTTTTATTTGCATTAGTAGAGTCGATTTAAAGCAAACTTTATTTCACTCAATTGGTTACCATGATTTTGCGCCTAATTGATGTGTTGTTTTTTTTTTCCATTATGGCTCAAAGCGGAACAGAAAAAGGTGGCAGCGTCTTCAGTAACTAACTGTGATAATGGGCCGATTCTGTTTTCTCATATCGATTTCAGGAGCCTGAACTTAATAGAGTCATAAATGTTTTGTGAGGACTGCACTATTTTAGTAAATATAGTAACATTGTTCAGGCCGTGTGCCAGGCTGTTTAAAAGTGGAGTTAATCATGTACACAAATAAAGTCAATGATTTTTTTACAAATGGTGTTGTTTGTTTTAAGGAGACCAAATGAAATGATGGCAAGGTTAATGTCCCTTTTGTCCTTTTCTGTACCATAAATCATTATAGAGACTCAACAACCAATGACAGTCCAGCTGTGAAGAGGCTGTCTGGATGTCAGCTCCATATACTCTGTTGTATCTATGACTTCCATGATGTCCTTTGTGACAAATAACAAATAAAAAAAAGGTTTGGACAGCAGCATGTCACAGTCAGTTAGTGAGCTGCTGTTCTGAGTTTTGTGCAAACTTTAACTTCAACAAAAATGTCTGATTACTATGTTTTTAACACCATTTTGACCCTGCTGAGTTTGTCATAGAAACCTGTGAATAGTATTTATGATAGTGGCATTGCTATCAAAATTTAGGGGGGCAAATTGAACAAAATAGCATTTTCTGAAAGGAAGTGATACAGCTTATTGCTAATGTGCTCAAGGAAGTCCTGACAAAACAAACTCACATGGCTACAAGGAAGAAATAATTAAAGCGTAAAAGCTTTTTATCTTCCTCAAGAATGGCACCATTGATTTTCTTTTTTCTGCTCAGCTTCCTCCCATTTGTATTCCATCACGATCAGAGGAGTCTTTGTTTTGCAAAAAAAAAGAAGAAGAAGAAGAAGAGAGGACCAAAGATGTGGAGAAGAGACAGGCGGGCTCATTATTGCCAGAAGCAAAAGTTCTGGGAACAAAAGTCATGTGACCTGTGTGGGCTCACGTCTTATATTTTCTAGTGTGTGAAGACTCTTTGATTTGCTCTCACTTTCATATCATAATGAGCCGTTCGGTGTCTCCTGCTCTAACATCTGCTCAGCAGTTCTTCTCCTCTTCCCTGCCAGTAACGTTGACTGGTGGTCTCTTTGACCTGCCTCTGCACAGCGCTCATTTGAAGGATCATTCACTTGTTCTGCTTGCCGATCACTGCTGCGCCGCTTATTAATGAGAGAGTCCCGGGTCTTTTTCGACTCGTCAGAATCATCCATCAGCATAAATCTTCTTTAACAAGAGTGAAGAGTTTCAGCCCATCAACATGAAGGTGCTTATAGATCACAGGCTCCAACGCCCCTCTGTGAAAACATGAAAGTTTCATTCATGATGCTCTTTCTTAGGAGATCAGTCACAGTAGTGAGCACATAGCACATACAGCCACATGTGAAAATGTCCCTGTTTAATGAAAACCATTTTTATAGGAAAACAAATGGTAAAATGTCACACTGAAATACGTTTTTTAAATTTAATTTGTGAGGCGTGTTTTCCCTTGAGACCCTGCTGGTCAGCGTCCATGCTGGAAATGCAATTAGCTCATTTGATCACCTTCCAAAGCTGATTTATAAGAGCCCAATCTGCTAATTATACCAGCTATTTAAACTCTGATCTCTGTGCAGATCTCAGGTCAGAGCCCGCTGTAGATGCTCTGTTCTTCATAGCTGATCAGCCATATCCAATTAGACATTGAATTTGACAAGAGCTGAGGAACTTTTGGTGTTTCCTCTCAAATACTTTAAGCTTGGGGCCTTAGTCATGCTCTGCTGACAGCTGATTAATGCACTATGCGTGCCATGTCCAAGGATAGTGGGTCTCCATAGCTGAACTTTACAGGAAGGGTGGCAGGCTGGGAGTTTATGTCCAACAAAGCAATTTTTCTTACGATGAAAAGTGACTTGAAATTAAAGTATTATTGAGGTCTGATTTTCATCTCAATCATCAAAAGGATCTTCTGTCTTTTCACAATGTCACTCTACCATTGAAGAAAGCCAGCAACAACAAAAACATGTGAATTCAGAGATTAGGGGGACCTTCTTTTCTCATTATTATCCAGCCGGTACGCTGTGTCCCCTAAAATATTTGTTTGTCCGGGATCAACATAAACCCTTGGGTAAAGCCACGGTTGTGTGATCAGTGTACTGCACACTGTTTTCTCAACTGTGACACGATAGAGTCCACAGCTCCGATATCAGTCTTCACTGTGTCAGAAATCTCTCACAAGTTCACACACTGATGTCAAACATGACAAACACTCCAAATACAAGCCTACATCAGTGCTGGGAGTGGTCAGTGGTGTTCAAACCTTGTTTGGCTGTGAAGCTCCCTCTTTAAAT
>JAQNCA010000010.1:6217022-6244289 GCA_029783725.1 Acanthurus tractus
CAGTCTTCACAGGTGAAGATTTCAATCTGTTAAACACTTTTAAAGTGATTTAATTCCCACCAGCTGCACTATGTTTAACAAACATGAACATAAATGAATTGAATAAGACTTTGTCTTGAATTTCTTTCTCGTTCACTCATTGTTATTAGAGACTTTACACTCAGCATGAAGTTGATATTTCCGACGCTTAACAACATTGCTGACAGTTTTAGAGTGACAGTAATATTTAGGTAGTACAGCATATTTGTATTACATCTATAGGTTGTGACACATTGCATTGTGGGGTTGCTTGAACATAAAGCAGAGATCAACACTTTTTTTATTTAAATGCAAATTTCCTTTAGGTCGGTGTATTGTTTATAACTTTGTACTCTGAGAATAAAGAAATGAAAGGAAATGATGGACAGTAAACATGCTGCACTTTATATCAGATTTTAGAGAAAGTCGGTGGTGTGATTATCATTATTCACATATGCTCAGCACCGCTTAGTTTGATAGTGTGATCTTAGTTTTGTGAGCATGTTGAGTTGCACCGGAGAGACCCGAAGACAACCGATCAAAGGAACAAAATGTGGACACACCTGAGATGCTAACACCTCTCTGTCAATCATGGTCTCAACCTCACTGCATAAGCAGTTATGACTGACCTAACACAGGCCAGGACGTGTAGAAATCTGTCTGAATTGGACGAGGTCCAGACCCATCTGCCCGGGCGGTGAATAAACCACGGGCAATGAACAGTCAATCGATAATAATCAACCTGGAAAATTCTAAGTCGAGTACAGCTGTAAAACTTTCCAGCCCTTGAGGTTGGTCTAACACTGCTTCTGCCATACAAAGATTAAGTGAGGAGTTACAGGTCGAGTCTGTGTGTAATTTCCGTCGTAATGCTAAGCTCTGTTGTTCAGTGATGTGAGTAACAACAACAAATCAAAGTCGACACTTTCCGCAGTCTCTCCCCTTCATTTCCCTCCAGGCAAAGCAAATTGCAACAGAAAGGCAGCAAAAACAGAACTGTAAACAAGCTATTGATGGCTGAGTCGAGTCAAGCCAAGTAAAACAGCATGGTTATTGCTTTGTTGTTGAAGTTCACAGAGTTTTAGTAAAGTGGTAATGAGCAGTTCCTAGTTAATGAACAGCACATGGCATGTTGATAGACACCTTTTAGCTTAAGGTCCTAAACTGTTGTTGTATCAGGAGAACTCCAGGATTTCCCGTCGTAATCGGCGGCCATTTTTTTTTAGGATATATATGTTAACAAATAGAGACAGCTGGGATTCAGGCAACACACAAATCGGCCATTGCCTGTCTGTGTTTTCAAATGCAGCCTGTACATGTACCTTAACTTGATTACTAGCCACTATTATTCAGGAACCCTTGAGGCTGTTTACTGCTCGTATGATGCTTCCAGAAAGAGGAGAAAGGACGAGAAATACATTCAACAAATAGTCTGATTATTTTAACTCTGTGAATGTGTCTGATTTTTTTATTTTAACCAAAGGATGGACTAAGGACATAAAGAAAAAGGTTTTCAAATGAAGCCTTTTACTTTTTTCATAAGTGCAACCATGCCTTTGTGGCAATGACACAGCTCCTGCACACTGTGTCAAGGTCTGCTGAAGCAACTCAGAGTGGAGAAAACCTTATTTCTGCTCCTTTTTTTTCTCTATATGATAAGTGTAAAAGGACGAGGAAAGACACCACTGCTCTCTGATTTTGAAAGAATGACATCCAGACCTGACATTTACTGTTAATGTTCCTGAAAAAAAAAAAAAAGCAAGCTGTTAAAAATGTTAACACTGAAATATCACCATTAAGCACCGCATTGTCTGACTGGGCAGTTATCTAATGAAACAAGAAAAAAATTTGATGAAACATGAAAAACATACCTTTTTTTTGAAAAAGTAGGCATTTTAATCCCATTGTACAGGACGTACTCCCATTATTACCCTAATCACATTTAAACATGTGGAGAGACGTCTGTCAAAACATGTCGGCTGGTAAATGAGACTGGCAGGCATAACGTACATGAAAAGCAATAATGTGTTTTTTGGGGAGGTCTATATTTGTGCACCATTCTCATCTGCACAAGCTTACCTGATATATATTAATCCTCATCTTATGTGCACTTCAGGACCATTAGAATACATTTGCTGCCATGATAAGCCACAAAAATCTCAAGTAATTGAACAAAAAATCCACTTACACATTTGCAAAGTCGCACTCTTAACGTGAACACCAGAAAATATCTTTTAATTAAACAAGATTTAGACTTAAGACAATGGTTCAATCTATAGCGTAGATAATTTGATTAAATGATGGAGTGCTTCGCTGCATAAATTTGTGCATTAAAGTGGAAAATGGCAAGCTCTCGACACGTTTTGCTCAGGATATAGTACTGATACGGTATAAAAAGTTTCCTCTAGTGATGTTCATAATGTTCTTTTTATGGGCTTATGCCATATTACACTTCATGTCTGGTATGTCATGTTGTGGCTGCACTCTGGCTCAGTCACGGCTCTGTTTCATTGTCCACTGTCTACTCGCCAAAGTAGATCTGACTCATGGGTTAAACAGAAAGATTTACATGGCAGCACATTGTTTCTGACCAACATGTTCTCATCCAAAGTCACTGAATACAAACCTCTTTGTTACACCACTCGGCGTCCCACAGAGATGCACTGAGGTGCTCTTGAGCACTTGTGTGCATGTGTAAAGTCTTTCTAACACTCGGTTAATGTTGTTAACAGGTTGCACACTGATAAGATTTAGGCTCCAAAGCTACTTGGTCAGGTCTAAGAAAAGGATATTGACCTTTGCTCTCATTTTTGGTTTAACTTTTCACATGAGACTTGAACCACAGTCTCCTAGGTGAGTGTCATGCGTGCCCCTACCACCATGCCTCAAGCAGCTGTATTGCTCTTGCAGTTGATATGAGTGTTGAATATTCCCACTGGTATGTTTACATCAGAAGTAGTTGAAAGCTTGGTGCATCAAACACAGATGCACAAGCCCTTTGGTTTCTGTATGAGATGTCATGGGTCGTGACAAAAAGTGTCCATATTTTTAGGACCTGAACAAGATCTCACTCAAGTGGCAGATCTAGAAAAACCAGCTCTTGTGACTTGTTGTTCTGGCTAAAAGTTATAATAAAGATGCTGAGTGTATACTGTATGTGCACCCTTAACTTTATTTCACAGTACTTTGTCTGAAAGCAGATAACATAGTATTAAGAAATAAAATAAAAAAGAAAACACATTTTTGTGCTCTTGTTTGTTTTGATGCACTTGAACAACAACTGTTGATCTTTCTAAAGGTTTTATCAACACTTTAAACTCTTATTAGACACATAAGTGCTACAATATGCAGTATAAAAACATGTTGCTAAATAGCTAAATGAACTAGAAACCTGACAGCTCTCAGAGGATACTTAAATGCTTTTATAAAAATAACAACAAATGGAGACTTGTCAACAGTATCAACAATGAAATAAAACAAAAGGAAAATTTACATTTGTACACATATCCCAAAATCTTAAGGCGGTTGAAATATTAAGTCAGACAACCAGGTTTACACTTTATAAAATGCTTACATAACACATCAGGCTCATGAATGCTTCATTTCCCATTGATGATAATTGCAGCATCATGATATGCTTACATGAAATAGATGCAGAATCATGACAGAAAAAATATTAATGGGCTAACTAATGTCTGCAGTTATAAATGTAAACTCAATATCTAATGGAAAGAAAAAGAGTTGATGAAAAAATTTGTCACCAGATAATTTCATCCCCTCGGGTCAGCTCTGCCATCAGCTGCAGACTTGTGTTTCCACCTCAACAAACAGCCACATACATTATGTCTGTCCCTCTCTTATGTTCTCATTCACTGATACTGAAGTGTTTATTAATCATTTCCACTCAGAGGGCTGATGTCTTTTTGGTGTGTGAACTGTGCCAAATGGCCCAGTTGAAGTTAGAGTAAATGTGAAAAACAAAAAACAAAATGGAAAAGAATATTTGAACATTTGAGCTCTTATGTTTGGATCATCATCATCTGGAGATAATGTGTGTGTTTTGTTTAAAGCACCATAGATTGTGGCCAAACTGTATTGGTCTTGTAGTTTAATCTAACTTATTTAGAATTTTATTTGTTCCTGATTTTTTTTGTGGTTTTGAGTCTGGACACAAAGCACAAAACCTGAATGAAAATGCAACAAATCTCTTCTTCTAACACTTGACTAAGGTGGAGAGTTGAAATTTTGATGAAAGAAAAAACTGACAAAGTACAGTGGAGACAGACTTAGCAAATTAATTATGATGTAAATGAATGTGACTTAAACATTCACAAAAGTTTCTGCTTGTCTGAAAAGGCGAGAAACATCAGATCTATGTGCACCAGTGAAAAGACTTCACACATTGTTTTCATTTCTTTGAGGTTTGACTGGTACTATTTTCTTTGCTGGACAACATTTGTAAAATTCAGTATAAATATGTGCTAATTTGACTAATGAGAGCATAAAGTTTTAATAAATTCAGTTGATATATATTTTTTTTAATTATTCCTCTACGGCCCTGGAAATGACTAAGGTAAATCTCAATTGTTTAACCTCAATGAGCTGTTCTCTGCTTTGTAATGACCCCATATCCTACATTAAAAATGCATTTATAGTTACATAGTTACAATTAGTCAAATAAGTAGGTGGATGGAGATGAAACTTTTCTGACTCATTCATAAATATTCAATGAATCATTATGAGCCTGTTTGAAAAAAAAGTTACATAAACATCTTACAAAGGAAAAGCTTTAAGTCTTATATTTACTCAAAAAATTTCATGATATACAAATTCACAGCCAGTAAGTCAGAGTATTCAGTTTCACATTCTCAAATTTTACTCTAGCATGTTGATATTGGTCTGGTATGTAGCTTTCATAATATACAAAAAGATTCAACAGCCTAGCAGGTAAAAATCAAATGAAACGTCTCAGCAAGCAACAAGGCCCATCTGAAAAAACAAACTACTGTCCTGCATTTATCAGATTAAGCAATTTAATACACAGGAGGAAATACTGAAGCAGAGGGGGGAAAAAAAACAAAAACACAGACGTTAATAGCATTAAATAAATATTTCCTTACATAAAAGCTGCCATAGACAGATCAGAGTATGTATCTGTTACATTCATCCATCGGGCTCTCCTGCGGGGAAGAACAGCTGCCTCCACTGAAACAACAGGTGACGGAGTGCAGCTGCCTTCCCATTGAAATGTTAGTGATAATAGTAGGCTGTCAATACCATTTCCTGTTTGTGGGTATTAATGTATCCCAGTGTTTTCACTATTAAAGGTGTAACTCATAGAAAAGAAAAAAGGAAATTAAAAAAAAAAATCAACATGGACCTACTGCTCTATATTCATACATTTCCCAGACCGTGCAGAAATATTGTAAACATTTCGGCTTTTTCTACTTTGGTACTAAAAATACAAATGAATATTTATGAAACTGATGACTGAGACCTTCATTACAGCATGAAATATACTGCATCTTGCCTGCATGCAGTCTATCAGAGTCCATCCACTGAATACTGCATTGTGTAGTTAAGGGGACATTAAAACTGAAACTGCCCTTGTCTTGTAAATGCATGTAAAAGCTTGAAAAATTAGAAAAAGAATAGTAAAAAAACCAAAAAAAACAACAGGCGGTGATGGTTAATATGACAAATGATCTGACAGGTTTAAAGTGTGATATGCTGTTCTTCAGCAACAAGTTATTCTAAACGAACAGCGCTCCATTTGATAAAACCTGATTCATCCACTAATACTTTTCCATTTACACAGCAAACATTGCAAATATAGAAACCCATATCTGTACATAGTTTTGTTTAATTAAATGTATGCAGAGAGGGAAGAAAACAAAGTTCTTTTTAAATGAAGGGTCCAGGTAGTTCCTCAGGAAATATTGAGGCTTCAGTAGACATATCTTCATATAGTAGTTTCATATTACACAACAGCAAATCCACTGTCACAGGACTTGGCCATGCGATACCCAAAAACCTATAATCCATTGTAACATATATATTATTAATTTGCAGTATATTTTCACTTTAATAGATAAAAGTTTTCCCGATGAATGCTTTACATAATATGACAAATTTTTAAAGAATTTTTACCCCATTGTCCTCACAGTCAAAAGAGAATGTAATACACGTGAGTGGTTGATTATAATATGGAAGTATCCATTGATTCAGTTGTCAGATGAGGTTCTTGTGTCACTTCTGCAATGTGTAGTCCATTTTAAAAACACCTAAAGAGGTTATGATTTATGTTGGGCCGATACACCTTTCCAGTAGTCTAAAATATCGTGCAGGTCCTCATCCTTTGCAAACTGGACTTTCTTGCGCAGTGCATGGCCCGCAGCCATGTACTCGTCATCTTTGTGCCGCTTCCGGTGGAGTTTGAATCGCTCCCAGATGCTGTGTGAAGGCTTGCAGTAGTATTCAGGACTGGAGGAGTAGCTTAGATTGTGATACTGAGAGGAGAGCTGGGAGTATGCTAAGTCTCTTGAGCGGGAGTGAGTAAGAGGCTCCAACATGGAGGACTTGTGGCCATCAGATGCCTCAAGCTCCTCTATCTGAGCATCTGGATACGAGTGCCGGTGGTCGCTGTACTGACGGATCTTGTCAGCCTCGGCCCTCAGGATGGCGGCAGCAGGTGTAACAGTGAGGATGGTTTCTCCTGTTGGGGAGGTTTTCTCTATGTACTTAGATTCAGAACGATAAGGCCTGGGGCTTCGCATTGGCCCTCCTGTGGCAGTGCTGGGCCTCTTTGGCGAGACATCAGAGGACCGATGCCTCTGCAGAGAATGGTGGTAGCTGTCTTTATACACCGGGGACAGAAGACCGGATTTACTCTGTGGGTGTTCTGATATTAGTACGAGCTGGGGCTCCGCAGTGGACACAGCTCCAGATTTCACCCCTTGAAAAGAGGTGGATTCTGACTTTAGAGCATCTATGCAGTTGTTAATTATCTGATTGACTTTATCTACTTCTTTTGCAATGGTGGAAATCTCTGCTACGGACCCCTGGCTATTTCCAGGCATTCCCATGTCACACTCCCTGCGTTCATGGTGGTCCATGCTTCGCACCTCCATATAATTTCCTTTCATCATTTTGGGAGTATCGCTTATCTCTTGGAATTTGTACTGCTCCATTTCACTTGCAGATGGCAAATATGGCATACGTGCCATGCTCTCCCCGGCCAACAACTGCTTCTGTGACATTCGTGAAATAGTCCCTCCCTCCAGTTCTTGCCCATATTTAAGTTCCATTATATTTTTCTTCAGGCTACCTGATTTTTTGTGCTTTTCATCTTGCTGGCGCTTCCTTCGCAAGCAGTAGTAGACCACGCCCAGAAAAATCACCATGCTGAAGAGGCAGCCCAAAATTGTCATGATGTAGTGTGTGGCAGTTGGATTATTTTCAAACTTCTCCTTTCCACTCCAAGGACCAGTAGTGATTGTCAGACAAGTGTGGTTGCGTCTAAGAGAATTGCGTATTGAGGCGACACAGTACGTGTAGTTGGTGTGGGGTTTTAGGTTTTTAAGTTCAATCTCTTCCTTTATATCTTTCAGGTTTTGAATATCTGTGAAAAAGCTGTTGTTGTACAGAACCAGGATGTACATCTTCTTGAAAGGATAAGGAATCTGAATCTCGATGGTGGCACCTGTGTTCGAAACTTGCTTCAGTTTCATCACGGGGTTTACTTCCACTTCATTGTAGGTTGTACCGATGGTGATATCTTCTGGTTCTGTGCCTGAGGGACAATCTTCCAACCCACAGAGTGTTGAGTCTGGTGGAGGTGTTGTGGACTCGGTGGGCACAGGAATGAATGGTGTCACATAGTCATCAGTACACACAGTGGTGAGCATGTGAAGAGCGTTTCGATACGTTGGATTGTTTGGATTCTGGCTCAATAAACTATAACCGGAAACTCCAGGTGGGGAGTCGCAGACCATCCGCTCATTGGTCCTGTTGGGGAAAACTGAGAGCCATTTGACAAAACCAAGCAATTCACACGAGCAGTTAAAAGGGTTGGTGTACAGTTCACAGGTTGTCAGTTTAGTCAAACTGGTAAACGTGGACCCGTCTAACTGCTGGATTCGATTCATGGAAAGGTCAATGTTCTCGATGTTGGGGCATTCCCAAAAGGCATTAGGTGTCACAGTCTCAATCAGGTTTGCCTGGAGGTAGAGGTACTGCAGCTTTCCTAAACCCCTGAGGATCCCCTCCGTCAGGTTCCGCAACTTGTTGAAGCCCATTTGGAGGACTTGTAGGTTAAACTGAGCAGAAAAGGCCCCATCCTCTATGTAGGAGATTTCATTCTTCGTCAGGTTCAGGTAGGTCAAGTTGGCAAAGCGACTAAGGGCAGAATAATGGATACTTTTGATTTTGTTTTCATTCAGACGAAGGTCCACAATGGTACTGTTGATATGCTGTGGAATGGCCTCATAAGGTGGTTGGTTTTGGCTACAAATGGCAAGCCATACAAAGCCCTTTTCACCCTCAATTAACCAGCAGTCTCCACTGACTCTGCCAATATGAGTCAAATATACAATGGCTACAGACCAAAACAAGGCACTCATCACCATGCCCAAGCTGCAGGCCATTGGTGCTTCTCTGAGAGTCATGTGCAGGGCCAAAGAAATCAGACGAAGGTTAAACTACTGTATATTCAGAACAACTGAGATGATCCCGTTGGAAAATCAGCTGGGTCTTCAACTCTTCTCAGGGACCAGAAACAATCCTTTTATTTGTCTCCTCTTCATCGATGGATGGTACTGTCCCCATGAACCAGATCAGAAAGCTTTGAGTTCCTGCCTTTATGCCGAGTTTCTCTCATCAAGGTTTGCCTGCAACGAACTTGTGGTGATGTTCAGAAGAGATCTCACCACCTCAGGCTGGCTTGTGCTTTTCTCCTTTAAGGTTACCATCATACTACATCATCTTATTGTTTCTGCCACTGTCCTCCCTTCTGTATCTCTCTCATGTGCATGGAGGAAGACCCTGCAATATAAAGATGAGAACACATAGTTAACACTGATTAAACTGTGTCGGAATAAAAAATGTACATTTATTGCATATACTGGTGTTGAAATGGTGCACTCAAATCCCAGGAGTCGTGTTGATTGCATGCTCTCCATGTTCATGCCCCACTAATTATTTTCTACACAATTTAAGAGGTGTTTGCAGTCCCTGTGGCAGACTGCAATTTAAAGAAACTGTTGGCCAATTACTGCTTGACAGGTTGGGGAAAGCAGGGTCCCTGTTTTTACACCATTAACCTGAGGACTGTCAGACCCATCTGAGGGAGTCGATGTTAAGAAGCTGCATTAAATCAATTATCCAACACCACATGAAATGACACTTCATATGAATGTATGCAAGGAATTTCCTCTCAAAACCTTCTTGCATAAATTAAAGTCCTTTTGCGCACTGATTATACAAGAGAAAGGGGAGAAGTTGTGCATAGGGTGTGATTACTGGATCACCTTAAATTAAATTAAGACGAGTTGCAAAGGGAGACAAGCCATGGTAGTAAAAACGGGAGCAACAGCTTTTGCTCTTCCATCTGAAGCAAGAGGCCACGGATTATTTTCTTTTTTTATGACAGTGATTGTTTTCTTACTTGTTTCTCAAATGCAAAATAGAACATATGGCATCCTCACAAACTCTGTTTGCTTTGAAATATCCCAACTGCATCTGCCTGTGCAGTTCCATTCAATAGTGTAATACAAGTTAACTCACACAGTGATTTAACTTGCAATAGCAGGTAAATCCTGAATGATTTGGTTCTCTCTTTCTCTTGTTTTGAAGTCATATTGATAGTTTAAACCATCTTTAAAGTGATCCTATGTCATTTTTTGTCAACAGCAGCCCCAGTTTCCACAGGAGTAATAACAGAACAGTGGTAAATGCTACTAAAATGTACTTTATTTAAAGCATAGATAGAGAATAGGCATGAAGTCGACAAACTGGCTCTTTAATGTCAGTTGCAGCAATATTTATTAATTTTTTGCTATTATTAGAGAACATTTGCTACCATATATTGCTGGTCATACCAGACCAAGTAAGGCTGTGTAAAGCCCTGAGTGTATAACACCAAGCATTTTGTTTTTTACTAATTATGTGTTCAACTTTTATTTATAAAAAAAAAAAGAAGAAAAATTCATCTTCAAAAAATTACGTGGAGATTATAGTTCTTTGAGTAGATGGATTCAGAGCACAACTACACTCAATTAGCTTGCCAAATCACTCATTATTACAGCCTTCATTACAGCAATTAGTTGTTTCAAGGGTCACTGTACTGCTGCTGACGAGGAAATTTTAAAAACTATCACATTGCCTGCTGCACAGCTATGCAGTGCTGGTTTAAAGACTGCAATTGCCAATAATAATGTGTCTTTTGAAGCAATTCAACTGATTGATTTTAACATTCAGCGAGCTGATGTTTACACTCAATTGCAGGTGAATGATGTGGGTGTATGAAACTGAATTTGTTAACCGTCATGAGGTAGAATTTCATCTGGAAATCTGGTCACTGAGTCTGACTGCAGCGTTTTATATAGTTCAAAAATCAAATAAAGCATCTTTTTTTGGTGCAAGACTATAAATAAATAGATGTATCTTACTGTCAGTTATGTCTTCTGTTTATTGTTATTGTAACTATATTTAAGTGTTTCCCAGTATGCTGTTTTCTTGGTACTTTTTTAGAACTGTGTTTTTTTTAATATGGTGCAATTTTGCACTGTTAGGTACTTGTTGTTGGTCAGATGTTTCTATGGTTAAGTGATAGAATGAGATGGAAGATCTGAAGATTTTTCTGAACTTCTATAATTATAGCCAAGTCAGGTGCTTATGATGTCAGTGGTCATGGGACATCAGCCTGTACACTCATCCCTGTTGGTAGCAGTGTGAGTCTCAACTTTAGAGAGAAAGTAACACTTCCCCTGCCTCAGCATGTATCCTACAGAGAACAGCAGCATGTCTTCAAAAATAATACCTTCACATCCTGTAATGGTCAACAAAGTATGCTGCCAAAGTTTACAGTAGGTCTCTTTTGCCTACACAGCTGAACTGATGGTGAAACCACTGAAATAACAAATTCTGTATGCAAAAGGCTTAAAAAACAGTGTTTCATGCAAAGTAGGAAACCAACAAATACCAGGACCCGGTGTCTTGTGTTTAGGGTATTGGCTGTTTTGTTACTGAAGTCTTACATAAAAGTTTTTTTGGGTGGATCTGCAACCTTATATTGCAGATTCACTTTCCTTTCCACTTGAAAACTCCTCTCCTTTTACCTTTATATGCCACTGATTGGTTCTGCAAAATGCAGAAGCTCCTAAGTAACAGTCTTTCATTGTGGCAGTTATGCAGTTCATTCCATTGGTTGACTACGGTGATCTTTTATACATACACACCTCTTGCTGATGCCTGCATAAAATGTACATTTTTTTGTCCTAGACTGTTACACTAAACATTGCACTCTATATACCAGAGTATACAGAGTACATGCCTCACTACTTGCAATTTTATCAGCAGATATTGTGGAGAAAACAAATGAATTGCATTTTCAGTGAAAGGATACATTCATTAAGAAAGTAAATTCTACAGGATTACATTTTTTTGCACACGGCTGCTCCATATTAGTACAAAAACGTAATTTCTTGGGGAATACAGCTGAACCAAACCTAACCCTCCACAGAACCTTGGTTTTTATTGAACCTCAATTGTGAAGGTCTGAATTCAATATTAATTTATATGCTTCTACAGATTCTGAGCTGGGGCTGGTGTGTGTTTTGGGTTTTCCCTGTTCACCCAATTTGGGTTTAATCCCAGCTGTGAGTCAACACTTTTAACCACTGAGACACTGCACCACCCAATAACAAAATCCCCATATTTTTAAGATTTCATATTTCCAAACAAACCTTCACACCCTTACAGAAACCTACAGCACAGAAGAGCTCATTGCTTCATGTTACATTAAAAAAACATAGGCCCTTTTAACAGATCAATAATGAAGAATAACAGAATAATTTAACATTGTGCCAATGAAAAAAAAATCCTTTCAGCTCTGAATCTTCTCCAAGAGCAAACATTATCCATTCTGTCGCTAAACTAATACACTGGAACATTGTTGTTGTAATCTGAGGCTTTGTACGTTTCACATAGATTGGACTTGGCCTCGGGGATGAGCATAAATGTGACTCTCTAACTCATGGTTTAGCCTTTTTGTGCTCTATATTCCACAGATTTACTGTAAATGGGGAAGCTGCTGTGTCTTTGAGGCTCATTCACTGTTTTAGCTTTCCCGTTTTCATTCTTTGCCAAATGTGGCAGAGTAATAACATGTGGTGTACAAATAAGCCACTTTAAAACTGTGATATTTGTTTGCTGGCAGTCAGCATGGAGATTTGGTTGGTAATACAAGTGTGACAAAGTTCAGCAACTGAGGGCAGATGCTTTTGCTGAATTTCAGTCCTGATTAATGACAACTTTCTCCAAGACTGTGTCCAAACACGCTTAAAAGTGCACAGCCCAGATTAATGGACCGGTGTCAGATGTTCATATTACACATGGCTGAAGTTTAAAATAAGGTAAACACATGAAAAAGTAATTCCTGTGAGCAACAAGCTGGGGCTTCAGACTGCTCTGAGTGCCAGGTATCAACATTTTTTCCCCCGCTATTGCGGCAAACTGTAGTCAACTCCTCATCAGCTTGTTTATTGGTTATCTGCTGCAGACACAGCACGCCCACAAAGTGCAGGGACGTGCCAATCCACTTGCTCAGTCTGTTTATCTCTAGCAAGGTGATTTATGGCGGCTGCAGCCAGGACTCTGATCTGAATAATATTTCATTGAGAATTATTTTCTGGTTTTTCCCACTGATGTCCTGCAGTTGCTCCGTCTGAACTGTCTGTGATTTACTGAGTGTCCAGATCGATAGCTGCACTTGTTGCAGAAGTAGCAACTCTCTGCTTCTGACTATTTAGCTCAGTTAGCTTTGCAGCTAATATCTTTATAAACTGACCACCCTTGCTGTTTTGCACATGAAAACCTCTTCCTGTCACACTCCTGAGCTCCCAGCCTGGGCAGAGCCAGCTGATCAGGGTGTTACCTGCAACTGAGTAAACTGGCTGCACTGCTGTTTTAGAAAACCAGGTGTTTGTCAAACCAAAGCTAACTACTTAGGTTCACTAAAAGGAATAGGTTCACCAAAACGAGTGAATGAAGTTAGAAAGTTATCGCTGAGGCCCCATCAAATTCAATTCCCTTTGCCATCAAGCACACTGGCAAGAGGATGACGCCGCCTCTTGAAAAGCTTCCCGGAGCTGAATAATCAGAGGAAAAGAGACAGCTAACACAGCTTGTTTCAGACAGAGAATGAACTAAGGGTCTGCAAGGGCCAGCATAGGATAAATATGGAATTTTTTGAACTATGAATCATGCAGTGCAACACTAATGGAGTGTCATAATTAAAATGCAGATCATAAAATAAGCATAAAAGCTCCCCTTTTAAAACAAAAACGAAGGGCAATTCTGGTGCAAAAGAAAAATCTCATAATTACAGTACCACCTGGTGTACACAGTACTAAGACATGATCTGTAGTCAGGCTGAGATGATCAAGTTAAAAAAAAAACACTGGTCAGCTTTGCGAGTCAGATAAAGAGCAAAAATAAATGCTGCGGTGGAGGAAGCTGCAACAAAACGCCAAAGGCAGCCATTACAAAACCACGGTCATGACAAAAAAAAAAAAAAGAGCTGCAGCAGAGGAGCATTGAAGAAAAGAACACTCTCAAAGCCCCCGGGAGGAAAGAGGTTCCAAATCAAATCTTCCATGAAATGAATATGAAAAACATAGTTCTGCAGAATATCTGACAAGGCAAAGAACCTCTTAAAGAGAAGCGTTGTCTTGTTATTATTCCCCAGTCTCTGACCTTTATTGCAAACACTGTGCGGCAGAGACTGAGCTCATCTGACCTGACCTCCGCTTGCTCACAGCATGACACTGGTGTGAGATCCTTTAGCAGCTAAAGAGAAGTTTAAGCTAAAGCTGAGAAGTCTCCTCTCATTTAAAATGCATTGGATATGTTTTGTTTGTCCACAGTGACTCACTCTAGTGAACCTCCGACTGATTCACTGCCACACTACTGAAAAACCATGCATAAATTACAGCCAGGCTAGTTCCCCTTGTTAACTTGTAAACAAAAAACACACAAGCATGCCAGCGCTGATAGGTGATACTGTGGCTTTTGCATGACAAAAATGCAGGTTTTGCATTCAAACGCTGTAATCTTAACTCATGCACTTGTGTCCCACTGAATCAAAAGCATATGCCAACAAAAAGAAAGCCTGCAGTGTTGAGTTGTTAGGGGATAAACAAAGCAACCGACTGCATTAAAATTAATTTTTAGTGCTTTGTTTTCATGCAAATCACAGCATTCTGTATATTCTGATCTCCAAACGAGCCCAAGGCATCCAGCAGTGTATGTTTCCTTACGAATGCTTAGATCTATTTGCTACCACAGACCCACTTTCCATAATGGCAGCAATCTGTATGGTCCAGTGCTAGCCTTGAGTGCAGCAGGCCAGAACACCCAAGGCATCAGAGCTGAGTATATTCCCCTATCAGACACAGGCAGCCATTCCACAGTCTCTTTTCCATTTAGGCTTTATGCACTGGGTAATGAAGGCTTTTCTTTTTCTTCTCCTCTTCTGTGAATAACCCATTGAAAACCTGCTGTTGAAGTATAATTCAAACACAACCTTGTATGTTTCCGTTCCAGCTCCCAGGGCCTCCTCATACGTCAGTTCTGCTCAGTGAATGATTGGTTCTTTTTTATGAAAAAGAATTCACCGAAACGCAAATGCAGTTTTGAATTGAGAAATGGACATATTCATCAGATGTTTAGAACGTTTTATTTGGAGCATATAAGGCTGCTGAATTAGGCAAAGATCTTCGAATTTTAGAGACATCTTTTGAAAATTCACATAAGGCCAAATGCTGTTATGGCCTTCAAGGAGAGGGGTGAACTGGGTATTGTGTTGGAACAGTGACAGGTTGGTTTGTAACTTCGTGGGGAATCTTTTAGCTGCAGCTCTCTCTCTCTATCCGGCTTGAGTCTTTAAACTTGAAGGAGAAAAAGTTGTCCTCTCTCACACAGAGCCTCAGGAGGGCTGCTCCGCCTGCCACAAGAGCCGGTGCTTCGAGGCAAACTTTGTCAGAAGCTCCAGAATGACACATTAAGAAAAAAAACAAAAAACATCTCAAAACTACTGTGTCTGCCTTCCCACAAAACAATCATATATTGTATGCAAACCAACAAGACTGCACCTCACCTCAGCCCCACTGCTGGCTATCTCTGCCTCTCAGTCCCCCTCTGTTTGTCAGCGTGTCTGTCCAAACAATTTCGCCGTGCATACTAAATGAATATTATTTTTTTTGTTCTATTCCCAAGCGTCTACAAAAGCGTGATATCAAAGGATCTGTTTTACAGTTCGAGGCCCTGCTTTTTATTGTTTCTCCCTAAGCCTCCTATCTTGTGCTTTGTGTCGGTGAAGGTGCCTCGATCTCTGAGGACCCTCCTCATCCATACCAATGACTGCCCTTTATTTGATGTCATTGAAAATGCATGCACTTCTTGCTGGGAAGAATGAAAAAAAAAAGTAAAGATGGGAAACCAGAAGTGGAGAATCAATTGAGTTGAAATGGAACTACTTCTCTTGGGAAAGGAAAACATTGTGCTCATTGAGGTACTGAATTGCTTTGTAGAGGGGAAGAATGAGGGCACATATGCCAGGGTTATATCAGAGGATATTAAACTCATGCATTAATTACTCAGGGAATATTGCCTGGAAAAGAATGGATGGTCCTGTCTTCATTGAATACTTTCTGATAAAAGTTCGGCAGTTTTTACGGCTTTAGCGCAATATTTGTTGGACTTGCTGTGTTTTTTATTTTAATTTTTTTTTTTTTTATCAGAAGGCAGATGGAGTTTTTAGTTAGTATAACGTAACTTCTCTTACAAGTAAGGAGAATTGTATGCCACCTCAGTGCACTAAATTCATTTGTTTTTCAGACAAAGCCTTTTATTCCCTCACGACAATTGGAGTTGCTTCCTCATATAAAACAGAGAGTCAGAGGAAGCTTTCAGCACAGTGTTTATCTCCACAATGACCTCCTGAGGCTGAAATAAAGTGATAACTGTTGTGGTAAGCTACGGTATTTAGAGCCACATAATACCGGAGATTTGAGACTTAAAATACAAACATCCTTAATTTTTCTGTTTTTCTCTCATTGTGATGATCAAAAGTGTTTTATGTATTATTTATTAATAGTCTGTAAATGTTCATGTATGCAGCCAAAAAGTAATTTAGTTGAGAGTTATTGTTAATAGTGACAAAGTAACAACCTAAGTGCATTTTGGTTTGTTAAAGCAGCTTTAACTGAGTTTAAGTAACATCAGGACGTCACAGGGTTACTTGATAAACAGACCATTTCTGTTCAGCAAACATAAACTTGTGTATTCAGAGGATGAAGGTTATCAGCCTCTCAGCAAGGCTCGATATGCCGTCTGTACCAGATATGATGGAAAATGTGCTTGGTATAGACAAATGATTCCTTCAGGACATATGTATGTACATATTACTGTCAGAAAACTGTCACTTGGCAAGAAAACAAAATGAAGAACTACAAATGGCTGGTTTAGTTACGGTCACTTACTGGCTTGTCAGAGTGATTAACTCAGTGTTACAAAAAATACAAAGATTTTCAAAAGTTTCTGATAAAATGCAAAAGGATGAAGTAACATTAAAATCACTTAAATTGGACAGGAAGCAAAAAATTGAGTTTCAAAAAGTGAGTCTAGCTGTCAGCTGTTAGCAGCCTGTGTGCAGGTAAAAGTGCCTTGACAGTGAGGTTACAAACACAAACAACAAAATATGATAATTAGTTGTAAAAACATTGACATTAACATTTTATGACAGTTTACTTTCACTTTGTAAGTAGTTAAAAATGTGTTGCTTTGGTGATTTGTAAAATTAGTTATAATCAGGATAAATAATAAACAGGGGAAAGGTTAGAAAGGAAGATTAATTGTAATTAACAAAGACAAAGAACTGCCTGCTGAACGAACACGACTGCTGTCTCCTCTTTCTCCTTTGACCTCACACAGCAACTTGTTTTCAAGTCAAATCTAAGAGAATACACATAAACCTTTATTTTTCCTTATATTGCCGAGTAATTTATCATCTTAGGCTTATTAAAGTTTTGCAGAGATCAATAAAGGATAAATAACATCTTCTTGATGCCAATTAGCACTGGCCCCTGTTAATTAGCTTCAAATTAGCACTGGGATAATAAGCATTGCTGAACTGTGGGTTGATCTCAATTAATGCTGATGACACATTAGGTTTCAATGTCAAATAACAGATCATTTTTTGTGTAATTAAAGCCTGAGTGCAAAGGTGGGACAGACATGGATGCACAGGCATCCTGAATTCGAAAAACTGCCTCTCCGGTCTATTGGAAAGCTATTCAGCCCACTTTCTATTTGGTATTCCATACAGGTGTCATACTTTGTAAAACTTTAAATGACTTACTGCCCTGCCATCTCTTGTAAATTCCCAATGTCTCTCTCTATTGTTCTTCAGTGTATCAAGAGTCCTTCAGCAGGCTCATGACCTAGTACAATTCAAGCTTGGACGAGAGCAAAAAAAAATCTCATTACAAACTAAAAGTTCGACTTTGGGTGACACCTCTTATAAAGATGATAAGCCATGGAGAATGGCATGAAATCGCACCGCACTGATAGATGCATCTGTGAAACCCTGCAGGAGAATTAAAGCACCCTGGCACAAAAGTTAGCAGAGAGCCAAAATCCAGTAGAAGTGCATCTTCCTCAGCCGTTCTTTACCATTAAGGCAAAGATCTGTGTGCTGGACTATATTCTATAACAAAAGCCTGAGAGTTCAGCTCCACAGGATGCATACTGAACAGGGGGGGAAAAAAAAGTGAGCTGAGCTATAGAGAGCATTTATCAAAGGAACAGGCGCAAAGTAGAGTTTAATTTAATCCTGTGCGTTTGAGAGTAAGATACAGCTTGGAATAACACCTGAAGGTTTAAATGCAATTTTCCAGGCCATCAACTGACCATCAACTCGGCACGTTATTTTGGCCTCCGAGCCAAAGCATCTGCCAGCGATGTCTCTAGCTGCTGACTCATGCCATGTCCGACTAAAGTGGGAGCGACTGTGCAGCCTTGAGCATGACAGGAAGTTATGGGAAACTCACTATCCAAGCAGATTTTTACAGGATCGCTGAGTGTAAACATCTTCATATTTCTATTTTTTAATAACTTGAGACAATTTAGAATCAATTGAAAAGTGAGAATTGATGAAAGTTCACATATGCTGACAAAATCTGCGATAAGACAGCTCTCCTTATCTTGGTCAATTACCTTGCCATGCTCCGCCAAGGTTTCCCCACCAATTAACCTTCAGAAAGTGATGGGAGCTAATTCAATTATGCTCTGCTGCAGGACTATGCTTCTGACTGACGGGCCAACCTGCACCAGTGTTGGAACTGACATGCTGCGAAACAGCCCAGCAGCCGTTTTCTGTGCCGATTGTTTATATCTGTCTACCTACCCTATCTATCTACCCTGTCGAGTTCTACCCTGTGAACTATCTGACACGTTTAGGAAGAGGACATTGTCACTTTGAGATATCTCCAAAAAAAAACCAACAAAAAAAACCAAAAACCTGTAGCATGAGACTGAACTCTTCTCTGTTTCTAGAGAATTTTAAAATTTATTCCCTCTTACCCAGATTTACCCAAATGCATCAGGACACTGACATTAAGGTTTTAACTGTTGCAGCAATATGTTTTTCAGTTTGCACGGTGTTTCTGTTGCTTGGAAACACATTTAAATGATTTTGACACATCCTGTTTCTTCATTCACAAGCCTGAGAAATACAACATTTGTGAACATGAACACATTGAAATGAAGCATGCAGCAAGGAGGCTGATTTCTGCATTAACGTATGCAACTGAGTGCTAAATGTTAATATGAACAGCATATTGAGAGAGATACTGCAGTTCACAGACACAGAATCAAAGATAAAGCGAACATCAGACTCTAAAATGACCTCTGTGTTTGATTTAACTCAGGTGAGGCCACTGCTGATTGTCTGTGGGTTAACTTTGACTCTTATTTCAGTGAGTCTCTGCCAGGACATTTACATTCACAACTGCTGCATTTTGGTCATCTTCAGGTTCTCTTAAAAGAAGAATAGTTAATCAATTGACAAAAGACATATGACATTGATTTCATTCAATAAAAATTATCTATTCTCATAAAAAATGTCTCAAATACAACAAGGCTTAACAAACAGAACTGCTGGATTTTAGTAAAGATGTGCCTGCTCTCTTGTAGGTATAGCAGGAATCTTTTATTCTCTACATACCTAAATTAGATTTCTTTAAAATCTCATAATATAGAGTATTATTGTAAAAACAAATCTATGGTCACTCTGATAAGTTTAAACACTGTGGATTGTTGTAACTGACTTTAACAACCATGTTTCCTTCTGCCTGTTGCATGTCTGCTGCTTATAAACTGGTTATACTGGTTAACAATAACAACGTATAGCGATCCCAGCTGCATATTGGCTCTAGGTGCATTGCCACATGCGGATGGTTAGTCTATAAATATGTGCAGCATCAACTAGTGGTTTTCATACTCAACTAGTATCTATTAGCACTCTCCTCTGAGTACTCTCCGTAGTCTCTACATGTCGTCTGAATCTATGTGTCTTGGATTTATTCAAGAATATCTTCATAGTAATGAACACAAAACACAGACTGAACCAATTCCAGGAAACAGTTGAACAGTTGGAGACACAGGGAGCTGCCATAGAGGAAAACCCCTTGAGTGTGTTATACACATTAGCATTTTCTATTCTTATATTTCAATAATGTTTTGATCCAACATAATATCACATCTGATTATAGCATAAACTCCCTGAACTATGTTGTTGCTGTTTTGCATTTGTAATTCTGTTTGGGAAATGTACAAAACAGCCTTTTGGGAAAATGAGGTTGCAGATGCTCAATAGTTCGCCCATAAAAATAAATTATTTCAATGTTTTCCTCAGAAATTTACCACATTTAACATTTAATAAGATCACATAATAGCTTTGGATAAATCTTTGCAACACATTTAGACTCTGGGTAAATGCATCAGACTGTAAATTTATGAAGAAACCCAACTAATAGGACAGAAAAATAGCTATTTGAACACCTCAAATTCTTCAAATGCCATCTTTGTCAAATGTACAACTTGTAGTGTATAAAGCAAAGATGGAAACTATTTAGATGCACTCTAGTGTCAGAAATAATCTAAATTTACTACGAATGTATGATCCTAATATAATGACTTTTCTCAATACAGCATGTTTTTTTAATGCTCGCTGTTTCATAGAAATAAAATTATGGCTAACCACTGGTTCATGAACGGAGACTTGGATTGAGAAGGTGAGCAGCAGTCAGCAGCAATAGCAGTCGTCAGCAGAAAGCACCTGCAGAAATATCCACCGTTGAGCGAAGGTGTAGTCTGGGGAGATGGGTGGTGTTTGAAGCCATGACAGCTACTTGCAGATTAATGGTGGCTAATGACAAAAGCAGTTGAAAGCATCAGCTGAAAATATGACTGAAGGCTAAAAGTGGTGGGTTGTGCCAAGGACAGATTAGGAGATGATGGGCCCCTGGGCACAGACATGTAAAACACCCCCCTGTCTGTTGGTGCAGACACCCAAGCTAAAAGCATTCAACACATTTATAGACGTTTTGTTATTCTTTGTGGTTGTTTTGCATCTCTTAATGGTCGTTTCACATCTGTTGGTAGGTTTTTTGGTGCCTTTTTGTAGTTATCTACCTTCTCTTTATGGTCATTTTGTGTCTCTTTGTGGTCATTTGATTGTTTTTTAGCAATAAATGTTAACAGTCATTTCAGATGGAAGCTCTGGCCTGAGGTCCTGCCCTCTTTCCATAATTCATCTACGGCTGCAGCATTTGAGCTTGTGGTGCTCAGCGACAGCAGACAGGAAAAGGCAGCAGAAAAAAGGCTCATGAAGAAAGAAATGGTCTCATTATATGAATACGTGTGTGGGTGTGTAGTTGGTGCTGAGGGATATTATCTTATTATCATTTGATTTGGTGGGAATAATGACTAAATGTTCCTCCCTGAAATGTATGAGCTCTTTTTTTTTCCAGAACTCAAAAGGAGTATTAGGTTGAACAAGGTGACATGGAAAAAAAAAAAAAAAAAAAAAAATCAATCGGTACTAAGAGTCTGACTTTCCTGGTGCTGCAATTTGATACATCTACGAAGAGTGTAGGAATGAAAGGAAACACGGGGGAGGAAAATGGAAACAACCACCTCGTGCGATGGCTTTGTTGAGAAATAAAACTGTCTCCGCCTTGAAAGGAAAGTTATTGTTTCTGACAGGACAAATTCTCTCAGGCTCAATACGGGGCAGAGGATGCAACAGAGAGCCGGTGCTTGACTATCAAAGGAGTGAAAGCCTCTTTTGGTGCACAACAGAAAGCAAGCTGTAGACTTGAAGGAGATTTCAACAGGACATGACAGGTAGACCACTGGGAGGACTTTTATCCCAGTTAGGTTGGAGGATGCAACAAATAAATGCTCTACATGCTAATGGACATTAGTGGAGATAAACGGGCTTAAAATGCTCTGATAACATTGTGTCAGAATTTGCATTTTTATTGCTGTTGTCCATTTGAATTTACTTCCACAACCACACATAGGGAGGGAGGGAGTTTTTTGCTGTGCAGATTTTGAAAAAAAAAAAGAGGCAACTGTTTCTTCACAATGGGAAAATAATGTAGTAAACAGTGGTAGAAAAATCCCATTGTGCTTAAGTAGCTTTCACATGTGATGCCTTAGCTGTCAAAGCCCTAACAATGCCATTCACGTTTGCTTCACACCAGCCTACTGTCTGGAGGAGATTATATTAGAATACATCATTCTCTTTTTAAAGAAGCCAAAGCTTTAATGAGATTTTTAACAGTAAGCTCCATCAACAAGATTGACAATAAAAGGCCTCCATATAAAAATCAACATTCCTCTTTCACAGATGCTCCTTGCCATGTTGTCTTTTGCACGTTTTTATTGTAAAATACTAACACTACTCAATAAATGTCATGTGTGTCATAACCTGCTGAGGAGATAAGGCAGAGGCAATTATCATCCTACAAGAAAGCAGAAAGGTCATATGATGAGATTTATTACAAAGTGGACTGATGCCGTACTGATGAAAGTGGTCGACTTTCACTGAGCTCTGTTTAAACAACTGCTTTTAGACGGGTCACAAAAGTTTGATTTTCAGTGTGGCACATTCACATTTTAGTCTGATGTACTTTGATGCACTGTTTTCTAAAAGTTCAGGATTAAAAGAGATTGTGAAAAAGTTTCTGGAATGTTAATGTTGTTACTATAGTGATAAAATTCATGACAAAAAGGAGGTAAATCTAATAAAATCTGATGTAACACTATACCTGAATAAAACATAACAGCAGAGTTAAATAGAAACTGGATGAAATGAGAAAAATACTTCTGGGTTTTACAATGACTGACTTCATCATTGAAAATCACAATGAAGGGGGCAAAAGTTTCATAGGTATTTTATGTTTTTTTAATAAATATATCAAGATACTAAATATTCCCCCATCTTTTCTGGCCAATAAAGCTCCAAACATATGTGAAACAGACTCTTATGTATTGACATTGAGTTGATTTTAAGTGTCATAATTGAGTTTGATTTAAGGATATTAGTATGTAATCAGTTGACATGACTTCCATTGGCCTTTACAAGCAAATATTTAGACTGATCCTTCATTTACATTCTTACAGTTTCAGTTCAATGTCCTACACACACATTCAAAGTTGTTTGAATGTGTGTGCCAAATCTTTAAAAACACTATTTGCTGGTCCTTTTTTCGTGTCATCCCCAGAGAAACACCAATAAACCAATAACAGCAAACAGTAGACAGTGAACTGCACATTAAACTGTGCTTGATTATATTGGCTAAAGCAGCAGTTTTATACAAAGTAGATGTAGAAATGATGTTAATATGCTTTGAAGTCAATAGTCTTCATTTATAAAACTCCCGCAGCTGTATCTAAACGGGTATAACAGCTGTAGATTAAATTACGTCATTCCTTTTACAGATGCTGATGGTGAATTAATAAGTAAATGCACCTGCTGCACAGGAGCAAATGCATCTTGATCGCAGGCAGCTGCTGTCAGTGATGTGGACGAATGAAGCTCAGACAGCATTATTGGCTAATTTACTCATATCACCTGATTTCAGGATTTATTACACCTTCAGCTCGGTTTTTCAAAACACACAGGATAAGTGACTCTTTCTCAAGACTGCGCCACGTTCTTGACACATTACCGCCCAAGTTGGACAGTCAGACTCGGATGCTAATCTATAATCCATTTCAGATGCGGTTTCCATCATAAGAGCTATATTTCTGTAGGGAGAGAATGGAAAAAAAGCACAGTGGCAACAAAATAATAAACATAAATCAATCCTGAAAGTATAAGGTCATTTCCTGTTAAGTAGAAATAACTACACTTTACTGGTTATGATGGAAATTACAGATATTAATTTTCTGCCGTTGTTAAAGAATGACGGCAAAAAAGAGGGTGAAATGACAAAGTAGCGAAGGATGTGAGTGAGACAGATTAAAAGCTAATAAAATGTGAACCTGAAGGTGGTTTATCAAGTGATGCTGGTGACAGTTTTCTCATTTGAGTAGCGTGCTGTCTCATCTCCTGCAATCTTGTTATATTTCAAACCAAAGAAAACTTTGTTCTGAAGTGTCAAAGGGAACCTTTGTACCTGAGACAGTTTTTTACACCAGTTATAGCTCCCCATTATGAACAGTGAGTCACAAAACATTACGTAATTTAAGAAGGTGAACACTTGGGAGCACAGATAATTGCACAAGCTCATCAGATGTCAGCAAAACTATTTTAACACCATATTTAGTTCTGTTTTATTTATCATCTCTATTGAATCTACTGCTAATTTATAGGCTTAAAAACAAAGCATATTGGATAATATCTTTACAAAGGAAACAAACAAATAAATGTCAGAGAGACGTGAGAAAAATAAAGGACAACTTTTGACAAGAGGAAACATATAAGCAGATGGCCAGAGATCCTTCTTTAAAGGTGAGTGGCCTCAGGAGTTTAATCCTTCTTTGCAGACGATAAAGCAAAGCCTCAATTACCTGTTATTCTCTCTCCCAAGAACAAGTCTGAATAGGTGTTTTCAAACAACATGTGCATTAAACAGGAAGTTTCTCTTTCATTCAAGACCAATAAAATATATAAAATTCTTAATTTCCTAAGGCTTGGTCTGCAGTGGTATGACTGGATGAATGGCATGTAATAAGAGGGAGGAACTGAGGTGTCATGATTTGAGGAAAGTCCCCTGTTGTGCAGCAAAAAGGTGCCGCGGCACTTTATCAGCGATGTGGAAAAAATCATTAGGGAGTGTGTAATGAATGGCTGACAGCTGTCTGTCAAGAGTGTGTGGGCCTGTTTCAGCTTTCATTCATGTTCTCCATGATTGCCTCTCTATTTGCTTAGTCACAGCCTGACTGCATGTTCAAGTCTTTTATTAGCAAACTATAGAGTTTGATTAAGGTAATGGAGATGACATTGTAAGAACTCTATCTGTGTTAACATGATTCGTGGCTTTTTGACCTCATACAATCACAGGAGTTTAACTTAAGCTGTAAGTTAAATTGTATTTGTTGCTTAAGTATCTAAAGGGCTGCAAACTTTTTTTTAACTTAACTTTGATGTTCTGTTGAGGGTTTTAAAGGCCCCTGACCCTCTTTAACCACTAAAAAAACCCCAAAATTTAGTACTGTTTTAATCCCCTTGATTCTCACAACTTTTGCCAGTTTTATGGGAACTGCAAATGTCATTTTAAAGTGATGGCTTTATGAAACATTACTTCTGTTTAGCTTCTCAGTTGAATGCAGCAGACTGTCAGATATATATCCATGACTGGTGTTCAATATCTTGTTCATTTTTTATGGCTCTCCCCTTCTTAAATCCAGAAGTAATATATTTGAATTTCCTTCATCTGAATTTGTCCAAAACAAACGCTTGGAGATAATGTCAATGTGCGGAATAAAACAAACGTGTCTGTAAATGACACAAAACAAATATTTATTCATGCATAACTCATTTAACATATGAAACATGAAACAGTTTCCTATTAGCGTGACAATAAAGCTTTGTGGCCATTTGTTTTTATTCAGTAGGAACGTTCCCAAGGAAAACATGAGGAGTCATTCAACCCACAAGCAAAGTCATCTTGCAGACACTAAAAGTGCTTCTATAAGGTTTTACAGCTCAGTTGCTTTGTTTCACAAATAACACTGATGTTTGAACACTGACGTAAAGATCCCTGAGCATGCACAGGATGTTTACTGAAGGCACACATGGTCTCATTTGGATCCACTCATCTTGAACAGGACAAAGCTTTTAATCTTACAGCGGCCATATTTCTGATAGAAGTAGCTCTCATCAAGACTTTAATGGACTGAGGGAGCATCAAGTGACTAAAGTGATCCCTAAAAATTACAGCACATTAGGACTGATAACGGCCTGGGCAAAGTAATTGGATGAGTTCAATTCTGGGAATCTCACCAACACAGAACCAAAACAGAACCACTGAGGAGGCACAATGTCGGATTTACTTTTATTCTGATTGAGCACCACATTTCCCAGTAATGGCGTAATCACATCAAATCGTTAATCAACTGTAAACCGACCTTTTAGCATTTTAAATACAGCCTTTGCTGCCATGGAGAGTGGGAGTATGCTGCAGTGGATAATGAAGAACATGGTCGGTAATAAAGTCGCTATGTGCTACTAGCTTGGTGTCCTTATAACTAACTCATCTATGCAACCAAATAAAGCGATGCTATATTTACAACCTGCTCCATCCGCCCTGAAGGCTTTGATCACTTAGGCACCAACAAACAACCGCCGCAGCCAACAGACGCATTGCAGCCAACGTGAGGTTTAACTGGCCAGATTGATATTGATGCACTGGGCAAATGACGAGGAAGGGTTACATTCCTTTGATGAGGAGGGAGCCCAATAATTGACAACCGTACGGATGTTTTATAATCACTTTATGTGACCAATTTAAGGCTCCCTCGGGATCCATGTCTCTCACAGGCTAATCCATGATGCTCTTTACGGTAATCCATTCAAATAACTCTTCTCTAGAGCCATCCATTAGGAGTCCAAGTTGACGGAAGAGTTGGCACTCTATCAGCCTGATAGGGCTAAAGCTTAAAGCCGCCGTGACCTGGATGGGAGAGCGATCATCACAGTGATCAATTACTTCGTGTTTCTCTGATTTCAATATTGACTTCTATGCTCACTTCACTAATAAGCTGAAAAACATTTTAAAGAACTTTGAATGTTAATAACTGTGGATATATTTTAATACAAAATGGATGTTCTTTTCAGCAGATCATCTTCCTCTTGGCTTGCTAATTTACTAGGATACTTTTAGATCCAAATGTTTTTCTTGGTGTATTTTGACACAGTAATTTGTACAGTTAAGCAGTAATTAAGAAAATGGTCTGACCCAGTAGCTTCCTCTGGGTCTCATCATCTTCTGTTGCATCCAACAATGTAATATCAGACTCTCATATATCTCTATGATCATCGTTGCCCCTTGACATCACACTCTGCAATGAGATATTGATCTTTTTTACTGTTTGTTGACAGCTTTGTAAGTGAATTTAACTAACAAACAAAGTAAAACAGTTAGCCTCATGCTACAGAACTCTGCTGAAATGGAAAAGTACAGATATGATTTACTTAAGAGGAAGTACAAATACTTGTGTAAAAAAGACTAAAATGTATCTTCTTTTCTCAAGTCAATGAAAAAGTACAGACACTGAAATGTACTTAGAGTATGAATTTGAGAGTGTCAGTCAAGTCTCCCTCTCTTACCGTCTCATCTTCAAAGATCTTTTTTGAGTCGATTTTGTCCTGCTGCTTCTGTCAATGTGTGTGATATTCATGGATATATATGTGTCATAGTTTCATCCATTTAGGCTGAAATAAGTCTAACTCTT
>JAQNCA010000010.1:6244389-6287786 GCA_029783725.1 Acanthurus tractus
TTCTTATGCTGTTATATCCCTCCATTGAATTTCTGACCTCTTCTTGAACAGTTGTCACTCTTCAGGCTGATATGAGTGATTCATTTGAAGATTGTGCATTTATGAAAGTCTGGTGAATCTTATTTTAAACATTTAACCCAAACAAGCCCCACAGAAAAAAAAAAAAGTTAGAGAGATTAAAGATAAAAGTATGCAGATGTTCCTGCATTGAAGGTGGGCAGGACTGCTCCTCTGTAGCACATATCTGCAGGGAAACTAGAAAATATGGGTCCCTGGGAAGAATATCACTCTGGACACTCTTTTTAAAATAAAATAATTAAAGTGGGAATTTTTGTGGTCCCTCTCCAGCTCCGGAGCCGCAGACTCGTCACATCAACCTCAGCAGCAGCAGCAGCAGCATCTCCAGCTTTAATGACAGTGCCTAAAACCAAAGCTGCTCTGCTCTTTCATATGATGCCAAAACTTGTTTTAGGATGGCAATAAATAGTATGTATGTATTGGCTCATTGTGCTCTCCTTTACAGAATGCGGTTTTATATTTTTACCCGAAAAATCAGTGTAGAAATATTTCTGGACAGTTCGACATGAGAAAAATCCTTTTAGCTGTACTTGAAAGGCAGTGGGGATTAAATCAAAGTCATTCAATTGATCCAGCACTCAAACACATATTTGATGTGTCTGATGGGGATTTGAGTTTTAGAGTGTGCCCAAACATGAATTTCTTATGAATTTGACAAGAATACAGATCACATACAAAGGTTCACTGTCTTTCAACTTTTAGTTTCAATGAAGATACCTGCAAAAAAGCTCCAACCATTTGGAACAAAAACTAAAAAATGTATACACATGAAAGCACAAGACCTGCAACACAGAAACTTTGATAGAAAAGTTAAAAAAACACAATCAATATAGAGGATTTCTTTAATAAGTGATGACACTAAAACAGCAGATTGGAAAATAATTAAGGTGCTTTCTGGCTGTATGGTAGAAGTTAATGACTGATTCAAAATAATCATATTCTTGTGAGTTTATCAGTTATTCATTCAATGCCTGTACGCTTTTCTTACAATTGCACGTAGCAGGAAAGTTACATTAAATTCATGTGTCTACGTTGCTGGAATAGAGAGAAACAACAGTCCAAGGAGTGGCTTCATTTCACAAAGAAAGATGACAACAATGCTAGTTATAATGTTTGTGAAATAATTCAAATAAGGTCAGACACAAACAACAACATGCTTCCCTGCTGAGCAGCACGTCTGTTCTTTGTCTAACAAAACCTAATTGAAAACGAGTGCTGCACAAATATTCTTTAATATCATCCACGATAGAATGATGACAGACTGTTGCTACAGCTAGCTAGCTAGCAGGCTACAGCCAGCTAGACAAGGCATCAGGAATAAAAGAGGAAGTTGATAAAGAATTTTATGATAAGCAGATCTTGTACATTGAAGCCATTTTCAGCTCCATTTTTTTTTTTTTTTTTTTAAAGAGTCTTTGTTATTTTCTACATATCTTTCTGCAGCTGGACCATTATTGACATTCCTCTCTCGGGCCCTCTCATTGTGAGATTGCATCTCTCTGTTTGATGTGGTTGCATTTTTCTTTAACAGGCTCTGGGACTTGAGCTTGGGATATTTTTCAAGTCAAGTATTCTCAAGTTGGAAACAATCTTCCATTAAATACGTAAAGTTAATTGCCACACAAGCAAACCCATGAGATGTTGCTCATTTTTACTCCAGTAAATAAAGTTGTCGGATGGAAACAAAACAAAGAGACAACTTTAAAAGGGGAAATGTCAGCCTTAGCTGTTCTTTGGCGGCAGCTCAGACTGTTAAACTTAACCTCATTGACATGCTAACATGCTAAGTGCAATGGAGCACCCTTGCCATGAAGAAGTGAACAAGTGGGAGCAGCAATGTTAATACTTGCCCCATTATCCATTCACATGTTGTAGAGTGTCTGATTTAGACTATGATCCAGTAAAAGGCAAGAGGAAAGTTGAACACAGCTTCTGTAATGTATCTTAATGAAACCACAGTTCACCCCCCATCTGCACTGCGTTACAGACTGGCTCAATTACTACTGAGGCAGTGAAACAGAAAGGATGTTTAGGTTTTGAAAAATTAAGTCGATGATGTGATGACTGCAAGTTGAAGGCCACCTCACTTGTGTTCATGGCCTAGTGGTTGTTTGCTGTGCTCATGTTCTTCCTGTACGAACATCAGGCAGTGAAAGAACAAATTTATTGCTACATAGCCAGTGAAAAGAACAAGTAACATAATGAAACATGAACATGCAAAAGTTCTGTGTTTTTAAAAAAGATATTTCTAAATGTTAAACCCTCATTTTTGTTTACTTCAATACTGCAGATGAATATGTTATTACATAACAGCAGTAGGAGTTTAGTTTAGTCACACAATATGTAATTTCTGTTGTTTGTCTCTCTCAAAACATTAAAAAAGTGCAAGTGGATGGCACAGTGAAGGAGCCTACAAATTACACATTTGAGTAAACTTTAATTATTTTGATAATTCAAGTTTAGCTACTGAGTAAATCAGAGTCAGTAGAGGAGAAAAATATACGGTTTTTATAGCAAAATTGACACAATAAGAATAAAGTGATCCGTCCTCTGCTGAGAAATTCAGTGCATTTTACCAAAAAGAACTAGAAATAAACATATTCACATAAGTTTCACTTTTATTACTCCACTCAGATTAAATACATTTAAAAAAACAAGCCTATTATATTTAAAATTCTATAAAAAAACGCTTATTTATTGCTGCTGATATGCCACTCTCAGTGTAAAAGCAGCTGCTGGAACACAACAGTAGTCCGCAGAGTGATATAAACACTGTCCAGTCTCAGGATGACATGTCCTTTGAGCGACTTGTCTTTGGCACTGTTCTTGTCATGTGTATTGACCAGAAGATTAGCGATGGATTCTCTGTGATCCTCTTAGGGGGCGTTTGCTCATGCAGAGCTGCAGTTGACTCAAGCTACAAGCAACTGTACCAAATAACTGCACTTACCTCTGTAATCTAGGTTGAGGTCCTCGGTGTGAGAGAGCATCCCTGGTGTCCTCAAGCAGTGCAGATGTTCACCAATTCCTCTTGTTGATCTCTGAGGGGAAAAAAACACAAAGAATAGAAAATAGTTATTAATATGTCATTTCCTATCAGGAGGTTTTGTTTTTGAGCAACTTTGTAAATCCAATCCTAGGAGGCCAGTCTTAATGGGGCATGTAATAAAAAGCTGCTTCTTCAGAGGATAACCTTCTTTTGGCATTGCAGAATAAATTCAGCAGCATGAATATTCTTTTTTCCCTCTTTTTTTTTTTTTTGCATGAATCACAACCACCTCATTAACCTTATCTAACAAGCACAAGCTAATGAAATCCTCTGTTTCAGTTTGGCAAAGTTAGTTTTACTAATTAATCAAACACCCCCCCCATCCCCATCATCTTAATGACTCCTTGTATAGGGAACAAAAATGTGCTGCACACGCTGCCCAGGGGGAGGCTGCACGCACACATCTTCATGCATTTTTATTCTAAGTTAAAATAAAGAGAAGCTTTTTTACTAAAGAGAGATGGATGTTTTATCCATGCTCCAGCCTTGCCGTTATGAGTCTGTTTATGGAGTCTCCTCAGCAATGCAATGATGCAGGGCTGCAATTTTCCCACCGACATACATATTAATATCTGCACAGGACGAGCTCCACATTGCAGCACATCCAGTATTCATGTTACTCCTCCTGCTCTAATGAAACAATTCTGTGGTCCCATCCCTTGTGATTCAGAGTGTATGACACGCTGTAACAGACGAAAAGCACAAAATTCAATCTGCGACAATCTGTAATGGAAATCTGCAAAATGGCTAGATTTCCAGTAAATGAGAGGACAATAGATAATGCAATTCAATTAGCCGCTGGGGCTGCTATTTGCATTCCAGTGAAAGGGGTGATAGTTTAAGTGGCCTGAAGCAGCTGCCTTTTAGCAAAGGCCCGTGACAACACAAAAAGCAGCGGAACCAAGAGAAAAGGGGAGTTCGGGAGTCTTCAGTGGTATTCTTTTAATTACTCGTCATAATGACTCCATTTAGCTGTTCAATGAGCCATTTTACGGCATTGAACAGGCATTGGAAGCTCTCTGTCCTTGGCAGGGTCAGTCCTGCAGCTGCCCCTGCCTGCCATGCTTCAACCAGAGAGGGGGCTTTTTTTCTCTCCCCCCCTCACCACCACCAGGCTTTAACAGACAGGTTGCCTCAAAAATGTCCCTCAGAGCACGTTCACACGTTTTCACACCACTCCAGGGCCACAAACTGTCGATGGACTCAACATCACTTAATTAGGGGGATTTAATTCAAAAGTAGAGCTCATTATAAGGAAGAAAACAATTTCCTCATGAATGTTGCTGTGCATCAGATAAAGATGAGATTGTCACCTACCATCAAGCTGAAATATAAAAGCTTCCAGGTATGCTAATAGCATCTGTCCAACATCATATCACATAAACAATGTGTCACATACTCATAGTAAGGCGTTAGCATTGTTTATAAAAATGCTGCTTGTCCATAGCAGCAATTGTATTTTCTTACATCTTCTCTTAAGTCCATGTAGACGTGTTTGCTCTAACACATAAACAAACCCTGGAAATTACATCTAACCCTCTCTGTGATTTGGTTTAGGCACCAAAAGCACTTTAAAAGATTTAATAATGCTGTATTGCTGTGGGCTGATATGGGCTGATATTGTATTGTTAAAATAAATAAAAAAGTTGTCAGTGCACATTTAACTGATTCCTTTAAAGTGAACATTTTTGTGACTTGCCAGATTTATAACAACATTTCTTCATTATGCTAATAGAAAAACATAATCTGCTTTGCTTGAAATTTCCCTCTAAATGTTATTTGCTATTGCAAATTGCCCGTATCTAAATCTAATCTGGGAGACAGGGTTGTATAAACAGGTGGATAAAATCTTTTCAAAATGTGACTTTGACTCTTTCTATTGGTGTTGCTCTGAAGTCCGTCGTCGATCCGTATCTGTGGGATTACGGTGAAGAATCCGCAATGTTTGGGTCCTTGCATAAGGCTAAGGGTTTTAACTTCTTATAAATGTGCCATTGGACATGAAAGGAAACACACTCGCCAAATTCAATCAAGAGCCAAGTAAATACTAAAAGAGATTTCAGAGAGAGATCTGCAGCTGCAATAAGGATTTTTTCCAATTGAGTTCATTTTAAGTCCTTTAAGCGGACTGGCAATGGGGGCTGAATATGTGCATGAAAGTCAATGCATGTTATTTATGCTGAAAATCACCAGTTGACCTGCACAGGTTACAGTTATATGAAGGCAATACATATAAAATGCAGTTTTAAAAATAACAGCTACAAATGTCCTTTTTCATTTGGGTGCTATAAATGTTATAGATGTTCTAGTCTTTTATTATTAATAGAAAAACAGACTTGTGGTTCTGGTGTATAAATAAATAATATTGCAGATTTTAGGAATCCCACTCAGATTTACATCTTTATGTATGTTGCTAGGTGAAACCTCAGATAGATTTCACGCAGTAATAACCGTTTTCTTGCATAATCAAGGACTTTTACTGACACCAGCTAATAATGTACAGCGAATCTTCAATATCCCTTTTCTGTGAAATATTGACTCTTATACGGGGAAGTGCAGCACTATCCATCCATCATGCTCTCTCTCTCACGGTCCGGAGACTCTAATCCTTAGTGTTGCTTTTCATAAGACAAGATGTACAAGAAGATGGGTCGGGTTGCAGCCCTGGAGGAAGGGGTTCAGGAGGGGGCAGGGTGGAGGTGGTGAGGAGAAACGGACCCCATATGGTCTTGAGGAACTGGAATTCCTGGCACTTCTCCAGGATGCTGACCCGCAGCACTGAAAGGTTGAGAACTGGCACCGGTCTGACTGATGCTGCTCAGCTGCTGACGTGCAGAGGAGTGCACATGGATATGAGGACAAAAATAGCTTGCCATGGTCTACAGTTTGACGCAACCGTTCCGAATTTAAATTGCTGCCAATTTATTCTGCTGTCCCACGTCAACTTTCAGTGACTACCATCACAGTGTAGCAATTTAAAGTTATAATACAGACCGGATGTTTCAGGTAATTCAGCTTAAAGGAGGGGGGGGGGTTCAGATATGCTAGCTTTGTGTAATCTATTTAAAAAAAAAAAACAGCTCAGATTTTCAGAGGAGAAGTGACCCCAAGTCAAATTCTGCATGCCCTTCTTACCTTCCTGTGTGAAAAAGGGAAACCATTTTGTTTTGTCAGTTCATTAATTGAAGAGATTAGTGCGCCTAAGTGGTTTTTAGGGTAAAGGCCTCCACAAGAGAGGAGAAAGAGACATTTTCTAAATGAATATAAGTGACTGTTAAGTGTTGAGAAATCATCCAGGAAGATACACTCTCCCATTACCCTTTTTACCCTGTGACATACTCTTTGCTCGGCGTTCAAGACAAACAAAACCAAATGAACAACAACTTTTCTAATATGCACTTCCCTTGTATGTTATCTAACAGATCTAACAATATTAAGCTCATTAAGAGCAGTACACATAATGTATGTGGCTTATTGATAAGATGTTCAGTTATTATAATTTATGATGGACAAAAAAAAGCAAATTCTCACACTTGAAAAGATCCAGATCCTGTGTTTTCAGTTGATGTAGCGTACCTATTAGATCGGGTATGAATGTCTTGTACTCTGGAGCTTTGATAAGGTTAATCAATGCACCTCATGCACGCATGCACATTTAAATCATCTTCCGGAGAGCAAAGCAGCGACACACTCAGACATTTCTTCAGAAGTATATATGCAACATTTGGAGCTGAGCTTTGAAGAAACAGTTTTGAAAATGGAAAAAAAAAAAAAAAAAAAAAAATGTTTAAAAGTATTGGATGGAACTCTGAAGCTGATGCAAATCGCTTGAATAAAAACCGTACCTTTAGTGGGACTCGTCTCATGTGCTGCACTCCCGAGTGAACCCAGGGGGCATCAGATGTAACCAACAACCCAAAGCAATTTAGAGAAGAGAGAGTCCTTAAAAATATACTGACCTTTGTTCTGTTGTTTTTTTTTTTTTTTACTTTGTGGCTTCCCGTTAAGCTTCAAAATGCATCAAAATAATCCAAATCTAAATTAAATACTTAATTAAAATCACTCTAATTAATCACATTGATTCTTGAAACGTGATTAAAATAGAGAATGTGCTCCACAGCAATGTGAAAACGCATCATTCAATCTGATTACTTATCTCTCTCTTTCATGATTATAAAACCATGTTGAATAAGCTGACAGCACTTCGACAAGCTTATGTTATCTCATAATATTATGTATTAACTTTCAGCGGCCAAAACAGGCGAAATAAATCTCAGTTAAACTGTTTTAATCTCAGCCTCTTACATCCTGACATTACTGTTGTTTTGACAGTTCTTCTGTTCTCTACCATACTGCACCTTTATTTATTCAGTATTTGTCATCCTTGTTTTCAGCTGTGTGTCTCTCTCCTGTGTTTTTGACATTGAGAGGCAAAATAAATAAATAAATAAATAAAAACAGCCAATAAAAGCCAATTCTGATTTTGATTCTGGTCCAGTGGAAAAAAAGTGCTAAGAGACAAAAACTGACAAAACTGTACGAATGGTTTTTGCTGGCTGCCTGGTACATTTGAGTCAGAGCAACTTGTATTAAATTAGGCAGTTTTTTGATTTTGACAGGATCACAGGGGTTTAGATGGTGAATACATCTCCTGTTATGTACTTCACTGATCCTGAGCTGCCAATCAGCGTGCAGCTCACTTTGCAGCTCTTTAAAAGCTTGGCAGCTGGGGTGGAGGAGGGTGTATGAAAGCATAGCAAATCTTTGTAGCGTGCTGCACAGTCACAAGCAACAGACTGCACAGAGTGAGCGGCAGAGCGGCTAAAAGTATCTGTGCTCTCTCAAAAGAGCCACTCTGATGTGGTGAGAGGGTTGTGATAGGAGGTGAGCAATGAAGGCTGCCGGGCGGGTCAGTTTTGTTAAGTTCGCTTCTGAATTTTCATCATAATGAGCAGCTGTATTAACTTTTATAAATGCAGGTTTTCAATAAGACACCGAAAGGAATCTCTGTAAATTATGTTGAGTAAGGATCTTATTTCAGGAGATAGCAGCAACCAGACCTTCCAACTGACCATGAAAAAGGCTCAACTTAAGTAAACAGATTTACATTTTATCTGCAAAATATTCACATGTAAAGCTCTTGATTTTAAAATTGAGTTACTTAATCTCAGCTAAGCCTGAAGGTATGGAAGTGGAAAGCAACACGGCTAGTTTCTCCCTGTGGAGAATAAGAGAGTAGTGTGCGCTGCCTGTTGAACCCGCAAACAACCAGCCTTAAGCAAAGCAAAGCACACACACACGCACACACACACAAACACATGCACAGCACTCACACACACACACACACACACACACACATAAGTGTACTTCCATATGACCCTGTCCCATGTGCATACATATGCACACTGTAAACTTTGAAATTGCCTTTTTCCAAAAATAGCCAGGCAGTAATACTTACTGTACCCTCAACCACAGCAAACGCTATCCACAGAAAAAAAAAAAAAAGAAAAAAACATTTGGAGACAGAATGGGTTTCCTGATAGCTTCATGAGAACAAGATACTGGTGAGTGACTCCTTCACTCATTCAATATTAAAGTAACAGAGAATGCTTTCTAGAGCACACATAATGATGCTGGAACGGCTCAACAGAAACACAGTACGGAAGTATGAAATGTGTGTGTGTGTGTGAGCCTTTATAGAAAACTAGCGAATGAAACATGAAGCATTTCAAGCCATCAAATGAGATTTGCTTTTAGATTTTAAAACAGCTTATGCAAGAAATTGCCACTTTGCTGTGTGAAGGACAAAATCTTTTACATCTTAAGTTAAACTGCACATGCCACCTTCTCTGTAATCAAACAAAAACAAATAAAATATTCAGTTCAAGCGCAGCTAACATCTTACAGAAGATCTTATGTGCAATTAGGCACCTAGTAACCCTCTTCTTAAAGGCATTATAACATCGCATACTGCTTAATTATAAATTAATATCCAACATCATTAGAATTTCTACAACATGAGTGGGAAGGGTTGCTGTATATTATTTTTTAAGTAGTCCAATGCTCTCCTGTTCATTACTCCTTTTAATATTTGTTTTTTTTGTTTCAAAAAACAAAAACCTACAGCAAAGAAAACCACAAGATCAAACAAAAACAGATGAACTAATGTTGTCCTTTGACTCCTCTTCAGAAAAAGTGCTATGACCTCCCCCAGACATCTAAAAATGTTATTATTGACAGTAAATATAAAGTTTATAAAAAGTCAACTTTGTTCTGAAGTGATTTCTCAAAACTCTTTATCCTCTGAATGTGACAAAATGCAGACAAAATGTAGAAAAAGTAAAAGTTACAGTAATATCCCCATTTATGGCCCTAGTAGTGCTTCTGTATGAACCCTAACCCTGAAATATTGAGCTCCATTAGTGAGATTTACAGACTTTAGATTCTCAAAGAGAAGAACTAAGCAAGCTCTTGAGGATGGAGACCGTGAACTCGGGAGCAATTTGAAAAATACATTAAATAGCAAACAGTGCATTCTTTCAAGACAGCTGAAATTAACTTGACCTCTTGTTCCTGCTAAGCAGAATAATCTCAATGTTTTTTGGGCCCTCCCTCTCCACCCAAACACAAGCATATGCTCACATATGACACACATGGACACAAAAAAACATCCAAAACCATAAATGTAATACTTGAGGTCAGAGAGCTGCATATATAGCTATCATAGTCATGTTTAAGTAGTTTTTAATACTGCCATTAAACAGTTGCATTGATGGCTGGGCAGCACAACCTACATGACATATATTAAGTGAGTGGCAATAATCACCGTTCTTCATTGGCCCCTAAAAGCTTCTGCACACTTTGCACCGACACTTCTGCCAGTGTTTGGTAGAATTCAGCAATTTTTTGATAGTGTGTTTTACAGCACAGAGCAGAGATTTATGATATGATACTCTATCTAACCTGACGATCTAAGTTTAGTATCCTTTGTGCCTCTCTGACATGTAAAAGCTGTGCACTTAACCTTTGCCATATTGGAGGAAACCCCGCTGTTGACACTTCTTTTCAGAGGTGCATTCTTTATCTTTTGTTCGGGCCGTTTCTGTGCTCTGTGAACAGACTGGACCGAGGGGCACAGACGCTGGAAAGCTATTAAGTTGCACGAAGTCTTGAGCTGTTTTGTTTTGCCCCGGGAATCATTCATTTAATGCCTCATCTTTGCCTCATGGAGTCCTTCTCTGCTTCCGAGCCAGCCCTGAATAGTGATGAACCGCAACAGAATGGCAATCTGCGCCCCAAGAGTGGCCTTGCACACATGCATGTGACAATGACATTAATGTACTCCAGTGTCTGTTGTGGCTCTCCAGGATTATTCATCAGGAACATCTTGTGAAGCACCATAATGACTTTTATTCTTGCTCATAGTCAGATGTCTTGAGTGACACGGGCAGTAATTTGTTATTATCTAGAATAAGTGGGGTAGAATGATAAGGATGACAAGTGCTCTGCGTGGTTTTACTCCACTGCCTTTATTGCTTTTAGCAGATTTTCTTCGGGGCAGGACAAGCTACAGAGGGCATTGTGCGCTGGTATTCTAGATGAGGAACAGTTAAGAAGATGTGAACACTGAGAAGAGACTGATGCACTGAGGGTCTTTTCAGAAAAAAAGAAAAGATTCATGCTACATTGTGCACTTTCAGTATGGAGAGGCATCAAGCCATGAAGTACATATAGCACTCTACTCTTTTTTAGCACTTAGTGTTCTGCATCTCTGAGATATTAATAAACTGCTGCTGCTGACATGATTAAAAAATGGGCACTTTGTGAACAAATATGCAGTCTAGAGTGTATACTCTAATAACAAAATCTCTTGGAATTCACATAATAGTGCACTTACAGAGGCTGTACAGAGGTAGCTTTAGAGTTTGCTTAAGATATTTTCTCTGATGTTCCCGTGAGTTTAAGTTAAAGGCATCCGAGGAGACAAATGGTGCAATTAAACACTGATGTTGCAGTGACACTGTCCAGCAGTTTTCTCCTCCAAATAAAAATCCTATCAAGGAGCAGCTTCAAAACAACTCCAGCACGGCTGCAAGGGTTTAAGTAAGATCTACAGCTGAGCAAAACCTCCTCAACAGCTCCTGCATTCGTTTGAAATGAGTTCTGTCATCAGCGCCATCAGTGGACCTGCATTCAAACTGTGATCCTGAGGCTTGCCAAGGAAGTCTAGGAAGCATCCCACAGCTCGTTCTGAGTATTTTACAGCCTGTCTAATTGATATCATCATTGGAGAATCAGCATTTTGCCCCTGAATGAAAACAGTCTCAAATATGCCCATTTTCCTCTGCAAACTGGGTAATTTCAGCAGTGTAACAGTTTGAACTCTTTTTCCTTTTGTTTTCAGCACACCAGTGGCCACATATTAAAAAATTAATAAAGATACACTCACATCAGTTTGCTGAGGTTGAGTCTCATTCAGGCTGGGTATGTAGCTCTGAAGGTGGGCTTTACTGTTCAAAGGACAAAAGGTATAAGTGCTCCGTAAAGAGGAGCTTGCAGTTTAATTGATGGGATCAGAGGAGACTTAGAGGACTGTGGGATGTAAAAGCCTGGAATTGCTGCATTCCTGGCGAGCACCCTGAAGGCCTCAGAGTTGTTCGCGGAGGTTGTCAGGATGACTGAGTGCCGTAAAATTCTTTTGAGTTTATTATTATTATTGCGCCTAAACTGGTCAAGATTGAAATTTTCACTGTGCAGAGTGAATGCCTGCAATATGTCAAAAAAATCCAAGCATGAGATGGGGAGCACATCCTACATTTACTGGTAGGTGATGCATATCTGGGACGCGAACTGACATGAAAAATGGCACAAGTTACCTCGGCCTGCTCAGCTCACGGAGCTCTGTGCACAGGGGAGAGGAAGTGTCGGGCCCGCGGGACCTCATGGTACATATGTTAACACGGAAAGCTGCAAGGCCAAAGAAGACACAGCGTGCAGAGTGCTCTCACACCGAGAGAGTGTTCACGCAATTTAGGGGGGCATGTCCCAGCCACTCAGCTGAAGGTGCAGAAGGGAGACACTGCACACTGGCCTTTGTGCACATTCCCTTTGTGTTCATTATTTAAAGCAAGTGGTCAGTGCATCACCTCCTGCACACTTTCTCCTGTCCATTCATATGTTCAACACTAATAAATGTTAAAAATCAATTTGGCTATTCAGACACCATTCCTGCAATTGGTCATTAATCCACTCATGAATATGGAATCAGTCAGGCCTCATTGGCTCTTCTTGCAGTGATGTGACTAGTGAAGCCTTACCAGTGAGCCTGGCTTTCCAGGTGAAAGCATTTTATTCCCCCTTGCTTCCCCCACTGCAGGAGGCCCACTCAATAAATCACAGCAGAACGCCTCGCCTTTACTCTGCAGCCGCTGAGACACCAATGTCAGTGGCTGCGAGGATTAATTGTCATGACTCAGCAAATTCTTGGCTGAAATACATCTGCTTTTGCTTTCAATATTAAGAAATTCAAAAAATAATATATATTTAAAACACACTGAATATAAATTCAATACAGAAAATGACCACACAGACATTTTAACTACCAATTCCTGAAAACACAAGTGAGGAATAATGTAATTGCCTCCTTTTGAAGGGAATGAATAATTCAAAAGGGAAAATGAAGAGACATCATCTATAATACAAAGAGTAGAAAGTAACTCGAGATACAAGCATGTACAGGTATTGTTGTCTGTGAGAGACCTGCTCAAAAAACTGGTGTAATATTTCAAGGTTCAATTTAACATGTAGTTTAGGAAAGACAAATCTTATCATAAGCGTTGTACAGAAATTTAATGTTACGCTGTTTCATACTTTCATACGGCAACCACATCACTTGAATCAGTCTAATCCTATAATAACCAATAAGACAGGTGTTGACTTGAGAGCTTAGGACTTGATTTGGGAGCCCCAAATCTTACATATCATTTGCAAAACACTGATTTCGTCCCACCTCTGACCATAAGTGCATTTCAACGCCTCAAATGAGAGCAACCTTTGCACTGCGGCTGTTTCCCTGTTTCCTCAATCAGCACTTATAGAGTGGAGAGGGGAACAAGCAAAGTGTCCGCACTAAACTCATTATTCAGTGTCTTCATATTGATGGGTCTTGCCAGACTTGATTCATAAAAGGCTTTGAGTTGAGCTGGTAATGCACTTTGGGGTCTGATGAAGCTACAGTGACCAAAGCCAAGCAGTCGGTACGAGTCTTTGCATTGTGCATTCTGCAGTGTAATGAAGAATGTTTACAGAAATTAATTGACTGAAATGTTTGGATGTTCAGTTGCTGCTGTTTTCTAAAGCCCTTTTGCAGGACACCACCTATTATCTTAATAGAAACGTCTGGCCGAACATAATGATACTAAAAATTTACTGAAGACAGTGTGTAAAGTGCAAAGTATACAGTTACAGTAATAAAACAAAAGTAGTTCTTGCTTTAATTAAAGTATCTGAGTCATCCAAGGATTGACGCTGTTAAATTCTGAGCAGCAGCCAACTCATTGGCCGGAGTTTTTCCTGCAGAATTTATTCAACTACTAAAACTTTTCTCTTAAGTGCCTACTGTAGCACAAAAACTTTCTAAATTTAACCTTCAAATGAAGCCTAAATTCTCTCTACAGATATTTTCATCAGTTACTTGTTATTCATATGGTTGCAATTCTTTTTTCAGTCTAACTGAGTTACTGTCAAGTAGCAACCTCCAGAGCTGAGAAATAAAGCCATATGAAGCAGCGATGCCCAAAACTGCAGTTCCTCAAATAGCCACTTGAGGCTTGCTCCAAAAGCAAGTAAATCCTCGTAGACCTCCATGTTAAAATGTAAAAATAAAAAGCAGAGATAATAATATTCAATGTATTTCGAAGCTAATTGCCATGTTTATGACAGCTGTACAGGCTTGATATTTCAATACATGTGTAAACTAAAAAAAAAGTCATTTTATCCGAGGTAATGATGTGTTTTTGTAGGGGTACATCATCAGAGAGTGAGGAGGGATGTTGGTAAAGGGAGTGTAAATAAACTCCAATGCATTACTTTGTCTGTAATTATTTCTGTCTTTAAGTCCGTAAGATTTCCGTCTGAATTGATGGTTGTTTAACATTTGAAGAACTACACACTACTTTACTATGTAATGAAACTACATCATTTGCTTTCATTGTCTTAATAGAGAGACAATGTAGCAGCAGAAAAGTTCATATTGTTCAAATGACCAGTCTGTTGATCAGCTCGGGACAAATGTGTATGATACTGTAGTGCCATATCTGAAATGCAAAAAGCTACTGGACACTGTTGTGTATTTGATTTGGACTAAATTATGCTAACTCCCCAACTATGCTGTTACGCTGATCGTATCTAATTGGATTTTGTGCCCAAAGAATTGATGAACTATTGAAGTTTAGGTTTAAGATAGCTCAGCAAACTTAATGTCAGTAAAAACTTTTGCTGAATGCTAATTACACTAAAGTTTTGGTGTTTTCTAATTCTGGAAATAGGTCACAAAATCTAATACTATTTTCAGGGTGGTGTAATTGAGTCTGTTCCATGGTACAAATATATTAAATTTTGATGGTCTGTCTTTTGAATTGCATATTAAGCAGGTCATCAAAAAGCTGCAGTTGGGTTTTTATTTTAGAAACGAGGCTTCATTTTCGTTTTCAAGCCAAAAGAGGACACCACTTTCTCAAACAATGTAGAGATGTTTACGCAAGCACTTATCTGCTCTGTGTCTTCATGCAGTTGTATTATATATTACTTCTTCTATATTTGGGTTCAATTATTGAATTTATTAATTGTGACAACTGTGACGATTGTGCATTAACTTGACTTTAGAGGAATCTCAGAGACATACAAACACAAACAAATGGCTGCTGAATTTGAAAAATCTTGATAATCTTAGTTTGTAAGTGGAGATTCTGGTGATGTGTCAACTGCATTAGCATGCAACAACAACATTTCAATGACATAAATAAAAGATGACAAGCTGCTCACTGTGATGGATTACCTATCTCAAGTAACATGAACACAAACAAAGAGGAATTCACCCGTGGCCTCTCGCAAAGATGATTAAAATTGCTGATTTTAACAAGGGGGTCCCTGCAACATTTATTAAATTGCCTGTGGCTGTGTGTGCGTTTAAAAGACACCCATTGAAAACAGATCACCACTAACCGGAGTTAAAGTATAAATATTACTGCTTGCCACATGTCTGAGTTATTTTTTATTTTCACATCTCAAAAGGGAGCTTATGTGACATGTTTTTTTTTCTCAGTTTCCTAAGGTTTATTCATCATGTTGCTTAAATATGACAGGTTCATAAAGTTGGATGACATTTAACAAAAACTGTGCTCACTAAGTCATAATCAAATCTCTTTAACATTTAAGTAAAATCTTAGTCATAAATTTGTAGAGATTCGAGCAATAAATACAGCCGCATTTATAACATATCCATAATAAGCATGAACTCCTTGGATTCTTGGGTTATCTAAGGGCTCCACATACATTGCGGCTAATGTCTCATCACAAATGCTGAGGCACACAAGCAAACCCAGTTTTCCCCCCGTTTGCCTTCCCCTCTCATCTCTTCCTCATCTTGTTTTCCCTCGAGAGGGTTTAATATCTAATAGGACTTGAGTGGTCGTGAGAAAGGGGGAACAGAAGAGTGATATTTTGTGACACCCTTCCAAATTATGTTGGAACTGGTTGTACATAACCTCAGTTTGTGGTTTTAAAAGTGCAGATTTAATGTAGCGCTGCTTGCCTTGCAGTGAAAGGAGCAGACTGAGCTATTTGAGAAACCTGCATCTGTCAAAACGATGAAATAAGATGCTATTTTCCACGAGCGCGGGCAAGCTCTTTGTTTACCGGTATTTTGATTTACTCCTCTTGATATCAAACCTTTTGTATGATCTAATCCTACAAGTTTGCATGACGGTGATAATAATAAATAATAAAAAAAAAAAAATTGTGTCGTGCAGCATCATTGAGCAGCCTGCACACTAAAGTGCTTTAATGCAGTGGGATTTTCCAAAATCAAGGAGCTGCATCAGTAGATGACTGCTGCAGATAGCCGGGGCTGATGTCTCACTGGGAAACGTCATGTGCTTCTTTTCCTGTTTGTATTCATTCAGCTTCTGTAGTTAAACACAAGTTCATCACATGAAACATCCGTCCACACCCATTCATCACAGGCTGTGTCGCTTTTTCACTTCATTCATTCATTCTGTGTAATTTATCTTTGGCAGTCGTGCATGCTGTAGTTCCATTCACTGTCTCAGATACACTTTATTTGAAGTGATTGAGCATTTAGTCTGGAGCACTCACTCAACTTCTCTCTACTTTCTTCTTTCTGGATGGCTCGCTGTGATTCCTCTTGTTGATGGGAACATACGTTTTGTTCTCTCTGTCCTCTGTGGACATGCTGCTTGAGGAAAAAATGTCAAAGAAAATCAAATAACTGGTGCGATCTAAACTCTGAGGATTTGATTGCAAAACAGTAGATGCATTAAACGTCTAGAATTTCATTGACATGCATCCTGTGGTTTGTTATGATGTCACCTTTCCTCTTAAGACTTGATGTGGTTTACTCACCCTATAAAGGCAGAATTCTTTCTAAGTGATTTTTTTCCCCCACATTTCTTGCAGTTTTTTTTTTTTTTATGCTGTCCAGAAAAGCATCTGGCTTTGTGCTGGATTTTCGGTACATTTTCCAACATCTGTTTGTTCTGGCTCTGTTCCTGGACTTTCTCTCTTTGCGTCCAGAACTCCTCTGGGCTTGTCACATGTGAGGCATCTCCTGCCCAGGCATGCATGTTCCCTCTTCTGTTGATTACCTGCCGTGTGGTGTCCGTTTTTTTTTTTTTTTATTGTTCCACCACCCAAGATGAGTTCCTTCATAAAGCTGTCAGTGAGATTACACTGACAGAGAGGAATTCAACCTATGACACTGTTTTAAATAGAATAACAATGTTATTTACATTTTCTTCAAATTGTCATCCACACTTGACTGATAGATGTTACATATTACTGTTCAGTATATTATACTGCTTTAAAGGTGCATTTAGAGAGGCACAGAAGAGCAAAGTTAAGGTATTACTTTTACCTTCGTGCAACATTATTGAATGCACTCTTCCCTACAACTTCTTTTCCTTCCATTTATAAAGATAATTTCCTGTCTCATAGTTTAAGGGCTTTAAGTGATAAATTATCTCGCTGGCTGTGTTTAGTGCCTCCTACAAAAACTCTCTGGCTCAGGCAACGCCAGCGATGGTCCCCTGACAATATAATTAAGTCATATGCAATGATTGAGTAAGTATCTAAATACAGAAAAGAGGCACTCTAAATGCTCAGTGATGAGGTAATATATCACAACGCTAAATATTGCAGTAACAATGCTGTCCTCATTTGCTTTTCAGGAAAGGCTTTAAACATGAGGGTTGGTGGTCTGTTTGTTACATTACTGTGGAAGAGGAAAAAACAAACGCGTGCACTTTTACATAAAAATTATATAAAGATGTTTATTTCCAAACTTTTACTTATTTATTTTCTACTAGGTCAAAGTGTTTTAATCATTGATTATTTTCTCTCCCTTTTTTATTTTTATTTTTCTGTAAACCGTCAGCCCCTTTGGTGAACACAGAATATCAAATTATCTTTAAAAAAAAAAGTAGCTGAACTCCTCAAAGTGCAGTTAAAAATTAGGAAATGCCTAAAACTAAAACCCTCAAATATTTGCAGGTTATGAAAAGATGAAAAGGGAATACCAATTGATTGTAAACATCAAAGTCTGTTTAGTATTGAAAAGTAATGCTGCATATGTAAAAAACTAGCTCCAGAGGGAGCTTCATTAAGTTTTATCGCCTCAAGTGATGCAACTTGAGTGTTTGTTAGGGACCAAAAGCCTGGAAACAAAAGGAATCTTGTGTAAATGTTGAGCTACAAGGAACAAAGTTTTACAGACCGTTCTCATTTTTGCTGCAGGCAAGACGCCCCAGGCTATATTAGCCACTACTAGCATAACAAACCCCAAATTCCAAAAAGAGTGTCTGCAGCCGAGATGCATTTTGGTCAAAGTAGACGGCAGGTTTTGACAAGCTGAATGCATGTAATTAAATTAGACACTGTCTCTTGTTCTGCAGTATTGTTTTTGATGCTTACAGTATTTTAAAACTGCACAGCTTGTCTCTGTCTAACAACATTGCTAATTAGTTGAGTACTCTTCAAAGAAAGCATGGTATCATATTTAGAGTGCATGTTTCATTGTACACGATTTGGTAAATTTGGTTTGTGTTACAGCCAAAGTAAGAGCCAAGAACAAAAAAGCTACCACGGAGGAATAGATAATACTTGAATTATGTTCATGGAAAAGATTAAAGGTTTTGTATCAGGTCTGTGGAACATAACGTAGCCCACGGCTGCTCTGAAGCCTCACTTCATAACAGCCTCTCAGGGCTGCAGCTGCCTCTTCTCTACCAGGATTAACAGTTTTGGAAGCACCACAACAGTTCCTACAATGTAAACCTCTCAGAGCTGGCATGAATAGCACCGAGGCTCGATATTACTTCACGGTCGCATTAGTAGAGTACGATAATAAATGAAATGTTCTCCTGAACACCCCATTAGTAAACCTTATCTTTTCACAGCCTCCTACAGCCACCAGCTATCACACAAAAAGCCCGCAAGCTGTCCGAGGCAGAAAAGCTTCCCTTCTTATTACTGTTTCTCTCTCTTCGTTTGTCTCTCTTTCCCTCCTTTTCACTTCTTCACACATTTATTCATTGACTTTTATCCACTACTACAGTGTGAATGTGAGTGCATGCTGTACCTTACTCTAAAAACCCTGCACAAATGCAGTCCCATTAGGGTTAATATATTTAGAACTACTACTTAGTCCGAGAACATCATATACTTAACTGTTCTGCCCCCTTTCAGCTTTTCAAAATAACTGTTTTAACGAGTGCATCCAAATTTTCGAAAAACATATTTTAATGCATATGGTGCCGTATGGTAGCTTTCTCTTCAAATATCCCATCCTCCCTGTCATAAATATTCCCTCACTCAGTTTCAAACAGTAACTGCAATCGAGACTGAGTATTTGTGCATACTTTTCACACTGTTTTTCACACTGTTGTATCACCTGAAAACTCAGGATACTTCCCATGATGCAAGGGTACGACTAGTAGTACAGACTGTTCAATGAATGTGTGAGCAATTAAAAAAAAAAGTGAAACAGTAAAAAAAAAAAACTGAAATTTGAGCTGAGCGCACTGTGAATGAATCTGGCCTCGCAGACAGTCTGGACGGACCTGAATGAGCCAGTCACAGCTTTGCAGGTGCCGCGCCCCCTCCCACCCCACCCTCCTCCAAGAAACTGCCATCCATCCATCAGTACAGATTCCAGCTAGGTCATACTTCTCTGTAATTAATTAACTCTCAGTCGGGTGGAGGCAGCACTCACTGTACTGAGCATAGTGGTGAACCACAAAGAGGAGTAACCTCTGCATGCAGATGGGGGGGGCTGTGTGCGTGCAAAATAAACCAAAGCTCTCATTTTTGTTGGCAGCATTACTTGTCTTATTAGAGTTTATTATTTCAGGGTTTACTTAAGAGAAGAAGGAAAGTCTGTAGAGCTCTCTTAGCAGATAACCTCCATCTCACTAGCTGCTGTCCTGAGATCTGTGTCTCTCTTTGGGGCTCTTGTTTTCACTAAAAGTTACAGTGGTGATCCTGGATAGCTGCTGCTGGAGCTGTTTATCATCTGTTTTTATATACTGGGATTCCCAGCTACGAGCGGAAGAAGCAGCTTGTTACGAGTTACTTTACAAGCTACAAAATCAGAACCGTAAATGAAGTTGAGATGAGATGACACAGTCAGCTGATTGTACTCAGGGGAAAAACAATTCAGCAACAAATAAAAAATTATAACCAATAACGTTAAATAAAAACAACACAATCACATAACTGGAACATAATGAGAGATGCAGCTGCTCTGTCTGGATTCTCCTCCAGTCTCAGACCTGCTTGGGTCGATTTATGTTGTGTTTTAAAATACAAGAGTGTTTTTTCAGGTCAAAGTTGAACAGTCAAGTGGCATTTCCAAGCCACTCTGGCTGTAAATGTTTTTTTTTTTTCTTTAAACAAGTGCACTTAAAAGTGGAATTTAAAAGGTATTTGTCTTTGCTCCTGGCAAGTCCAAATGTTTTCCTTTGCCCATGCTGTATTATTTATGAAACCTGAAAGTCAAGGCAGAGATTGTGTTCACCTAAGTGTGATTTGCAGCACATTGCTCATGCCTCTTTGCCATATGTCATTCTACCTGGCTGCACACCAGCCACCTAAAAGCCTGTGTGCTTACATCATCGTTCTACTGGGAAAAGATGTTTGGCGAAATGTGCTCCATTTTTTCTAACATCTCCATTTCACAGGTGGTCTCAAAGCTGGTTCAGTGGTTGTTTGAAAGCCTTGACGACTAATGATGACTGTTTCTCCTCAGCTGGAGATCTTAAAGAATTCATTTGATTTACAGTACAAGACTGTATAACCTGAATTTTAACAGCATTATGTGAGAGAATAATCTGTAACAGGTTTTCTCAAAGTAATCTGGAAACAATTGATATCAGTATAAATGCTCTTGATTAAAATGACATTTTTACTAAGAGAGGAATATGGAATAAAAATTCTGATTGGTTAAACTTGTGGATGGAGAAAATATTTGCTTTAGGTAGCAACTAGAGACCAAAGTGGATTATTACAACTTTAATACTGTTTTCATGTAATTGTTATGGCCTAACCAAACCTAGCACAAGCTATTTCCATTGTGTCTTCTTTATTAGCTACATGAGCTCAGTGGCTTTTAAAAGGAGCAGTACACTTGTTAGCCATCATGCTACATTGAGAGTCAGGAATATGTTAGTTCACCACAGAGACTGAAGGCTCGAGGAAAACAGGAGCATTTCTATCGCAAGCTCAAGACAAAAACTCCCTCCAACAATTTTTTTTAACCATTATCTATTGTGAAATAAAAAGAATGCATAAACAGCACACCATTGTGTTAGAAATAGTTATGTGGGTGGAATAATTTCTTCGACAACTACTGACTCATCTGCTCAAAATCTCTAGCTACAGCAGGTGTTGCCAGGTGAGATGAAAACAAAATACTTGATAATCTAAAATATTACAAAACGAAAGCCAGGGGGTTGTTAACTTGTAGAAAGTTTGACGGAAATGACACGTCTTGGACTGCCCTGTGGATTTATTTGTCAAGCTGTGATCCCTGCATGTTGCCCTGCACGCAGTGGGGCTCCTGTCACATGGACGGTTACGTCAGTCCGTCCATCGACTTCTTAACAAAGCTTGGGATGTGTTGGATTGTTCTCGTCTGACGCGTTAGGCAGTTGTCTGTTGTCTGGCTCGGACAGACCAGCATCTCCACCTCCTGCTGCGAGGGCAGTATAGGGGGTAGGGGCGTACCATCTCAGCTGACCTGTTACACAAGGGTTAAACGGTGGGAGTTGCATCGGGCCAACATTAGAGATAATTACATCGTTGTGGCAGTGCTGGGCCAGCAAGTGCAGTAATTGCACTTTGCCACAGTAGCATTCTCTTACTCTAAGAGAAGCTGTGTTGCCGTTCATGAGAAGCAGCCCCCGTAGGACTGAGTATGATCATCCTGAATGGCTGTACATATGCAAATTTCACCCAAAATAGACAGAGATTTTGGTGGCAAAAGAGGCCCGTTCAAGGACTGATTGTAAAATTAGACTTACAATTCAAGACTGTTGTTATCGTTGCAACGTTTAATAGGTCCTTTCAATCTGCAGCGTTGTACTTAATGGACGTTTTAGAACAATGAATCCACAAGAGCAGTCAAAGCCAGTGAGATGCATGCTTCCACAAATGGCTCGCCTCCCTAATGACCGCCAATTTGGTGGCTTTCATTTCATGTCTCATTTGTGCAATCAGTAAATAAGCCTGAAATTTACCAACTAAGCTAATGATGAGTGCAAAATATCCCCTCAAAGATTTAGTATCATTGCTTCAGATCATGACTTCGAGTATTAAGGATGAAAGACCCAAAAGAATAAAGTGTCAACACGATAGAAACAACTCTGTTTTATCTCAATCACAAGCACTGTTACCAATGTGGGTCATTTTGGATTCAACCCATTTTTAATATTTTAACTGAAGCTGCAGAAATAACCAAATGCTACTTTAAATGAAGGGGATCATGTTATTTGTGTCATTATATTATTTAATTCACTGAATGGACAAGGCGACACCTTTAGATTATGTAAGAATCAAAGCTCCACAAAAAAACTACCTGAAAATGATTAGAAAGTGAATCTCTTGCATAGTTGGGAGCTGAGCAATCTCAGTTCAAAGTTATATATATATATATGACTGTACTATTAGAGCAAATTATAATTTATATGTTCTTTCTAATGTGGCTATCCTCCAAAGGGTAAGACAAATACCACAATTTGGCATGCAACCTATATAATATAAGTAATGTTTCATAAAATGGTATTTGGTCTGTCTCCTCTGCCTGACATTTACAAGCCAAAAACAGTGTTTGCTGATGATTTAATCAGATCAATCCTCCTCTGCTGTCTCACACAAGTGTTGTTAAGTAAAAGGTTGCTGCTTCAAACTGAATCACCTGTCTCATTTTATAAGGCTATGAATATTATACCAAAACAATTTTTTTTGTTAAATTAAGATAATTTAACATTAGGGAGTCTAACAGTTTGAAATAAAAAGAGAATGACTCTATTATAACAAATGACAAATAAAAGCATAGGACCCTTATATTTTTATATTTTGGAGCAGGAAAGATTTTCGCTCTCTTGTTATAAATATTATCAATATTATTAGACAGTTGTTGATTTTTTTTACTTTGATTTGATTAACTGACTTGAGCTTCACATTAATTGAAACATATCTGAAATGAAATATAATCATGAGATAATCTCTAATGTGTAACATAACCTGCAATGGGAAGAGATACTCAAGCAAAGTTAAAAAGAGTAAATCAAATCAAATCTTCAAGAAAACCTCTGTTACTTAGGGTATATTATCATCCAAACCTGTATATCACAGCAGCAGGTCAGAAAAACTGAATGATCATGGAAATATTACAACAAAATTTTAGGAAAACCACAACAAGCAACAGTGTGACTCAATGATCCTCTTGCTTTTCAGTGATCGGAAGTTGCTACTCGTCACTTTATCATGATAACAGCACTCAATAGAGTACAATAATACAGTATAACAATGTAGTATTCATTATATATGATGTTAAAGACATCATAGACCCATGACAAAACTGACAGGGGAGCAGCAACAAGACAAGTCAAGCAGTTACAAAAGCATCTGCTACTTCAGCACCACGGACAGCGCCATGCATCTATCAATACACAGCACAGTTAAACTACTGATATTTCAGAGCTGTGGATGGATTTTAATTCAACCAAACCTCAGCCAGATAAAGGATCACTGAGTCAGGCAGATTGGACTGACAATATTCAATTAAACAAGCCCCCCCTGCCCCTGCACTCTCTCTGCTGCTGGGGGGATGGAGAGGAGGGATGGCAGGTTAACAAGAGGGATGCGTTTTGGTCATTCTGCTAACAAGGAGGATCGCATCCCCCCACCAGCCGCCCCTCTTCCCTCTTCAAATCGCCCACTGCTTGCATTTGACGGCGCCTCCCTCACAGGCCGACACAGCCTCGCTTAAACAGAAGCCATGCTGCAATGTGGGATTCGCGCTGAATGATGGCAACAAATTGTCAGAACACTTGTTTCTCTGTGCTGGTTTGAGGGAAAAAAAAAGAAAAAAAGAGCCTTCTCTACAAACAATCGACTAAACAGGCAACATACGTACTCGGAGGAATATTGTATAAAAATGGAACATTTCACAACAGGCAGACGCCGACTACGGCTTCTTCTGAGGAAGCAAAAGAACTGACTGTCAGTTCAGCGAGTGTAACAGCTGATCTGTAGGAAGAGGTCTGTCTTTTTCCAAGAGAACTGAGCAACTGTCTATCTTTCCTTCTCCACGAACCTGTTAAACTGCCAAGATGTGAGGCAGCAAATGATCGGTGTAAGTCGCTCGACTTTTTCTCATCACCTGACACACGTCCATCACCCGTAATGCATTGAAGGAGCTCAGGGGAGACGGGACATGAAGAGGTGTCCTGTGCTTATACTCGTGACTGACTCATGCCACGGTGCTCAGGTACAGCGCGTCTGTCAGAGGTGGTGACAGTTCCCCCTTTAGTCTTTTTATCCCAGTCTGCATCAACTCAATTTCTTTACTATATTACTATATTACTGCCTCAACTCACCCTAGAAAGGAAAAAAACAAGTGCAAAATGAAAACATGGCTGTATTTATACGACTCTGCAGATGACAGATAACGTACACCTGCTCATGGAAGCTCATGATTATCAGATTCTTCCATTTCTGTTACTTTCAACACCATCGCATTCAAAGCAGAGCTTGTAGACATTGTAAGAGTCTTCAGGTTATTTGCCACCTGCAGAGCACAAGCTCAAACACACCAGGGGACCATTGCTGTCACTTGCTAAACCTTTCTGACTTCACCCAAGCAACTTCCCCAAGTTTATTGATGAGTCCTTCAGTCTGTGAGACTCAACAGACTGAGAAGACGATAAGATTCAGGAGAAGACCTTCGGCAGCTCTTTGTCTACCTTAGTAAGAGACGGAGCCCTCAGGATAAACAGCAGTTATCTGGGGACAACAGTTGATTGATTAGCTGCTGTAGGAAATATGACTTCACTCTGCTGGTAAAGTAGCAAGGTGGTCGACTCCCAGAGCCACAAATAGAGGATGGGACTTTGTTTCCTACTGACAGTCAGTTTCTGTTTCTTTAAATGATGACTTTGGTGTTCCCTAATCATATGAAAAATTTATTAATGCCACTATTATGATAAGGGTCCCTTAACCATAACTGAGAAATGATTGTAGCCCAAGCCACAATGCTTCCCCCTGACCCTTTTTACGTCGTTTTAGTGCCTGAACTTATCCAAAATTTAATGCTGTTAAATCAGAAAACCCCTCTTTTTCTTTGCTGTGTTGGATTTAAAAACGCTTATTTGTCGTTCAGAAGGACTCGGATTAAACATTTATCTCTTTAATGTTTACAAATGTTACAAAAATCTCAAAAGAATATCCAATTGGGCTGTAAAAGTGAAAGCTGCAGCACAGCACATGGATTCACGCCCCGTCTCTGGGACTTCTTGGAGGCCGATGATGGCTCTTTCATTGCTGTCACTTTTCTGCCTTTTTTTTTGTTGTTGAGATTTTTAAGCACAAATTTGCGAATGACATGTAACACTATAAATAAACTACAAGATCAAGGAGCGGACCGCCGGGGGAGCCAGAAACACTGTAAACACAGCTTGAGGACACTGAAATGGAAGAGTCTCACAAAAAAATGAGTGAACTGTTTTTTTTTCTTAAGAGACTCAGGCTCAATGCCTATTAAACATGCTCAGTCTGCGGTGGTCAGCGCTCCCCTCCTCCCTGTGGAGGCAGACAGGATAAACAAACAGTGAGAGAGTGTTGTAGAGCTAAAGCTGGACAGCCTGGAGGCAACAACAGAGGAGGGTGAGGTCTTAACTGCATCTTAGACAACATCTGATGAGTTTATGCAGCTACAGATCACCTTCAGCCTCAGAAGCCCGAGGTGCCAGGCAGAACTCTTCAGGGGCTCTGCAGTCAGCAGTGCAGCAGTGTTTTACTTAAAGGCTTGTCTCTTTTTTTTTGTTAAACTTTGGATGAAAGTTTTGCATGTAAAGAAACCCCGAGCCTTTCGAGATCATAAAGACACAACTCAGAGATCGAGTGTTGTTTTGTTGTGGATTTGCTCTCTAATCCTCCACACAAGGCGTCAAGACGCAGTAAAAGGGATTTACCGAAACAGTTTCAGTGATGCATGTTATTCTAACTAAGTTTGTAGAAATTCATTTGGAACTTTTGGAGCCAAAAATTGCCCACCTTAATTATTGTTTTTATACAGTTCAGTAAGTAAGGAAAGATCCATAAAGTCTATTTGATCCGTCAAAGAAAAGTTTGATATAGGGAAATACTGTGATTGGCTCTCTGGTGAAGAGTTAGATGAAGAGATTGACACATCAAATTGTTGTTTTTCTACTTTACTTTCAGTACAGATTAAATAAACTTTATGAAGTGACTGAGCTTTAAAATAAGTTTATAAATGGATTTTGTTACTTTTGCACGGACGTCGCTCGCTGAGAGCGTTAAAATGTGCTTAAATTGTTCAATAATATGATCTGGGAGCTTGCCGATGCCTCGCAGATGAGCATAGGATATTAAGCATATGTAATATTTGGTTGTGTAGTGGACAGGTCACAAAATCACGAACAAGTGAAGCCAATGAGAGCAGCTCAGTCATTCTCCGTACTCAGCCTTATCATGCCTTTATTTGTATACTGTCAGCATAATAATATAGTCTCGGTATTTGTAACCTTGTCGTCCTTGCTGAACCAAAATATGAGCTGGAAGCTATTGCCATTTCATTGCTCATTGCAAAAATGTTTATTTACTTTCAGCTCTGTCTTTAGATAAGACTATTCTTTCTGCCAAAGACCACAGTCCATAATCTCACCCACATGCTTTTCTTTTTCCTCCTCATTTTATTTGCTGTGAATCAGGGCATAAACAGCTTTGGCTTCATCTTTTCTTGTGTGACAAAACTTAGTTTGTGGACCAGACAGACTTGTTAAGGGTTCTGCCTGGTGAAAGATCTTGTAATATGTGACCCACATAGCGTGGAAAATCACTATTACTTCAAGATTCCCGACACAAGACAGACAGTGCAGCGATGTGACAACTTTTACAGTCATGTAGTGTGACTAAGACATTATTATGAATAGGGCAAATAAGTGAACTATTTCTTTAAATCTACAATGATGAGTTTTGGTCAGAAAAGTCCAATTGCAGGGCTTGTAAACGTGAAAATGCATGATGTGAGACCAAACAAATTTGACAATTATGAAATCAATTAATGTTAATTCCCATTACTTCATCCAAAGATATCAAATTCAAAGTCTCTCTTAAAGCTTGATAACAAATAACTTAAAGAAACCTACTACAGTACTGTGATTTCTTTATAGAGTTACTTTATGCTCAACCATTTCTCAATGCTCTTTGGAAGGTTAAATTCGACATTAGCAGATTTAGAAACAGAACTATGAGGGCACATCAGTGAGACTGTGCTATAAAAATCTCTTTTGGACACTTGGCTCACACTCTGGCCTCAAGTGAAAGTGAGCCAGGACATATTAGATCAGTGATGGCACTAAAGAAATGGTGCTGACCTCGGGGTTGGATGAGCCCACGGCGGTGTTGACTATCAGCTGATAACAACAGCCGAGTCCTGGAGTCTACTTGATTCTACTGAAGTTCAAACATGGAGACTATATTCTGAGCATGGCAAATAATGGATTAAAGGGGATTAAAGGCGAGCAAACATGAAAAGAATCATATGTTTTGAATTTTCTCGTGACCTAGATGTATGCTAGCACAAAGGGAAAGATAAAGCCCAGTGTGCTGGTGTGTGTGTGTGATGTGATGTGATGTAACACAAAGTGAGAACAGAGGGGTGCTGGACCGAGAGGTTTTATGTGCATGTGTTTGATGTGTAACTGGGCGTGTGTCAGGAATCAATTTACAGGAGATAATTGTTCGTTTCCGAGGGGAGAGGAGGAGGCAATGAAAGGCAGTGAATGATTGAGTTTACATCACTGTACACAAATGGCACTAATGGGGACAATGATCATGTCCAAATGAATCCCATGAACAGCCTGTTTTCCTAACACCTCACATGTCTTTGTGACTTCAGATGGTCACAGTTATTCAGCCAGAGAAAAGCTGATAAAAAGTTGTTAATAACGTCACCCTTAGCTTTGTGCACGCGTACTTGTGTTTTGTGCAAATTAAGCTGAAACTTCCTTTCTGAGGAAAAGCTGAGGTGCAGGCAAAAGTGTGGCTAACCTTAAAGACTGGACTATAAGAACAGAGAAAAGCTAGCTTATATATCTAGCAGCATGTTGGATGCAGGCGAAGTATAATGGGCTTTGTAATGTTACTTTTCATATGCATCACAAATAAGGGAGTAGCTGATGATTGAAAGGGTGTTTTGCAATTTTTCATCGTAAGTACTTAAGGTTGGCTACCTATAGCCTGAAAAAGGCTTCCAGCAGCTACTGGAAACTTTGAGGGGGAAGGTTTTCATGGATATTTCACAATGGAGAAGTTTATGTTGTAAATCGTTTTAAACATTTTTTTATATGTCAATTTGACTTCTCTCATTCTGCTTTAAATTTTTTGGGAGCTCTTTAAGGACTTAAGAGCATACAGATCATCTGTATGAATTTCAACCAAAATTATGGGAACTCTGAATATTCTAATTTCCTCAAATTAATTAAAAAAAACAAACAAAAACAAAACAGGAAAGCATGTGTTTTACTCAGGCAGCTCGACACCTTTGCACCTTGCTTATAATCTCATGTCTTCCCAAACAGTTTGACAGCTAGTTATAAACCGATGACAGCTGCCCAGGAAAAGCTCAACCACAGAGAGGTGGTCATGGAGTCGATTGGATTATCTGGGGGATTAGGAACTGTAAATACAATAACAAAACGACTTGACGAGGAAACATTTGAGACAAGCTGATAAAGACACGCAATGTGTTTGTGAGGGTCTTAGTCACCGTCCACCTTAAGTTCAAACAAGATTAAAACCAGCTTGATTTATGACACTCACTAAAAATCACTGGGTTAAAAAACCAACATATTTCTGTTCCTGTTTAACATATCAAACTAAAGTTTTAGTATAAAATAGCCACAATTTAGTTTTTGGTTGTACAAAATTATGTTTATATGGTTTTCGTAACAATAAAGGATGCACACATGAAAAAAAATAGAAAACTAAAGTTAAAAAAAGACTAGAATGAATTAGAGCTCTTTTCAGCCAATACATACCAAATGTTAGTTTCATAAATAACCTAACTGTGATTTTAAATGAGGCTACAATAATACTACTTCAAAACAGTCCCCTCTCTCTGCCAGTTCTTTACATTTTGACTCAGAAAAAATTACGGATGATCATCAACTTACACACTTAAAACTACTATGTTTATGATAATCTCTGAAGGTAAGTGCATTTACAAAAATCAGGTTTCTTCTGGTGAAATGACAGAGTTTAGGACAACGCCACAAAGTCACATTTTACTTCTTCTGGCACTGAACATCCCTATCAGTGTTTGTAATTGAAATCCCTCAGAAGAAACCTAAAAATATATTTTCCCCCGTATCTACTTAACCCAACATATTGAACGTCTGCACACCATTTAGAGTGTAATCAGCACTCTGGTGAAATTATATTAGATTCCAGCTCCCATCCACGAGACTCTCATCAACTTAACATCAAGCTTGAAGCTGTGCAAATTATAGAAAGCGTTCGTTTAAGGATCGGCCTCTCTACCCTGATGAAACCTTGTGAAGGTTTAGAGAGCGACTCAAAGTCACATTTCATTTTCGCAGAGCATTAAAAAGTCCAATCAGAATCCATAAAGATGAGTAAGCCAGAAAACCAATAGTAAACTGCAGCGTTATACTGATGCATGGTTGAAACCTCTTCCATTGATAATGAATAGGAAACTGATTTGGATGAGTCATAATAGTTTGTCTGAACTGCAGCTCAAGGAGCTTTACATTATTATCCTTGTGAAAAAAGAGAAAATTGATCCATATTGCTAAGAATAGAATCTTATCTGTGCAGCTTTGGTCACTTTTTCCATCTTTTAATCAATCTTTCTCCATCAGGCTGTATATTAGCGAAACATACTGAGCATTAGATTAAAGGTCAAAGAAAACGCTTTTTCCAGCGTGCATTAATAATACAAATGTTATCAGGCTAAAGTCCTCTCAAAGAGGAATAATGTTTGAAGTTGCACTCTGATCTCTAGCGTTTGAGTGTAATAAAGCCTGGAGCCCAAATGTAGAAGCGATGAGTTAAACGCTTTTTCGCTGTGGTTAAGATACAGAGGTTAGGGAGTTATTAATTTCATGCCAACTATCGTTTTTGATTAAGCTTGGTCGACACTGATCTGATGTTTTCATTTGCAGCTTTTTTCATTTCTTTTTACCGCAACAAAAGCTTGAGTGACGCTAAAGTCACATGATCATGTGCGCCATGATCTATTTCGTAAGTCTGTTGTCTTGCCTTGCGTTTTGTGATTTATAATGTTTGCATTTTCCGTAAATTTGCTCTTTCCACGTAGGTTTCTTATGTAAATATTGAAAATAAGCGTGAAGACAGGTGGGCGGTAATGCACTAGTTGTTACAGAGCCATAGAGGAGAGTGTGGGCAGACGTGTGGTCAACAGAATGTCAGACTTTGACACACTCAGATTAGAAAATGGCATTACTTTCTGAGCGGTGATTTGCAAAGATTTTGGAAGGCACTGACAGATAATGAAGTCAGATCGTAACATTGTCTTTGTCATTTCATTATGAGGACTTGTTGGCCTGTCCAAGGAAGGAGAGTGTAGGTATTATTTTGTCAAAAATATGAGTTGAAATGCATGAACTTGGTTCTCTTTATAAACACTTTGATGCTCCTTGTTTGCTTTGACAGTGTATCACAAAAAAACAGACTTGTGGAGGGAAGTAGTACTTATGATTTGCACTTAAAAATGACAAATATTTTGTGCACAAATCGACAATTTGTTGTATTCTCAGTAGAGCGCATACAGGATGGTGCTCCCTTACTATTTGGAAATGGCCTATTTAAATGTATACATTTCCAATTTAAGAAACTAAATGAGCAGAATGTTTTATTTCTGCTTGGATAACACCAGAAATAGGACGTTCTCTTTGGAATTTGGTGTCAACCAGGTGTGGCGAGAGAGATGAGGTTGAATAAAAGCAGACAGATAGCTTAGCAAGAGGGGTTAGAGAAGAGAAAGAAAAACAAGGCCTGAAAACAAAGGTGAGAGAAGAGGTGAGCAATGGGGGCGATGGGGAGAAATGAACAGATGAGGACAGTGAGTGCTGCCAGCACGGCGTGAGTGCGTGTGTGTGTGTGTGGCTGCAGGATAATATGGCCACAGCGGTGGAACACACATCTCGCATCACGCTCAACAGGTGGGTCAACAAGGGGCATCTCAAACAGGCAGGCAGGAGCTTATCTTAATTCTGAGGGAGAGAAAATCCAAGATCCTATCCACACCGACTCTCTGTAATCGATGCTGACAGGTAATTCAGAGGAGTGCAATGGAGAGCTTACAGCTCGCAGGAGTGGCAGGGTGTTCGCGTGGCCTAGCTTGCTACACTCCATGCAATCAAAGCGCTTGGCAGCTCTAATACATGTCCAGATAAACATATATTTTATAGTAGCCCAAAAAAAAGCAATTAGGCAGAGTGCTAATAATGACAGACAAGGGAAGAGAAATTTGTCTTGCAATTCTCGGGAGGTTATTTCTCTGTCTCTTGGTGACATTTTAACTACCCAAAAATTTTTCTTATTAAAGTAAACTGATGTAAATATTATTGCAGCTTCAATTATACATATTTAAATACTTTGTCTGTACAACTTCTGCACTTTCTTATAATATTCTGGTAGTACAGCATTTAAAAAAATGTATTCTGTCACTGCTATTAACATTCTGAGGCTTACCATTGTCTGAGGTTGTACTTTCAAAACTGCATTGCCCACAATGCTTTGGGGGATTAAAAAGAAGAAATATGACAGATTCAATGAGTTTCACAGCGGGCTTCAATTTCAGCTCTAGATTTGGTTATGTTTTAGCAAAATGGCACCATTGAGAGTTCGAAATGTGACAGCTGATGGAGGACAAAGAAAGATTTAACTTTATGACTTTGACATTGAAGAAAACTTTAAAAACATTGTGCTACTCTGAGAAGTTGTGTTAAATTTAAAAATATATGCATCGTGTCTGTTTTTAGATTTGATTAAGTTGTGACACATAGTGATGTTTAATCTACGTTCATTCAAACAAAGCTTGCTGTCCCCAGGCTTAAAATTAAAAACAAACATAATTAATGATCAAATATTTAGTTTTACATGCTTTAAAATACTTAAAAGTACAATATTAGGTAGCACTGTCCTTTGGTTTGATTATTTTGAATGCAGGGGTTAATGCATTTATTTAGATGGTACACATTAACATAACTAAAAATTAACTCTTTGATACATTCTCAAAATCAGCCACTAACATGCCTTATACAGCAGTAGAAGAAAAAAAAGCTTTATTACAGAAACTATTGACAAGCCTCAGAGCACATAGCACCTCCACTACAATATCTGACACCTCTGTCTCAGTATCCTCTCCAAGTCTTTCACTCTGTGCTTTTAAACTGTCTGAGTCAATAAAAACAATGTAAGTAGATAACTGAAACTCCCACTTGCCCATTTAAAACATATTTTGGGGTAAAGTCAGACATGGCAGGATATGCCGGCCAAACCCAGAGGACAGTAGAAGGGAGAGTGTGTATGTAGGCTACCAGGGGAAGTGTGATGGCTCATGGCTGTGTATGCAGAGCACATTAAAAAGAGAAGCCCAGTCGAGCTGGTCCCTCAAAGCCGCCACTGGCATCCCTCCAGTTTTGTTAAAGGACTTGTTATGTAATACCACGAGAGCCTGTTTTCTCATACTTGACTATTGCTAAAACCAACATGACAAAAAAAACATGCGCTGAATGTTTAATGTTTTTTTTTTTTATATTCTTGTGGATGTGAACTTCTTGTTGAGGGAGATTGCAAATCCACATAAATCTTCTGTGTCTCCATTGAAAACACAAGCAGTCATGTGCATGCGTTGGATGATATTACAAAAATACATGACGGCGTTGTTTTGAATGTGGGCCACAAACACATAGTAAGAAAACCGCTGAGCTGAGATTGTGAACCATGCATAAAATATTCACACCGTGAAGTGTTTTTGTTCACAAACAGGAAACATCCACACCGACTCGCAGAAAAACACTTGAATACTTTCTTTATAGTGCACTGAAGAGGCCATATAATGCTCATTTTCAGGTTTATGTTTTATGTGTTTACTAGAAAATGTTTACCTTGACAACTCTTTAAACTTAACTGAATCTTATGGAGCAAAACTTATCAGGTGCTTAACAGTTCCTAGCTTTAGACCACATTGTATTTATTACAGTGAATTGTTCTTTTATTCCGTCTACACTGTTCGTGTCAGTGAGGGCTAATTTAAATATGAGAAACCACAACGTAATATTATTCAACAGCGACACAAACAGCCTCCAAAAATGGCTATTAAATTGAATCAACACCTCTTTAAAAAACTTTATCACCTTCTTTAAAACTGGCTTTATTGAACTGCTGTTGTATTAAACTCTATTGGCTCATAAACTGGCACCTAAATGTATGTTATTGTAATTTCTCCTCGACTTTATTGTAACCTATACGATGGGCCTGTTTGTGTACACCCTTGATAAATAATCCCTCCTCTGCATTGAGCCTCTATGGTTAATATGGAAACAGCAGAAATTAATTTAGTTATTCAGTTTTTGAAAAAGTTATGTCATCTGATGATTTACTGCATATTTTTTTTGTTGAATACAAGAAAGTGGAGATTAATGGCCGCATTTATGTAAAATAACATATCACCATGAGAACAGGCTTTGTATTGAAAATTATATGGAATAAAAGGAGCCTGTCATTTTGTTATGTCAGATGTTTAAATTAGAGGACGTTTCAGCACGAACACAAAGATGATCATGAAAAAAAAACACACCGCAGAGGCCGCCACTTGCAATTTTTAAGTAGATTACTGGTTTGATAGTAAGTGTTGTTTCTTGCGCGAGTGAGAGTGACAGTTCGACAAAAGTGCTTAATCTTATTACAGGCCCTTTCACATGGATTACTGATGCCTTCAGTTCCTTTACATTAAATGTCTACAAAAGACAACATTGAAATGCAAACACTGTCTTGAGCCCCCTCATTCTATAGATACTCTAATACTGGATATAATACTAATACTATTATACAAGCCATAGGGCCCAGCATGTGAAACTGAGTCTTTAATCTTCTCACAACAGCCCAAACAGGCCCATTAAGCCCAGTGAGTCCATTTGCAGGGGTCAGTTCTCTGCACTTAGTATCTGACCTCAAAAGGCGAACAGCCCTATTCAGTCCTCTTTACACCGCCTTGGCAGCAAATAACTCAAGGATGATTGCTCTACGTCTTTTGTTTATGCTTAATACTATGGACCATGTTTGGTGAAGCTTTAGCCTGAAGAGTCATCGTTTCACTCACTTAACTGCATTTTGGTGGACGAAACTGCAAGTTGGCGTACTTTTGTTTCCCTGATGAAAAGGTGGGACAAAAGGACAAAGTCGGTTCATAGGAGGGAAAATCTTTACACAGAGAGCTCAAATTTTAAATCACTGAAAAAGGACTGAAACCAAAGTTCAAATGTCTTTCACTTCTGGGAGTTCCCTTCAAAGTTTTGAGCCCCTCCTCAGACCAAACCCCAGTGATGTTCGCCCACAGAGCCCAACTCAAATATTTCAGCCTTTACTCACTCATGTATTTAAACACAAAAGTTTTAAAAGCTTTGATGAAAGCTTGCGAATATTATACTTTAGGCTATATTTCATTCCTAACAAGTGAAACATCCTGTGCTCTTTGTATGGTAGAAGCTGCACAGTGTCATCGCTCACATAAAAGATTCATGCATACCCATACATTTTTTTTTTATCATTTCCATCAAGCGGGTTTCAAACAGAGTGGCAGCTAATGTGGAGAAGATAAGTGTGCTTTGAACCCCGTGTGTTCTGCAACGTAGTCCCATAAGTGAGTCCACTCTTGCATGCAGATGGTGCATCTTTGGTCTTATAGTAGAACCATTAAATACAAGGTTATGGATTAAATCGCATTAAATTATAACTATTGCCAGTGTTAGCTTATGTTTTCTAATTATTAAGAGCACAGCGCTTGTAGCTAAGCTGTCTGTTGTCTGTGCGGTAGTTATAGACTTCGGTGTGTCCTCAATTCGACCAGTTATTTACACTGTACGTACTCGTAATCATATCAGACGGGCCAAATGGGAATACTGAAAATCCTTAAACAGCATGAATAATGAAAAGTGAAAGACCCAGCGTTTTTAATTAAAAGCACAGTGACACTGGCACGTAGCACTAGGCATAAGCATTTAGCTGTGCAAATCAGATTAGACGGAAAAGGATTCAGCTAGTCAGGCCAGGGCCCCTGATAACAGGGTGCAGAGCCCAACAGTCGCCACACTGCGCACTTTTCCTCGTGGACATATCCACTTCCTCTGATGTGGATTTATACGCTGGTCAAGATGCATTATACTTTCTAATTAGGCTCAGATCTTAGAAGTCTATCAAGGAAAATTAATTGAAATTTTAACCTCTTTTCTGGTGTGATTAATGCAATCATAATAAACCTAATTTTTGCATTACATGCAGTATTGAAGGGCTGTAAATGGAAATGGTCAATAGACTGCATTTATGAAGAGCTTTTCTAGTTACTGTTGAGAAACATGCTATAACTAAAATGCATAATTAACATTTATTATTCATTAATGGAAAACCTTGTAGCTCCCACATGAATCAGGCAAGTTGCTCAGCTCAAATTTATATATCATTTTCTACTAATAAACTAATTATCGCATTACTGGTTCTTCTGATAATCTGCAAAGGAAAAAAAAAACAGTTACAGTAAGTTTATTGTCATGTTGTGACCTGTATTTCATGTGATAAAGCAGACGTATCTCTTTGAAAACGTCCCTGTAGGAGGGACTGGAGGCACAGCACAGAGGAATTGACAGAGGGACTGTGCCTGCGGCAGATAGAGTGAAGTCTGATCAGGCAACCCGCAGGGCTAATAGGCACTCCGGCCCCCAAGGGAGACCCTGTCCTCAAATAAAACCTACAGTACATACTGTAGTAAAAATTTACTGCTCAGGCTTATTCCTGCAGTTCATCCGGCACGCCTCCGAGCACTCTGAGGTTGTTGAAGGGCCTAAGTGGTGTTCTACTATTTAAACGGTACTAGGAAATAATATTTGCTCTTCTTAGATTCAGACTGTAGAACATCTATTACTTATGAAAAAAAAAAAAATCCCCTCAAACACTACTTTTTCACCTCTTTCCTCTGGAGAGGAGCTGATCTACATCGCAGTTCTGTAATTTATTGTTTGTAGCTTTTAGAAAATGTTCCTCTCCATGTGAAAATCCACTCCTAGCCTGTGCCTGCAGTGGAGTGTTCTCCAGAGGTCCTAGGTTGTATGGTTCATCCTCCTCCTGTATCAAATCAGGGACAACAGGTTCAAATCTGTGCTGTTTATGTGCACTGCTACATTTTTTCTGCCTGTGCCATGCAGTGTCACTGCATTTTATGAGATGTATTTCACTGATGAAAATCCTTTGCAGCCGGTGCAAGTGAGCAGAGATCTGAATGCTTTATATTATGAGGTTGGACCTCTGCTCCACCCTTCGTTTGAAGTTAAATTCAACCTCGACACCATGAGATTTTGGTATTCATCAGTTCTCTGAACAGTGCTTGGACCACTAAAAGCATCTCTATTTTCACGGCTGTTGATGTAGTCAGTGTCATAAACAACCGAAGAAGAAGGCCAGGCTCTCAAAAAAAACGTGTATTTAAAGTTTAAGTGGTCACATCTTCCTCTCTTTATTTTGTTTTGCCAATTTCATTTTCCTACTTGCCCAGTAAGTTGTCCAAGTGCGTACAACAATCACTAAATGTCTTGACTTTGCAGTGTTTCAGGGGAACAAAGGTGGCATCTGTATACAATTGTCTGCAATATGCAGGGGAGAAATTGTTATGTAGGCTTTGACATGCATTAGAAAAAAATCATTCACATGGAATGGGAAAGCTACTCAAAAATCCTTGTCAAGTCCTACACACAACAGCAAAAAGCCTGTCTAACAGCAGAACCTGCAGCACAGCATGTGTAGCTATCACTGATAACTTAATAATTTCTACTATCTTATCAAGCATCACGATTTCGATGGTTTATCTGCTACTCAACGAGTGGTATCTGTGTTCAACAGATCACATCAGACGAAAAAACACTTTTGTGTTTCTGTTTTCTTTTTCTTTCAGTTTGATGTGGAATTTACCAGCAGTTCTGGCAGCAGGTTATAAATGTGAGGATCCTTGGCACCTGTATTTTGCCTGAAGTGGTCGGGCTGAATCTAAATTCAGACAGGTTATGGAGAGCGCCCAGATTTTGATTTTTCCTTTTTTTTTAAGGAATTTCTGAGCTGACAATAGCCCAACAATCCATCCAAAACCAAATGTCATACAGTGTGCCTTGTATATTCAGCTTGATTCCTTTTGTTTAACTAGAAATAGCTGTCGTATTGCTTTTATTCAAATAGACCAGACTCCTTTGACAAAACCAGTATTTTAACTCTCACAGAAGAAGCTGGTGTGACTGTTGTGTTAGTTAGTTAGTTAGTTAGTTAGTTAGTTAGTTAGTTAGTTAGTTAGTTAGTTAGTTAGTTAGTTTGTTAGTTTGTTTGTTTGTTTGTTTGTTTGTTTGTTAGTTCAGAATTTATCATCTGAATCATCCAAGTCACGCAACAACTGGAGCAAACTAAGGGGGGGAGGTGGTCCTCTTTTGTTCTGCCATGTTTTGTCAAAAAAGTCTGGTGGCTTTGAGCAGAACAGCTCTAGTTTCTCATTGAAAAGGTTCATCTCTATAGGGATCTTTTCCATAATGTTTTCAGGCACTTAGAATAATAACTCCAACCTGTCGGTTGTAAAATCAAGCACTTTTAGTGAACACACTTCGATGGATGCACTTGGTTGCACTCTGTTTTGCGGCTGGTGGCGCTGCGGCAACCAACTCAAAATAAGTAAAATGTGTAAAAGTAAACTTAATGTGAACAAAGACACATTGTATTGAATTTGCCAACATTAGGAACACCTTTGTTTTTTCTCAGCAGTCCCAAATTATCAAGCAAAAGTCGGCTGAAGTTTAAAAATTTCTTCCTTTAGTTTTTCTACAGGCTCTAACTGTGACCTGTGACTGATGAGACAGACCTGCATGTTAGTTTAAGACAGACAGGACAGGACTCATCTAAACTCAGCAGACACTGAGGTTGATTTGTTGCCTAAGCTGTTGATTGAAAAAAGAAATTCTTCAAAGTTTATCTCAAACTTTGTTTTTACTGATTTTCAGCGGTTGCATTGCATACCTTGGTTTATTGACAGTGTTTCTCTTGGCGTAGTCAATACATTCTTATATCACTGTTGGGTTATAGCACAGTTTTGACCATGTTCACAGTGATGCTGGGGAGGTCAGATTCCAAAGATGTGAAAGCCATAAAACATTCAACCAGAACAAATCAGTAAAGAAAGTTTTTTAACTTGATGTTCCTCCAAAAAACATCATTATCTGAGGAAGCAGGCTGTTTAATCATAAATTATCATTGTAGTTTCCTAGTTTCTTTAGTGTTGTGTGAAGGGTGATTGAAAAGTTTATGGTCTAAGGCAGATGGAGTCACTTTAAGAAAACTTGGGACATTAATTTTTAATATTGTCTCCTCCTACATTTACACACTTAGTCCAGTTGCTGTGGAGCGAACAGATCCCATCTTTGTAGAAGGTGACATCTTCAGAACAGCAACCACTGAGCTTCCTCTTCATCTTTGGGAGGTGGTTGCAGTCTGAAGGTTCCACATTGAACAGTCTGATAGTTGGACGAGTTCAAATCTGCATTTATGGATGACTGCACAAAGGCAGGCGTTTATTTTTTCAGACGGTGCTGACTTCCAATTTTTAATCACCCAAAACAGAAATACCGCAAAAGTTTTTAACTTCAAAACTCTCTGCATTATTACTCAAAAGAGTTGAACGTATCTCCTTTTAATTTAGGCCTGAAACATATCAATCAGCCCTGTTAAGAACAAAAAAATGTATTTGTAGGCTGCATGCGAAAGATTTTATTTGCATCTTTGCAGAATGTGGCCAATAAAATCTTTAAAATTTGATGTGACATACTTAAACCAGGAGCTAGTATAGGCCACAATTGCAAAAAAAATAGGAAAGAAAAAAAATGACACAAACATTAGAATATGCTATAACTCCATCCATTGTAAAATACCTTTGTATATATTCCAGCATACAGTAAAAGGCTTTACAGGCTCAGTCTGGATGACCAGCCTCTTCCTCTTCAGGAGACCTGATTCACATGACCAACCAGCACAGACTGACATAATTTTACTTCCTCATTGTATTTTATCAAGGTGCCACCACCTTGATGCTAGAGCACAACTCAAAACCTTAAATATGTGTGTGTCAAATGGGCATGTATGCCCAAAAGAGAGGGCAGACTCTGCCCTCACACACAAAACACTCATTGTCCCAAAGAGTTTCATTGTTGAGACTTCAGCAGCTAGAGTGCCATCCACTTCCTCCTCCAAACAGATGAGAATCCACTCAGAGAACTTTATCTCATGATTTTTTCAGATCCTGTTCATTTTATATTGCACATATTCATCAAGTCACAAGAGACTCTGCCTGACCGTACATTTTATTCATTGTGCATCGCTTCACTCTGATTCCTAGTGGTCTTACTAAAAGAAGTGGGAAAGCATAATTGGCACACAGGCTTTATACATAATCTCCATATTTAGTTGAGGAATAACACCTCACAGGCCTGACAATCTGGCACCCCAGATCCCTTCTCTCTCTCAGTGCTCTGGTCTCACAGTGGGTGATCACCAGGCTGAGCTGATTCGGCCTGAAAGGCAACGCTGTTTAATGAGCAAAAGAGGGCGTGAGTGAAGAGACAACAGGTGGAGCGTCAGATTAACGCTCTGCAGCTGGGGAAGGACCACTTTCCTAGCCAGCTGTCGGCCTCGATAATAATCATTAAAAAAAGTATGTTTGCTGAAGTGTTCGTGCCACCGAGGGATTTGCCTGTGATTTCCTCAGCTGCTGGGAGAAAAAAAAAAAAAAGTTGCATTCAGTCGATGTTATTCGTCTGGCTGTTGTTCAGAGACATCAGCTCTCAGCATGGCAGATATCCAGGTAAATATTGATATGTTTCTGATTCGCTGCTGTAAGCAGCAAGAACGCTGCCAAGAAAGGTCTTGCATCCGATCTGAATCATGATCTGTAATATTTGGTAACAGCACTCTCAAAACTTGGCACAGTGCAACACTGACTTCATTGCTCTGGGCACACCAAATATAGTGATTTTTTTTTTTTTTTTTGAGCCCAGTTGATGCGGCTCAGTTCAGTTATTGCTTTGAAAGTCCAGCGTTCTGCCTCGCTTTGTTGCTCTGCAATCAATCTTCTCTGTAAAGGATACTTTATATTTTCAAACAACTGCATTGTTTAATCAGTCACAAAGATAGAAACACAAGTGACTCAGTGGGATTCTTACAAACACTGTGACTCTTAATTAATTTATCACGTTGATTGTTTCAAGCTCCCTTATGCAAGTCATTGTGTAGAGCACTTACACCGAGGCCTTTTCAAGACTTCATTTAGATGACAGTGTATAAATCAGGCTCTTTGAATAATTTGCATCACATTAAAGCCTTGGATAGTGTCAATGAACAGTAAGTCAAGTATGCAGCGTCGCTCTCCAATGTGAGTGTTATGGTACACTGTGGCCTGCTAATGGTGTGAATACTGGCACATTTTTATAAGTAGATGCTCGTATGTTTGCTCCAAGTTTGGAAGCAGTTTCTATGGCAACAATGTCCTATCTTCACTTCCTCACTGCCAATCTGTAGCTTTAGCTCGGACTGCTGATTGAAAATGAAGTAACGCCATTGAAGCGTGTGAACAAGCCATCGCCTGGACACTTTGAAACATGTTGCACTTTTTTATGACACTTGCTTAGGTAAGCACAGCTGCTCGCTTGCCAAAACTTAAAAGCTACGCAGCATCTCGACAGAAGTGCTTAAAGGCTTTTAAGTTGAGATGTAGATGCATTAGAGGTATTGTGGCGGCCTGCTGCTATCAAAAGACCTCTTACTTAATTATTTCCTCGCCAACGTGACCTCTGACCCTCACAGTACAACAAAGAAGGTCGTCCACGCATTGTAATGGCTAGACATATGGCTGATGAAATAATTGATGAGTCAGTCACTCGATTATTCACAACCTGCCCTCCTCAGCTGGTCTTTAAAGCAGTGATCATCTCGTTGAATGAAGCTTGACTTTGTGAATACGCACTCTGTGATATTGTAAGCTCTTGATCCTGAAACTCGTTAAATGCCTCAGCTTTGCTCAAATCTCGTTCCCCAGAATTGTGATTGTCCCGCAATAATGGAACCCTTAAAAAGTCCTGAAAATAAAAGAAATTGGGGCTTTTAGCTTTGTCTTGCTGCCATCTTTCAGTCAGCAAAGACAGAACCTCAATAATAAAACAGATGCTGAGATTGTTGTGAGATAAAAGCCTTCTGTTAAAACAGCTGCACACTGAGTCAAGAGGCTGTTATTGCAGGAAGTGGAAATGATCACCCACAATGTGACATTATTCTTCACTGTGAATCAGAATTAAATCTACATGCTGCAATGATTCTCTGATAGAATATGAGGAAAAAGAAAAGTTCTGTGAGAGTAGCAGCACCTCACGCCATCACAAGTACAAGCTGTGAAACGAATCAGTTGTTTTGTTAACGGGTTTTTTCCTCACTGCAATAGATAAGAATGACACTAAACCTTTTTATTTACATTGTTTGAACCTTTTTTTAGATTAAAGAGGAAAAAAAATGAATAAATTCAGTACATCAGGTTGACATCAAATATTTTGTGTGATGGATTACAAGAAAATGTATTATAAATCCCTAACAATAATTTACGTAAGGTTAATTAAGGTCATCCTCAACTTTGCTTTAGTTTAAAACTATGCATTACAATAAGCAGTGTGTAATAATTCCCCCTGAAAGTTTAGTGGAGGGATTTTAAAGAAGCGAAAAATACAAACCTTAAATGGATACTTGGGTACATACTTAGGTTTGACTTAAAAGATGAAAAAGTTGTCTTTTTAGGTGTAAAACATATTTTTTTTCTGACAACCTTAATTGATCAGTTGTCTGATAAGATGCTCACTTAAAGGTCATTTGTGTCCCTTTATTCCTTATTATTGAAAGCAGCAGACAAGCTAACAGGGTTAAAAAGAGGTCAAATCAAAAACATATGACATAGGTGACTGAAAATATCTTTTTTTTTCTCTTTCCTCAAAATGAATTCTTCTTTTTCAAATTACTTTAAAAATGTTTTATAACCACTAACTGATCAATGTTAATACTATCTGCAGGTCATAAATTCCATCACAGAGATCCATTCATATGCGTTCCTGTGATCAGAGAAACACTGTCTGATCTTGACCAAGGTAACCTTGTTATTTGTGTCGATATCGTGGGGGTTGCCCATCAGCCATCAAGCACTCAAAAGCATTGCAGAGCGTCCCCTGTATGGCTTCTATAGAGTGGGCTCGACAGGAGGCCATCGGCTTGTTAAAATCATCCATCAGACTTCTGTACGACAGCGTGGTTAGCCGCACTGTGAAGGAAGATTAAGGGACGACCTTCACTCGACATCAAGGTGTAGATGAGTCCTGGACTGATCATCTGATTGCTTCGTGTCTCCCTTGCTTTCACTTCAGATGATTGTACACTTAAAGAAAAACATGTTTGTTCAGTCTTTGGGGGGGGTGGAGCAATCGGAGCAGAAACAATCAAACCCATCAGTTAAAGAGTAGAGATATTATCCTAAAAAACTGTAAGTTGACTTTAACAAGCACAGGTCTTTAAGTTTGTTTTTTAACAGTGAAAAGGACAAATCAAACATAATAGCGTTTTCTAAGTCTGTTTCTTTCTTACATCAGTGTTTTACAGTTATTTGATTGTTTGCTTTGTTCTCAGTTATGGTGGTGGCAAAGTTTGACTTACCTCTCCCCCCTAAGTCTGATTTGTTACCACTGATGCACTGATGTTCTGTCAGTATCAAAGCATTAGTATGAAATGCATTAAGCATTTCTTTACAGAAAGTTCATCAAACAACCACAAAGTGACGCAAAATGCGACTGCACATAGACCCACAGCCATGGGGGGGAGGGATTGAGTGAGGCTAATGACAGGGTTAGCGGTTGTGTCATAA
>JAQNCA010000010.1:6295901-6322495 GCA_029783725.1 Acanthurus tractus
AAAGTACACACTACTTTCACCGGAGCTGTATGTGGTGGAGCGTTTGCCCAGTAAAAGGTGTGATAAATTTCACCCCCTCTGACATAAACAAATATACAGATTTATGAGAAAAAAACAGTCTCAAATACTATTTGCCTCGTACATTACTGGTAGTTAAAGCGAAAAAGTACCCCCCCACCCCCCCATGTCCCGTTCACAATCCGAAATGATCGCAAAATGCACCGACTGATGGTGCACAAGTTCAGCTGCGCATTTAAGGTGTGTATGCACTTTGTATTTGAAGAGTTGGAGGTTTTGTTCTGCACACAACAGCTGAACATTGCTGTTTAAATGCCAGTATTTGTTAAAGCACTTCATTTCAACAACATTGCCCCAGAAAGATTTCCTGCTCTCCCCTCAGTCTGAACGCAGAAAGACTTGAAGAACAGCATATTTTAACTGTAAACTCTGCGTTTTTAAAAGAGTACAAATCTAGCAGCTCTGTAACAGCTTACCTGCCTGATGAACGCGGAGCAAGAGCGTCTTCCCGATGCAAAGCCGACAGCTTACTGTATGTCACCACGAACACGAGACATTTTCAGTCACATGAGACATGTAGATTTTTTTTTAAAAAAAAAAAAAAAGAAAGAGAAAAAAAGAACAGAAAGAATCCCAGTTTTCTGTTTGAAAAACGGACAAAGCGGCGACTGACTGCGTCAAGGGAGAGAGTCTCAAAGATCCATTTAGCTGTGAGTGATTTAATTCAGGGCTGAGCTCCTCTCACCGCTCGCCTCCTTTATGTATGCTGAACAGACCCGAAGCGCTGCTTGGGCTTTTCTATTACACCGAGAGCTGACACCGGCGTTTAACCACAATCAGAGGAGGCGGGTGGGTAGGTAGGTAGGTACGGTGTCAGGGAAACTACGGGGAAAAAGTGTGAGAGGAGCGCGTGTTGATCCTCCCCGTCTAGCCGAGGCAAAGTTTAAATCTCATAATAAGATTGTTTGTCACCGCGAGGCTATAAATGGTGGCAGGTTCATCACGGATGCCGGAAGGGTTATGGCAACTCCTCCGGCTTGGAGTGAAAACGCATGATAGCCGGTGTATTATAAAAACTGAATAGGTTCACGTTCATGAAGACGGTCGGAGTGACAAGTATCAGCCACGTCACATGAGCTTCGGGGCTGGAGCTCGTCTATCTATGAGCAAACTTTTCCTCCTCTTCTCTTCTCTTGGCTGCACCACCGCGCTGGAAGCTGTTTTGAATTGCTCAATTTCACACTCTAGTTGGGGGTAATGTTTAATTTTGTATTGCATGAAAGGAGATAATATTTTCCCCACGCAATGGTCCATTGCTCCTGCCAGCAGGGGGCCCCTTAATAAACAAAAGAAGTGCTTAGTATGACCAATATTCATAAAAAACGTATTATGAAGGAGCTTGACTGTATGTGAAAAAGAAATGATCTTTTTTTTGTGATTGGTTCAATATTATTTTTTTGCAATATACACTCAATGTGTACTTAATTTTATAATAATGTTCGTGTTTTTCTTCATAATCTAGTCATTTATTTACAGTCTGATTGTACAAATCACAACTTTGCCCCAAGCTGCTGTACAGTCTCTGAGACACATGATGCCCTCTGTCCCTCCATCCTCGATTACAGGCTGCATGTGGCATGACGGTGTATGAGCACACTCATGTCAATTGAAAACATTAAAGAGCCTCCTTAGACAGTTAAAAATAGTCTGTAAATACCAGGGTTAAATGGAAGGGGGAGCAATGAAAGGGAGGAGGCAGGGCGGCTATTGAAGTAGGCCATACTTCACGGAAGAGGTCAAGCCAGCTTGGTCCCTGTGATAGTAAATCAATACATATCAATGATAAATTATTGAAACTGAGAACTTGCAGAATACAAATTACCACCGATATGGACCTGCACCCATGCAGTTTGACACAGGATGGTGTTTGCAAGGAATACTAGATGATATTAATGTATTAAAATGTAGCTATATTTTGCATTTGAGGACACCAAACAGTTTCTTTACTCTCCCTTTGGGTTCACACATAAATAAAATTCAAATCAAGCAAACACAGATACACAGATTGCATCACAACATGATCAGACCTACCATGGTTGACCGACAAGGTTGACCGAGACCCTACCTGGGGATCATGGAATATGTAAACCACAAGAAAATGTGATGTTTTCATGCCAAGATGTAGCTGTGAAAACATTTGATCTGTGCCTCAAGGGTTAAACAGTCCCTGTGTAAATGCAGTCCCAGATTTAATTTATGGAGAGTGCAGCCTGATGTCCTCTGTAATGACGTAGTCTGGGGGATGACCCGAGCTCGTCGGGAAGCGGCAGCCAGGCTGCAGATGCTCTTCTCTGAAAGGGAGCAAGTGGTTGTGTGAGGACTTGGCACAGATGCTGCGATGTCTTGTCTCATTGCAGCAGTCACGTTGGAGCTGTGAAATGTGGATATGGACAGCCTGGTCCAGGAAGTCAGAGCAGTGCAGCTGCAGCACTGAGAATGACAGACACACTGTATCATGCTCCCTAATATCTCCACGACCCTGGGGCGATGGTGATACGTGACCCCATACACATACTGTAGCCTTTGAGCCCAGAAAGCACCATCCTGAATTCAAAACATAAAGGTTTGAAGATATCAGGACCCACAGCTGCCAGGACGAAGACAGACAGATCACAGTCAAAGGTCTCCTTTTATTTTGAGCAGGAAAAGCTACATGAATTCTGACAAATGCCAAAGTTTCTGCCTCAACTCCGAACCGTAACTCATGAGTTCATAAGGCTCACAAGTACAAGTGTCTGAAATATTATTTGGTTTATTTATTTCCTAATTCAAATACAACATGGGGGACTCGTCTCCCTTCGAGGTATAGCAGATGGGATGGGCTTGATGGGTTTTCATAATGAACCTTCCCAGATGAATTTTCCTTTAGGGCACAATCACGTAAATGTCATCCAGGTATGAGCTTGGATTCCCAATAGAAGTGACTGTGTTTGTTCATAGTATACAAATGATGTATAATGTACAGTGAAGAGTAAATATATAAGATAATATATGATAAATCAAAACGTGTAATGCCATGTCGTATTGTCATTCTGCTGGATTTATTAATGCAGGAGATTTGTGGGGAAACTGCAGGTAAATCTAGAGATACAGAGTTTCAATATAAAGACAGACTACACATAACAGATAGACTTTTCACTTAATTCAAGGTGGAAATAGGTTTGTATACATTTGAAGTGTTTCACCCTGTGGTTTTACTCTTTGCATTTTGGGGGGTTAACTGTTTCAGGTTTAAGCTTGAAGCAGCACATTACATTCAACCAGACTGTCCGTTCAAAACAAGCAAGAACAGCAATGAATGTGACTCTAAATAACAGTGTACACATGCTGTAAGCTAGACTCCATGACTTTCCTCAGCAGATGATAAACTACAAAAAAATGGTCTCAATTACTTTGTTTCTGTTCACCAATTTACTTTTCTTGTTTTTACAAATGGCTGAACAAAGTCTGAAAATTGCATTTCATATTACCCAACAGCAGAAGTCTTCTCGCACATAAGTTTTAAGACATCTAATTCAAGTTTAATACATTTGAATAATTTTCTTTTAAACCGACTACACTATCTCACAAAAAAAGTTCTCGACCTCAGAATCAACAATGACTAATTGTTCATAATTGAGTAATTTGTTCTACGGATTGTGAAATGTAAGAACAAAAACTACTAGACTTTGCTAAAGCATTGCTGCATGTGACATATCAGTTCAGTTTAGATTTCCTAGTAAGGACCTTTAACACACAATCATGAGGAGACAAAATGTCAGCAAAACTGCTTTCGATTTCAGGAAGTTTTGGCTTGTTTTGCATCGGAGAGAGTGGTAATGCTTTGTGTAAACTGTGAGGAACTGCTGCAAATGAAAAGATTATAATGTCACTAAATGAAGTCCTGACCGTCTGGGCGGAAAAAAGAAAAGGAGGCAGATAGGTGGAATGTATTATTCAAATCTTTCATTTACTGGCTAAGCCAATTTGGTGCTGAGGTAAGTACCAGGGCTGGCAGTAATTCAGGGGAGGAGACAGTGACTGCTGGTTGATATAATGGAATATCTGCTGTCAGTGAAGTGCAGGAGATCCATCATACACCTGGGTCGACATCTACAGCTGCTTCACCAATAATAATAGGAGACGGATATAGGCAGCTGCACTCAACGCCGCTTGTTGACATCCAACAGTCTTACTTACATATATGGTTATTGTCTGCACAGCATACAGATGGAGTGCTGCTTCTTGGAAAGGCAGCAGGATGAAGTAAATGCACATGACATGGCATTAATGTCTGTCTGCTATTGTTTACCGGTTTGACAGTCATCCCTGGCAGGCTATCCTGTTTACAGCAAACAAAAACAAAAAAAAGATAAAATAAAATACATGAAAGGAAGGAGGAAAATAGATGTCGTTGTGGTAAAGAACAATCAGCTGATCTGGTACAATAACATTTACTGACTCAGTGTCAACATTGGCAACCATGTGACCTGTTATTCACAGAAATAAAAAACATTATTTACAGTTTTTGAATAAAACAAATAAGCAGTGTTGTCATGGGCGTGTAGGTATGCAAATCTGTATAAACAATAGCTTTGGTGGAGAAATAATGCAGATCCTTTTCTGCAAATAGTAGCAATTTCACATTGCAAATAAACTGGTAGAAGACATGAATTCAAAATACTTGACATGAAAATATGATTGAAGCTTCTTAAAGAAGTCTGCATCTGTTAAAGGGATTTTCTTTTTGAGTATACATGGTATCTGATTATGTCATATACATATACGGATTAGAGTAGGCAAGGTGTCAGTGTTGCAAACAAACTGTGTTAAGCAACAGTGCAAAGAAATGTTCCCATGCCCATGTAGCAACATCTTTTATGTGGTCATGTGATTCACAAAGTGGTGAACCTCATCACCTCACCTTTGCTTGTGAATGACTGAGCCTTTTGAGGTTTCCTCTTTCATACCGAGGATAACTTAAAAATTAGCAGGCAGCTTGTGGCAGAGAGCAGGAGGACAGTTACTGAAGGCAGCCTCACTGGATGTGGATGTAAATCTAGTTACAAAAAAAAAAAAAGACCACCGCTTCATGATCTGAGAAACCTGATTGGGTTAGAATCACAAAGCAAAGACAGAAATGTACTGAGAAACCACATTGTTGAGTGCTTTTTAGACCATTAGCAGGATTTTGAAGGTGATGCTGTACTGTACTGGACCAATTAAGTGATTTCAGCTCCAAAGATACATTTTTAACTCTCACTCCTAAATGGATGCTGTTGGCCTCATTGGAAATTCTAGTGAGCGGACAAAAACAAGCAGTGACAGAAGGACAAAACAGGCCGATGCAAGGATAGAAGAATATGTATGCAGGCACCAGTTTAACCTGTGCTGCACTAACCAAGGAGCTGCAACGCAAATGCAAACTAACTCTGACAAATCATTTGCATAAACACTAGGTAGAGCGCTGAGTGGGACTAGGTTACGACACAGATCCTGAGCTACGAGCCATTGTGGGAGTACCATTTGCATTCATTTAAATATTAAGTCAGCACAGATAAACTGTTTGAGATAACGATTGATCTCATATTTCCTGTTACGGTTCTAAGTTTTAAATTGCATCTGGAGCAAACTTGCAGTCTTTGCAGGGAGACAAGGGTTAGTTTTCATCTGATTCTGCCCCTCAGTTTTGGGTTTAGCAAGTTCGAATATTCTTTTGTTCTGCTGAAATATCAATCAACCGCTGTCAAAGACCAGAGACCAATTTGAGATTTTTATCCTCTTATCAGTGACTCTGCAGAGGGAGTGAAATGTCGCTTAAGCCAATGTTATACCCTCGGTGAAGTTTATTGTCTCTTTGTTTTGCTAGTGTCTGCGTACATCATCCAGCAGTCAAGGTGTCAGGCTTACCTCATAATTTCCACAAGAGCCTGGAAAAAAAAAATAGTGGGAGGGTTATTCTTACTCTGTAATTTAGTGAAAATTATGTTCCCTCTCAGCTCCCCCCTCCCTCCCTCCCTCCCTCCCTCCCTCCCCCTTCTGTATGTTTCCTGTGAAGATATTTGACAGCTTGAGTACCGGAAGAGACAGACAGCTCACAGTGGAGAGCAGAGCGTGGGCAAACTCAGCCAACACTCAGCGAGGAGGGCTGGGGCCCCATGGTGGCTGCCTCAGCGTGACCGGTGGGATAAACACACCACCTACACTAAAAGCCTTACAAAAGAGACACGGCTATTCCAACAGCTGTGACATGCAGCCTGTACCCTGCGACTCTGGAATGAACAAGGTTTATTTATGGTTGAGATGGAAGAAAAGGCTGAAAATACCTGATGTTGGTACTTTCAGTTCTCCCAGCTGAACTACTATGGTTTAGGATTGGCTTCTCTTTTCCCAACCAAGGGAATGGAGCTCCATGTCTGTAAATAGCGTCCAGTTCATATTGATAACACTTACAGGAGATGCACACTGGGATTATTTTGAAGGGATGCAAGGCATATATATTTAAAAATGTCTAAGTGCCTGCGTCTACTTAGGTCATTTTTAACCTACTGCTCCATCTCTGCCCATTAGCTTGGAGGCAAAAAGGGAAAGAGGGTTACCTATACTGTACACACAACTACGAGGAGAGCTGCATTACATGCATGATTCAGAGGCTTGTCGAGCCTTGTCGACCATTTGTCCATCGTCAGCGAGTACAATGACAGAACGTGGATTTGAGATTGTGTGACGGATTGATTCAATTGAGTAGCATGACAGTTTGACATCGTAATCAAAGAAAGTGTTTGCTTTGCATGTGCTTTTCCAATTAAGTTGATGACAATAATTTTGCCTTGGAGAGTATTGGGCCTTTTTTCAAAGATATTGTGCAAAACCACTGAAACACAGTCGCTTTTAAGTTACTGTTCCAGCTATTGAAACTGGGCCAAGTAACATTGGTGCATTGCCACTCCAGTCTGGGATTTTAGATTGCATGGTGACATTGTGTAAATGTGCTGAATAAACAAAATAAACAACGTGGTTATGGGCATGCAGGTTTGCAAATCTGTATAAACATTGACCTTGATGGAAAAAGAATTCAGATCCTCTTCGGCAAATAGTTTTTATGTACTGATACAAGCAGAAGTCCTGAGTTCAAAAAGGGACTTTAGTATCTGCATTTTATCCCTTCTTCAGTTTGCTATTATAAATAGCATGACAAGCCCAAAATATAATTTCAACGGCATAACAGTTTGATAACATATGTGTTGGCCATTGCTATCTCAACAATAACAATGGCAAAAAATGGCATTGACAGTTTTTTTTTTATGTCTGTTGATCTTGTCCTCTTCTTGGAGAAGAGTGATCTCCTGAAAATCCTTGAGTCCACAAACCACTGTTCTCCTTTGAGTTACCCACTAAAAGTTTTTAAATCTCTGGGTTGAATCATTAACAAACCACCAAAATGCTACACAACTTTGCCAACATGCCGCCTTACTTTTTTTTTACAATGACATCAATTCAGCGCTGTTACCACCTCCTTTGCCTGCTCAGAGGCGGAACAGCAATAATCCCCATACCACCTTTGTAAATTACATACAGAATGATGAGACGCAATGACAGCACAATTTCCCCCATTTGAACAGGCTGTGTTAAAGTGCCAACTGACAGCTGCATGAAGAACATTACGATGGGGAACATTTTCTTAGATTTCTCCAAAATGGTGATTTTAATATACAAGGACAACGGAACAGTATGCAATATAAACTTAAAAATACCTTTCTATTGGATCTATTGAAATTTGAGAGTACTCTGAATGCAGAGCAATCCCCTACTAGGGCCTTTTATTAACAAGCTTGGCTGCACACCTGTGAAACCATGAGATCCTCTGACTCTATGCCATCGTTTATACAGTCAGCAATCCTCTCACCTGTCTGCACACATACTGGCAGCCGCTTCATGCCCCAGAGGGATAAAAATAACCAGTTAATTATTCATCTTGTGGAACTGATGCCGTCTTTCATCATCTGAAACGTCTTGAGACACATCTCAACTAGACAGTACAGACGTACAGTATAACGATTGAGATGTAATGGGAAACACTCGCACTGCCAGTTCAGGTTTTTTATAATTTACTTTAGTGGTAATTTTGTAAGATGATATAAAGACCATGTGCTTATTCTGAACTATATTTTATTCCAGACTCATAGATACCAGGAATATGCTGGTATTTTCACATTAACTTTCTAAGTTTGAAATAAATTAATATCAAATATATAATATTTGATATTCCAACAACTATGAGGAACACTCTTAATATAGACGCAGATTAATCCAATTAATTAATTTAGTAGTTAATTGAATTACTTCTTTTTTGTTTAAGTTATCTAAAACTGGTTTTAAAGTCTCCATCTGTTGAACCATTTATTAATCCATCCATTCACTTTAACCTGCACATCTTCAGAAGATACAAACAGAAAACAAACTTTGTAACTATTATATAAACAATAGCTATTGCATTCCATTCACACTGCAGTGTACAAAGTCTAATACACCAATTATTACATAACATACAATATGCGTATGGACTGGAAGGTGAATCTCGGGGCCAGTCAAATACAGTATGATGATGATTTAGCTTCTTGGAGGAATGATGTTTCAGGGCTTCCAATGAAGCCACCAGGCCAAGACTTCCTCCTTTGCAGGAATAACATGAAGGACATAGCTTGACTAATATCATTCAATTTATAATTTTAATTTAAAATCTTTAAAAAGCCAATGAAAACTAAACCATATCAGACAATATACTAAAAACTTGCCCCGTTGCCAACAGTAATGTTTTTATATATCTGTTATTTGAGATTGCTGTTGGACTTTGTTACCTTTGAACAGGCTACCAGTTTCTCCTTGTCTGCAGTTATTGTGCTAAGCTAAGCTGCTAGCTCCAGCTATGTATCTGGCATACAGACCCAAGAATGTTATAAATGCACTTATTGAACCTTCAGCAAGAAAGCAGACTAGTGTAATTCCTCAAATAACAAATAATTAATTTAACCCCCCATTCATGTTTTATATGTATATTTAATGCAACTTAATTAGTGCAGACATCAAATAAAACATTTATGGCAATATTATGCACACACAATGATGAAACATTCCTCATCCTACACAGAATTTTTTTCATTCACAACACCTGACTCATGATATAAGATGTAAACAGACGGATGATGGGTCAGAGGCCAGGGAAGTGGACTGAGGCACACATGTGCTGGGTATCCACATCACTCACACAGCCATTTCAAACCGAGTGTTGGTGCACTGCTTGTGTGTCTGTCTGCAGGCAGTTAGCAATGAGGCGCCCACCAGTCTGCATCTGTCTGACTGCAGCCAGGGAGCCTGGGCCTTCCAGTGCCCTATCCATAAGAGAGCTGAGCCCAGCAGGCAGCCCACACAGATGCTGTGCATACTGACAAAAGGACGTCCGCCTACACCGTGTTGTCTAAATGATTCTCTGGCTCACGTAACGATGAAAAAAAAAAAGCAGAGCAGATTGTGAAGTGCATGATCAGTGGAGGTTGGAAGGTGTTTAGAGAAATACTTGCCTCAGTTCCTGGAAAACTTTTCATTAGCGCTCCGCAGAGTTGCTTGAATAAAAAGAGAAGGGTCAGAGGTGATGAGCTGGTGTATGATTTCTGACAGGTGGCGCAGGAAAAGGGATTGTTTTGATAAACTCGGGCTAAAAGTGCTTCAGTCTTTTAAATGCTGTTGCATCTGTGAAGGTGAGAAAAGGGCAAGTGAAGTGCACTCACACACAGCAGGCACATGTTCAGCTATTATTGCAGTCGGTGTTATTGAAGCTAAAAAGCAATAAAAGCAAGACACTTACACTCACACTCACACACAGACACACACCCACACAGGCAGACTTTCAAGAACATAGACACGACCACACACACACACACACATATCTCTGTAAGCTGGCGCTCATGCGTGGTTTCCGATTCAGCTGAAATATTCATCAAAATCTTGATGCACCACAAAATCCATCATAAGCTTATTAGCTTGACATGTTAATTACTGCTTATTAACATGGGGATTTATTCATGAAGTCACAGTAGATTGTATGTTATTTTTAATAACTTTGTTCATTTTAAATGACCAGTTTGCAAAATCAAAGTTAAAGCAGACATTCATTTAAACATGTCTCCACAGCAAAACAGTGTTTATTATTAGCATTCAGACTTGCATGATTTGATGACCTGTAAATCGTCAGCCCCTACAGGAGTGGTGCTCCTGGGTTTGAGTGAATGTGCAAAGCAACAATCCTGAACTCATATGCATTCAATCTAATTCCATGCATAACTCATACCAACCAAGTCAGCCAAAACATTGCAAACAACCATTTGCTGCGTCTTCCACCTGGGCTGCCAAGATTTTACACTCAAGGTTTTTTAGAGAAATGAGTTTTCAGTATTCTGTGCAACTCTTTTATAGAAGCTCTTTTATTATAATTTGAAGACATCAGATGGCCTCTAAACCTCAGACCTAATTAAACAAGAATATCGAATTCAAGATGCTTCCTTTATAGATCAATGATTTATTGTGCTAAAAAAATATTGTGGTGATTAATTACTTTGCTGGACACAAACTCCCACTGAGTTTTTTTCTCAACTGTGGTTTTGAAACTAGTGAAATTGGCCTTGTGCAGCACACAGAGCTAATTGTTATACACTGTCCTTAGTCACCATAAGGATATACAAATATTGAGCTGGCGCAGACAGCTCTGCAGGGTCTTTAGATAGTTCCAGTTATTGATCCTTGACATTAGCATGAAGGCTGTGCCAGTCATAAAGAATAGAGCGTTTATGGAAAAGAGATTAGAGTTACTGTCCCATAATGTGCTCAAATCTGAGTCTAAAGCTCAGGGATTTAAAGAGACCACTCTCCCTGTTTGGGTCATGTACTTCCTGTATGTCAGAGGTTCTCAAGCTTTTTCTTTTTCATGTTCCTCTTAAAAGAAAATGTCGCCCAAACTTAACATTTTCGGCAATTAGAAATGTTACTATTCTGAGCAATTCATAAAAAAGGTTTAAATTTTCATATTCAAGTTGGGAATCAGTGAAAAATGATCAGAGTATTATAGCATCATCTGTAAACTCTTGTTTTTATTTATTTTTCTGTCATAAGTTGTATTCAGGACCTGTGGGATCGGTAAATGTTGACGCATAGTCAAACTTTCTTACACACTTAAAGAAAGACTCAACCTTCTTTACTCTTCTCATGCATTTAGTGAGATGTGTGTGCATGTGTGTATGTGGGTGTGTGTGTGGTGTGTGTTTGACAGTACAGTAGATCCAGTGTTGACAGTAATTAAATATTGATCACTCCTCAAATCCCACCTGTTTCGCTTTGGATTATTTTATGATGCATTTATTGCCTGACAGACACAGTCACAGATACTTTATTGGCAGCTCCAAAAAAAAAAAAACCCTGAACAGAGACAGCGAGCAGTGTTAAAACACAGCTGTAGTTGGACCAGTAATCCTATGTTGCTATTAAAAGTTTAAATAAAACCCCAGAGAAGCGCTCTCTTGCCTAACAGCCCCACATGAAATTTTAAATGTTCCCTTCTCTCCTTGCACATCATGTTGTTCGTTTGTGGCAGAAAAGGAGTAACACCTGATTCTTGCCATCTGAAACATCTGTGCGTCCCCCATTATGCCTGCGCTGCGGTATGTCTGAACTTTATTTTGATTAGGATTGTGACAAGCGGAAATAATCACACATCCCCTCCTGGAGGAGCTGCTCTCAGAGGAAAACACTTTGAATCGAGTGACTACATCACCGGGTGGGGGGGCCCTTAAAGGAGACTGTACACAAGCCGGAGGGAAAATAAATCTTTTGGTTTTATGAAAGGCTCGATGGCTAGAAATCAAAAAGCAGCTACTGTAAGCTTGCAAAGGCATCGTTTTTAATAATTACTGTACATTTTTAAGATTGCTGTAACTCTGTGGCACTATTGAGTGTGCCAGGAAGAGTTATGAATACTTCCTCATGCAGTATGTACAAAGGTGTCAAATACGCAAATCAGCAACTTTAAGGGCAGCAGCTGGCATTGCTTCAATGAGCCAATGAATAAGCTTCTGCTGTCAAGTTTGTTACATCACAGAGTTTTATTTACATATTTACAGATTTCCTGCAGATGCTTTCAAATGTAAGAAGTTTCTACTCACAGTTTCAGAGGATAATTAAGACACATTTATTTAAGTTAAAAGCATTGTTCTAGAAAGTAGCACGCGTAAATGTGGGAGTTCATGTGAAACAGAGAGAGGGGTTTTAATGCTGAATGAGTTTGGTTTGACACATGCAAACCTAAGAGCCCAAGAGACAGAAACAGCATGTAGAGAGGACCGCTGAGAACAGCTCCCGCCTTGTTTCCAGCCTGCAGCTCTCATGTGTAAAGCATGCAGCATATGGAGGCATTCAGCTGAAAAAGCCCACCGGCTCTCTCAGCAAATGTAACATAAAGCAGTCTCTTTCTCTCTAGGTATGTAACCGTACCTTTCTGCTTTGATCCCGATTTGAGATAAATAAAAGTTCAACACTTAGGGAAAGTTAGATGACCAGACGGTCACCACTTTCATATCTGCACCGTAAACATATAGCTGCAGTCAGCAGATAGCAATAAACAATGCAAACTGGGGCAAACAGCTGTATTTACTCTGTGGTGACACAATCACTAATTAACACATTATTTCTAATTTGCTTAATTCGTTCTGAAATTGGAATGTAAATACAACACATTGTGGTTTAACGAGGAGTTGCTCGACTGAATTTTGGTTGGAAACAGTTAGTTATGGTAGTTTTTATCAATTAAGTCCAATTTAGTTGTTTTAATTGGCACAAAACCAGAGTGTGAAAACATCTCAATGCAGTTTTATTGGAGGGGGTAGATGGACATTGCCAGGCTAGTTGTTTCCCTCTGTTTCAAGTCTTATGTTCTATGCTAAGCTAACTGACACCTGCCAGTAGCCTTATATTGGACATAAAGACAATAGAGCATCAAATTTCTACTTTATATACTTTTAATTTATTTTAAAAAAGTTCAAACCTGATTCAGATTTTTGTGTTGGACTACTGACATTCTGATCTCCTATGAAACCCAGTTATAGATGTTTTAGAATAGATCCCTTTCCCCCGAAATCATCTTTGACCCAAATAAGATTGTAAGATATTATCTCGAACCCTCGAGATGAAATTGCTTTTCGCCTTGGATTATCAGGGGAGCCAAAAAAAAAATCAGAAATTACTTTGTGAATGCCAAAAGAAACTTTTCCCCTCTCTGCAGACTACAGTTTTGTTTTGTAGGTCTGTTAAAATCTACAGTGGCTTCTTCAATCACTGGCTTACGTGACCCTGCGATGCCACCGCGCAGACATATCATTGGAGCGGGACAGATGCAATCACAGTAATCCTTCCTCGTATGTCTGAGACTCCATACGACGAAACCATTATAATGATTCAGGTGTCTCTGCCGCTCAGAACGGGTCAAAACTGAACAATGACGACCCCGATGACTCTGACCGCTGCAGATGAAGACGTCGGCTTGTCGCCCACCAAAGATAACACCTGCATGTCCTCTCATGTGGTGTGTGTGTGTGTTTTTGTATGTGTGAATCTCTATTGAATATTTTATTCAGGTCAAGGGCAAAAAACACTTGTTCGCCAACACAATGGATAACAGACCTGCTAATGGTAGGCATATGGGCAGGCAAAGCGTGGTTTTTAATTGATAAATTAGATAAGTGGTTTTTATTCAGCTATTCAACGTTTAGGTACATTTTAAATTTATTGTTTCAGCTTCTAGGATATCACTTCGGTTGTCCCCTGTGCAAAGAAAAATGAGTGAGTACACAAATAAGCCCATTTCATTTCTAAATAAATGGTGGCTGATGGGTAATGTTAGCCATTTGTGCTCTTCCCCATTAACAGTTGTCGCTCCCACATTTTTTACAGCTGCATCACTTGATGACACTCCAGGGGAACAGATGTGTTCAAATGAATTTACAGAGAACTCGGATGTGAGAGAGATGTTTTTTCATTATTTTCCTGTCATTCTGCTCGGTGCAAAGTCATCAGCCTTACAGCGAGAGGTTCAAAGCCCAGGAACAAACCATTTCAAAGTCTTAGCGTAGTTAAACAGCATGTACTGGGCTGCACAATAACACACGAGTATTCATTATTATGCAAATTAGTATGCTCTCTTCAGGGGCTCCATGATTTCATTTTCAATTATACAATTTTCTCTGTCACCATACAAGTTTTCCTTCCTCTTTCATTGTTTTTTGAACATCAAATCCATAACAGCCTGGGTATTAAATTAAAGTCCAAATGGAAGTTTCAGAGGATGCCTTAGAGTATTTGGTTATGCTGTGTCACACCAAATGGAAAAATACTCATTAAAGGATTTATAAAACCTGAGTGCAAATGAGCATGCTGCTGGTGGCTTCACACGGGTGTCTGTCCTTTGGATTTACAATGTAAAATGCTCTTAAACTCACAGGCATGATTTGAGTTTGTTCAGTTTGCTTTAATGAAAACCTTTTTTTGCCTCTGTTTTGCAACACAAGGATGCAATCACAAGTACATACAATAGCCACTTGATCACAAAATTTGCATAAAAACATCCGACAAGTGGCACGAACATTATTAAGTCCTTTGCGGTGGTTGGTTGGTCTTGTGTCTTCAGTGATGCAGCAAACCATAGTCGTGCAAACCAAGCCTGACTGTCACTTGATCATCGACATTATCTGTGAATTAGCCCTGATATGGGGTGGAAACAACTGTTTAGTAAGCTGACCATACATAACGTGCCAAGATAATTATTCCAAACAGATTGTTGGCCACAAGTCTTGGCAAATGTGTTTGCAGCTTGCATTAATATTTATTACATTACTGTGTGTCAAACTACCGAGGCATGTGGGACGGCTTAACTTTGACCAAAAAAAAAGAAGAGAAAAACAAAGTCATGATTTGCAAAATTTGCCAATAGAGTTGCAATGTTTAGACAAACTACATCAACAGTAACAGATATCGTAAAGCTAAACACAGAGCTAATTAAGCATGATAACTTTTGCCGCTTATTTTTTATGCATAATAAACATCCTTCTTGTCATGATGTGAACAAAAGGTCAAACAATTTAAATCAATTACAGAGCAATGGAGGCAAACTAGAATTATTATTTGCTTGTTTCTGGTTAAAAAAGCAAGAATCAATGGATTATGACCACACAGAGGTTGGGGTCACCTCCAGGGGAAGTGTTCATGGTGATTTATGAGTCCTATAGTATAGTCCAGTAGAATTTGAATGACCCACATTATGACATTATGCAGGTCTACACAAGGCTGCCCACATATAGAGCTGTGCTTCAAGTTCCCATGACTTGGATGTAGATGCAGCACACTGTGTTGCATTCTACTCAGCAAGTCATCCCCGTTTGTATCATCATCATCATCAACATCATGTTTGTAATTAAAATAAAATGGAATAATAAAAAAGTTTAAGTTGAGTTATGGTCGATGCTCTCATGTGAGGTAAGGACAGTGCAGAAATAAGAACTGTGCCATATCCACGGCATGCTCATTTCTGTAATGAACTGATCTCTGCAGGCCGGAAGATGTAAGAAATCTTCTATCAATTTGGTATGCACAGACAAGTCAGAGTAATTGTGCGCAGTGCAAATGTTATGCTATTATGAAGGAATAATGTATTATCTCAACAATGAAAGGGCAACTCAAATGAATGAATCACACTCTTGTCCTTCTAGAAATACCAGAAAAGTCTTTTAGCTGTTTCTGTGGACCATAAACCTACACAGCAGGCAGTTCTGTTGCAAGAGAATCATATCAGAGACATGCATGAAGAGCGACTCTTTCAGACTGAGATCATGTAATGGGGAAGTATTGTCTCTGTGAGGTTATGCTATAAAGCTTAAGATTACACGGAAAAATTAGTGGAAAGGAAAGGAAAGGAAGTGACTCCACATGTAAAGATATCAAATGTTCATATGAAGAAATAAAATATATTCTGTGTTTCACGTGTACAGTATGTGTATATGACTGGATTAGAAACCAAAGGGAGGCAAAAAGGGAAAAGATAGAGCAACATATGTTGTGACAATTAATCACATTACAAGCTGTGAACCTTCTGCGTCGTCTCTCTCGACCTAAACCGTTGCATGCAAACCCTGCCATCACTTAGCACTATTTCTCGTGCTGCGGGAGGAAATAACCCATAAGTGCTTGCAATGCAGTTGTTAAATTTATCTAATCTCACAGGAAAACTCAATGGAGATGACAGGAAGGTTTACATGTTTGTGCACTACACGCACACACACACGTGTCAAAAATGTTTTACACATGTTGAAGTGTTTCATTATATGTGAGTGAGTGTCTTTGCAAGCACTGAGTGTTTGTTTGCATCACTCAGTTTCTAATTTTAGTGCATTTGAGCCAGAGTGCAGGTTGACTTTTGTGGTTCTGAGGGAAACACAAGGAATAAATCAGTAAATCGCTGTGACATCTGATTCATGTTTCCTTTTTAAGAGGAAATGCAAAAAACTGACGAGGTCATGGTTCCTCCTCTAGCGCCATCACCAGGTCAAATTTAAAGATTCTTCCACATCACTTAATGAGCAAATACCTGCAAAAAATCAGCAGATAAGTGTTGCTCTTGCGTGCATATTAGCATACTGCTAATAGTATTTAGCATAAATTTCTGCTTTGAATATGTTAACATCTGCATCTGTTCGTGGAGTTCATTAGCCTACGTTTTAGACACAATCAACCTCAAATGAGTACCAAGGAGATATTGATCAGTGACACTTTTTTAATGTTTACTCATTAATATCAAGCACGGACTTAATGAGAACCTGCATATCTTTACTTTCAAATATGGTACAAGTTGGAGCAATCTCATTAAATCAGCCATCAGCAATTCATTAATGCTACTGAGTGGCTATCATTAAGTCTCAAGCAGAATGCCAGAAGGCTCTTTTATTTAATACCCAGCAAGAATTGCAATTTGATCACTACCGTCTGCCTTCCTTTAGACCGGGAAAATAAAATACCTATTAACCTTTTATATTGCTCAGTGCATATGTAAGAGTTGGAGTCCCAGAAATCATTAATAAGTTGCACTCAGGTGGCAGATCTAAGACCCTGTGGTTATGCATGTGCACAGAAACTGACTTGATCAGGCTCCCTCATCTGCATACAATCAAACTGTGCAGCGAGCCATTAAGGGGGATGAAGACAAGGTAGAAGACTTATGAAGGGGTCTATATTGCCTTGATCAACAAAAGCAGGAAATTAATCAGTCTTGAGCAGTCAGTGAGCTGCCTGTTGGTGGTAAAAAACCTCTCTCTCTCTTTTTTGGCTGCTGGCATCATTAGGCAGGTTCAGACTGGATCGGAAACCTCGGGCTGTAGCGGTGGAGTCAGCACACACTGCTTTGTCACAGAGACACAGAGACTGAATATGAGCTTCAGTGTCTAAAAAAGATAGATAATATTCTCATAAAAGAAAAACACTCATTATTTTGATGAGTAACAGCTGGTGTGCAGCCAATTAGGTGCTGAATTTAGATTATTAGTGAAATTTGCTGCTGGCAGAAATTTTTTTCTTCTTCTTCTTCTTTTTGTGCTTGAGTTCAGAACGAAAAATGGCTCTTGGCAGACCAGCTTCCCTGTCAACTCTGCACCAGAAGAAGAGACGTTGCTTTGGCGGAAGTTTGAAAATGCCAAACATGTGGTCAAAAAAAAAAAAAAAAACAGGTCAGTGTATAAAAGCTGGCAAATTAACATGGCAGATGGAGTGAAAAATGTGAGATGTGATTGCTCTCTTCAAAGGCTCAGGTCTGCGTTTCATCCAGTTTTTTTTAAATCAATAAATCATTAAAGTTTGTTGCACAGATGGCATTTCATTCCATTTAAATTAGATCATAAATTTCAATGAACACATCCGAAAATTGTAATGTCATCAAATGCACACTGAGGCTCCTGGACTGAACTCCCACTAAACCTTTAAAGTTAGTTTGCTAATAATAACGTGGCAGTCAGTGACAGTCTCAAAGGCTAAATGAAAATGAGACCTTGTGACCCTTCCACAGTAAGGATCTTCATTTTGCTGATTTAATATTCAGAGGACATGTTCACGCTGGGGGGGGGGGGTCACAAAGGTGACAGTGGTACTGAATAGGATGACATTTGAAATGATAATTTTATCTTATCCAGAAAAAAAATATTGTTGTCATTTAAATTCATCATTGTGATAAACTTTATTAAATTAACATTCACCCTGTGTTACAGAGCGATAAGAATAGTTTCCAGCACAGTTCTTGTGTCCAAAAAGAGATTTTCATTGTGTGGATTGCTAATCAGATGTTTAGTCAAATAAATGGCAGAAACAAACATGCAGAGGAATCCTTTTGTTCGTCCTCGACCTCGTGGGAAAAGTCTCTGACCTTCTTGATACCGAGTTGTGATGCAGGGAGTTAAAAGTTAGTTAAGCTAAAAATAGAAAAGCTGCCGTTTCAGCTCTACATTGATTTTAAGAGGATAAGAAAACTTTATATTTCTGTGGCATTTACAAGTTTTTCTTTTATGATTCACCTGTTACTCTGCATCTCACTCTGCATACAGATAACTATACAACAAAATAAAAACAATTAAAAAGAAACACATCTTAGTCTTTTGGTTTTTGCTCATATTCAGAGTTTAGCTTCTTGAAAACTTTGTGTTATTCCTGTTGTGTATCAGAGGAAGAGTACGCATTCAACTTGTTCAAGATCACTTATTGACCACACTTACATAAGCTTTTACGTAGAAGAAATTGAAAGCTTTGAGAAATAACACCACAATCTCTTTGTGGCTGAATAACTGCATCAAGGAGCCACAAAAGAGTGTAAAACCAGCACAGAACTACAAAGATAGATATTAGATGATGTACGAAAAAAGTCGTGTAGCGTGGGGTAATGGGATCTGCTCATTTCATTGTCAAACAGCCAGCACTGCAAATGAAAATGTATCTGACTGACTTGGGCAGAAGTGGTCATGGACAAGATATTGTACTAAAGTTGTATTCATGTTATATTTAGCCACATTCGTCGACTTCCGCTTTCATCCTCCTGCCTTACTTTACTTACATGCCCTCTGCCTTTACCTTGAATAAAATTGCAGATTTCTATCTATCTATCTATCTATCTATCTATCTATCTATCTTAGTCACAAAAATATTGTTGTTTTTAAGACATTTTTTACGTAAAAAACAATTATATACTATAAGTTTGATTAAAGTGCATATGAAACTACAGCCAGTAGTTAGTTAGCTTACCGTAGCATAAAGACTGGAGACATGGGGGGATAGCTAGCCTGGTTCTGTCCAACAATCACAACATTTGCCTACCTACCAGCAACTCTCACAGTTTATCATGTTTTATCTTGTTTATTCAATTTGTACAATAAACAGCGCATAAAAATGACACACTGTGGCTTTGGTGAGGGTTCTGATTTCATTTCTTACTGTACCATTCATTTGTGAAGTTACTTTCTTGTGTCCCTTTGTTGCTATGAGGCTTCCAGGCTTCCAGGCAACCAGCAAAGAAAGTTCGTTTCCAAACATCAAACTATTCCTTCACTCCACAGAATTTTGGCACCAGACATCGAATACCAGCCTGTTGTTTGTTGGCTGGATGAAAACTATGAGGCAATTTCCATCACAAGTAAAAAACTGAGAACTCTTTTGTGAGCTATGAGGAGCTGAATAAATGTTTGAACATCAAAAACAAAATTGTTCTTCAAGGTTTTATTGTCATGTATGAAATTGTTTCTCCTGCATGTTACATTACACAGAGTTAATATGTTTTGCAATCTGCAACAGTAAACAACAAGCACAAGCATTTAAATATGTGTGCTTCTGCTTTGTCCATAGTTGTGTTCATCACCTCACCTCTATTGGCTGTTGATCATGTTACATGTGTCCCTTGCCGCTGCTGCTGTGAGAACTTTATTCAAATTAGATTATTTTATTGCTCCCAGTGTCTGTAAAAGCAAACAACTGTCCAAATGTTTGTTTGTCGAATGCATAATTAGTGACATTAATGATGTCACTATGTGCAATTGTAAGAGAAAAGTATCACATGCACACAAAGCCAACATAAAGTATATAGAGATATGCTCCTGAGGTACATTTCATTAGAAGTTGTTGTGGATTTCGAGCAGTGGCATCATTTCATTCTCAAAACTTCTACAAAAACCTTATATTCTTTCCTTTTAAAAAGTATTGTGAGTCATCGAAGGTTTATCTGCAAACAGTTGTTCTTAATTGGCTGATAGTTGCTTGATTAACAAGGTACAAGTTTCCTCCTTTTACATCAGATTTTTAAATCTTACACTTACAATAATCCTCCTAATGAAAGTTTCACTAATCACAGAGGGATTAGATTTTTTGTAAATTAAAGAAAAAATTGGTGAAAATACAACCAGAATTTGATGCTAAAAAAAACGCACTAACATTATAAACAGACTCTAAAAAAATAACGTTTTTTGAATAAAAAGTAACCTACCTCATGGCGGCTACCAGCTACAGCCAAAGAGACCTGCAGGAAACTGAACAGCAGTTAGAGGTTAACCTGTTGAAATGTTGCCCCCATCACTTCCACACTTTGCACCTTCAAGGGCAAGATTCTGTACCATCTGTAGCTGAGACTGAATGCATGGCCTTGTATTATCTGGGTCTCTTGTACATGATGCCACGATGTTTATACTCAGATAGCAGCATGCCTGACTCTTTGGCCGTTCATTTGTACATTCTGACCCTGTGCACATGGTGACCTTGTTCCTCAGGACTTACACTGGTTCCCAAACCAATGTTTCACATGGAACAAGATTCTCAAGGTCATTGTCAAATCTCACCTGGTCTTCCCTGTTTCACTGACCTCAGCAAAACCTCGCACATAACTCCTCCTCACTCTCCTCCTGCATGACTTCCCTGAAAAACTCTGCTTCACAGGGCTTTTAAGGTTAAGACTTTAAGCTGTTGAATCTTGATCTGGAACCTTCGCACAACATTGACATTTTACTTTAACCTTGTCTTTTAAAGGTTGCATTCCACATATTCTTACAGCTGTTAAACCTGTTTTGTAGCTTAGTTGGTGTTTTTTGTTTGCATTATGTATGCATTATTCTGTCCATGGGGCCATGTTACTCAAGCCTTTTGTTGCAGAGGAAGCTACTAATGTGGTTTTTCAAGGGGGGCCTGTCAATGTCAAGTCTTAAGTTCGCTTTAACATGACGTCAGATCCTCACATATCCTCAAGCAAGTGTCTAAGTAGCACAGGATGATGGGAAAGCGTGTAATAGACCTTTGGATTCACAAGAGGATGATGTGTCAGTGGCATGTTTTACCTCAGCTTGGTGTGAAAAGTATGTGCATGTATGGAGATGCAGTGCAAGGTGCCCCTGTGAAAGGGGGATTATAATTGGAGCCAAAGGTGAGAATTGTACATGAGCAAGAAAGTCTGCATATTGATCTTTCACATAGAATTGGGTTTGTTTAAAGGAGGTGGTTATTTTAACCTAAGCCATCTCTTTCTCAACCTAACCAAATAGTGTTTAAATCTAACCAAACCACAACCTGAAATGTTTCTCATCAAACTTTATTTTGAATGTATAATAATTGCATATTTCTTAAGGCTAATTTAAAGAGTGAGAGTGTTTTCTTTTCACATCTATGTGAGACAAACAGTGACACTGACATGATGGACCAGTGGGCCTATTAAACACTTTGGTGTGATGCTGAATTGATCTTAGTTGACTAGGATTTGTAAAGTCTCTTCATTTTATATTCTTATTCAGTCTGCAGAGCTTGTGCTGAGTTTTGAGGTTAACTTTAGCCTTGCCAGTTTGCATCAAGTGCTTGTGTTCAGTAGGAGTGTTCTCGGTGTATTTGACTCTTGTAACTACAGAATGACACTCGACAGATGGAAAAGTGGAATTTTACAAAATGCATTTCCTGACATAACAGAAGTTGATTTCAAACTAAATATTTTACCAAATGTTAAATGGTGGGTTTTTCTAAATTAATATTTAACTCAATCCTACACATTAAGTGTGCTGTGCTGAATTATTTATCCAAATCCTAAATTAAGGGTTTGCTTAACTAAATATTTCACTGAAGTTAAATGTTGAAATGGCCAATCTAAATTTTTTACTAACTGTTAGATGTAGGCCTTGCTCTTTCTCACTGCTCTTCTGCATTACATTATTTTCCACCTGAGGACGAGTTTCATGTCGCTCTGCTGAACTCACTTACCTCTTTTGCTCTCTAAGGAAAGTAAAACAGTTTGTAATAAAAAGGTAAAAAGTGTTTAGTAAGTGAGGGAGGCCTGAATAAAGCCGCTAGACAGCACTTACTGTGACATTAAAAGCTCCACCGGTTCCTCCACTGCGTACAACAGACATGAGACAACTTCAGACAACATTTTTTTCCTTACATCTGAGAAAAAAAAAGGTCTTTGATTCTGATAGGAACCTTGGCAAAGAGTTTAATTTTGACCTGAAAATAATACATCCCCATTCTCAACAACATGCTGCTTTGAGATAAGAGGCGTTTCTAAGCAAGAGACTTTAATTAAAAAACACTTATGTGCACTGATGATTATATTCGGTGACAGTCAAAAGAACTAAGCAGCTTTTGTAACCACACTAGACCGCATTCGAAATGTTCAATAATGAATACAATACACGCACAAATACCGCTTGAATATTCAAAACACAGCAGGGCAAAGATGAAACACTGTTTAAAATGAAAACAGAAAAGCAGAATTAATTGCTGTATCTTAGCTAGCATTGCACAACATTAGATAATGTTCATTCAGTTGATGCTTGGGGTTAATGTTTGTATTCATTCAGTTTCTGGAGAAGATCTTCTGTGATCAGTTTCCATACAAGACTGAACCGCTGTACATCTCTGCTCTACCTTTTTTTGCATAAGGAAAATTATTCTTTTTGAAGCATTTGAACCTGCACTTTTAAAAATGTCACTGTTTTATTGAGGCTGAAAAAAACAATATATCATAATTCTACCACAAATAGGTGTGCTGTTAAAGATTTTGGCTCGTGAAAGCGTAATGCTCATTCACAGATGGTGCCTCAGAGATTTAATATTTAAACTCACTTAGTGTTCAGAATTTCAGAGACCAGATGAAGTCAGGTTGAGTTTTCTCAGTGAAGAACAACAATGCAAGCGAATGCAGCACTCTCATGTATTACTGATAACTTTTAACTGAATCCAAAAAAAACATCCCGTCTGTCTGTAACAGTGGACCTGAGGGAAACAGAGGCAGGGTGAGGACTGACTCCAGGTTTGGTCAAAGCTGACAGCATCACCTTTTAGCAGTTACATAATCTTGACAAGCAGAGGTCGGGTACAGTGTTTTCATGTATCAGAAAGAATGGAGGCCACCTTTTTCTGAGGCTGTAACCTGGCTATTTTTATGTTGTTCTTCGGCAGGAAATTAAGGACCTTCTTTAAAGAAAGAGTGCAAGTTCAGAAAGCAAAGGAAGACAACAACACAAACTTTCTCCCACAAACCTTCAAGACATTTATACATGTGATATGATAAAAATGACATTGGATATTTGCATGTTGAGAAAAACATTAAGCCAAAAATGAGAAATTACCACAGTTCAGTGGGACATTCTGTTTCTTATGCTATTATTGTAGCCTTGAGAAGCTAGCCACAATCGCAGTTGACCAGTGATCTCCAGAAGCTGGTAGCCTGACTTATTCCACTTGTTTCCTAGAACTGCAAATACACTTCCCCTTTAAATGTACTGTAAATGCTTACAGTAACAAACTGTAAATTGCAATCCTGTTGTCTTCATATTCTTATTATTTGGATCTTTGACCAAAATGCTGTATCTGAACAGCATCATGAATTTCAGATGTTCTTTCAGTACAATCTGCCAATTCTTTTCTGAGCTGTGAGGACGGTCTGCTGGTACCAGAGGTCCTCTGCAAGGGTCTGATCCGACTGTAAGTCTAATTTAGTAACAGTACACCAGCTGCCCAAGAAACTTTACAGAACAGATATCAGATGTGTCTCTTCATGTGTCCTCTGCCTACTCTGCCAACAACCGAAGGCGAACTCTGAGGAAGAGAACAAAATTCATAAAAGATACAGACAAATATTGAAGTAGATGGTTTGAACCATTAACCACAGCTTTCAGAGAAAGTTTGGCATAAATGAAGTCTTGGCAGTGTCACCTATCTCATGTTGAATGCTGGATTATTTGGTCTCTATAACAACATCAAGGCTATTTCAATTTTTTGACTAAAGAAAGAAATACGATTAAGACATCAGATATTGTTGCTTATTTTGAAAAATATCTGTGTAGCTCTAATATTTGAGGTCAAGTCTCAGTGAAAAGGACTGAAATAACCATAATAATCTAAAAAAATAAGAGGTGAAGTGATGATATTAAGTTTTGATTTGTAATGATGGATCACTTTTTCTTGCAATAAGACCTGAGACTCCAAACACGCCCAGACTCTCTACATTAAAGTCATTATTCTGTTTTCTGCTACTGAATCATTAAAATGAGAATGAGTCCGAAATGAAACTCTACAGTTTTATAATCTACCTGTTGTACCATGGAAATGATCAGACTCCATTTTTAAAAAATCTTTATGCTGTTTCATCAGATAAAAAAAAACCACATTATTCTCAAAAATAAAAAAAATGAATTGTGCACTTTATAAATGTACTCAAGTCAAAAGGCCACTGTTATTATGTCACAATGAATATCTGTACATCAGCCCACGCAGTGTAAAGTTCACCATTCAAAAACACACAGTATGAAGTCTACCTTAAAAGAATATTTAAACAGTTACAGCAATTTAGTGGCCGTGTTTTAGATGAAGAGAGTTAATTTAGGATATGCATGCGGTAAATTGACTAAGCCCACATGTGTGGGATGCATTTCTCTCGAGCAGCACAATGTTTCTTTGGGCCTTCATTGATTGAACGGATATCTTGACAACTTAATGTGCCTCCAGTAATTCTCTTAAATTGTCTTTTTGGAATACAGCCCAAAACTGAAGCTCAGTAATGTCTGAACTACATTAAAACTGGGCTTTAACCCTTTGGCGCTGTGTCAGGTTATGCAATAGCTAATCATTCTGAGTGCTTAAGAGTTTATTAGGATGCATCCATACTTAAATGACATGACAGGGCCACACCAACGTGCATGGCTTCTGCCTTTTACATACGATTTATACTGTTTTCTTGTGTTTATATGTGAGACCTTAAGATAAAATCTGCTTAATAACACACTCATCCTGTCAGGAAATCTACATACAGCAGCTAGATAGATTAAAATAATTTTTAAAGAGGCTGTATACAGGCAGTAATTTTATTAAGATATTTAAATAAAAGTTAGACAATGTAGAAAGGTTGGGGTGGAATTTCAAAGCGAGAGCACTTTGATCGGTTGACATTTTATACTGAGGAGAGGTGCATGAGAAAAGGAATGACTGTGGCAGAGTTAAAAGCCAGGTGATGGTGTTTTAAGACGGAAAGTGGAAATCATTTTAATTTGGATCAAGTCAAGATCCTATCAGACTTTAAAGGACAGCAGCTTGCAGTAAGAGACAGCATAAAGAGCAAGTTCGATCACTTCAGTAACCTGTAGGCAGCAGAAAATCAGTTAGGTAGATAGGAATCTGTAATATTGTGATGCAACGTAGCATCTCTTCATGCAACGTACTTTTTAAATGCATACTTGCGCACATATGCTCATGCTTTCGATTTCACATGTTCTACCTTATCTGCTGTTGATTTCTTCTTTCTGTCCTCTGCTTCAAAATAGCAGGTTAGCCTACATATGTTTCATCAACAACAACAAGGCAGGTATATTGACCAACTAAGGCACAGTGCCACCAAACTAAGTCCTTTCGGAGAAAGTGATATTGATATTGGAAGTAAATCAAATGAACTTAATAAAATCTCCCTTTTATTCTGATTAGAATCACAGAGAAAGACAGCAAAGTCTTTTAAACCAACTGTGTTTTTCACTCTAAAGCAAAACTGCTCTTGCAGTGTAGCAGGACATTAATTTCAACAGTAGAACTACAAATGGGTGAGAACCTCATGCACCTTGTTGCCCTAAAGAAAGAGTGTCTCTCCGTCTCCGGGTGGGCTTGAACCACCAACCTCTCGGTTAACAGCCGAGTGCGCTGGCCGATTGCGCCACAGAGACTTGGTTTTATTAAACGGAGGTCAAAAATTCACGCCCACTTAGAAATGCCCAAAATGTATTAAAATGATGAAAATAATGGGCTTTGTAATACGACCTTATGTATCAGCTATAAATTTCATGATTGTTTTTTTCCTCTGGAAAAGGCACAATGCTTTAAAAAGCCTAGATCGCAGGCACTGCTGGGATTTGAACCCAGGATCTCCTGTTTACTAGACAGGCACTTTGACCAACTAAGCCACA
>JAQNCA010000010.1:6323233-6344045 GCA_029783725.1 Acanthurus tractus
ACTGCTGGGATTTGAACCCAGGATCTCCTGTTTACTAGACAGGCACTTTGACCAACTAAGCCACAGCGCCTTGAAATCTAGTCTTTTCAAACAGAATGATATTGATATTTAATGAAAAACTCAGTTTAAAAAAAAATAGAATCACAAAAAATGCCACCAATGTCTTATACACCAATTTTTTTCTTATTTCCCTAAAGGGAAAACAGCAGCGCAGCAGGAGACTCACTTTGACAGTAGAACCTCTGATTAGTGAGAACCATGGACGTTGTGCCCTAAAGAACCAGTATCTTGTCGTCTCCGGGTGGGCTTGAACCACCAACCTCTCGGTTAACAGCCGAGTGCGCTGGCCGATTGCGCCACAGAGACTTGTTTTAGTAATTCAGAAGTCAATAATTCAACCCCACTCAAGAATGCCCTCTGTGTGCTCTACAAGTACAAGGGCCATGGCAGAAGAGTTGAACAACAGCATGCTGCACTCGTTCCCTTTCTTCTACTTTTTCTGTCTTCTGTGTGTTGATTGATATCTCTACCTTTTCTGTGTAGAGTGTGTAGATTCTGTGCTTTATGAGTCTATGAGAATAATTGAGCTTTGTCTTTCCAGGTTTATTTATTGGGTATAAGTTTTATAATTGTTTTTATACTCTGGAAAAGTCACAGTGCTTTAAGAAGAAGCTTAAAGAAGGCACTGCTGGGACTTGAACCCAGGGTCTCCTGTTAAGTACTTTTTATCTCAGAATCACAGACAATGACCGCAAAGTCTTACAAACCAACTCTGCTAATTAAATAAATAGAATAAGAATGATAATAATAGGACCTGCATGTTGATCTCCCTCAAGGCAATGCTAACTCCTGTGGTTTGAGACATGGATTATTCATAACTACAGTATGGCTCCATCATTAGAAATCTCTAATTAATTGTTGAAGACCTCAGGGACATGAACCCACTTTCAGCTGGAGCAAAGTTAATATTTTTGTACTGCTTTTTTGGGCATGAAATGATGAAAAAATGACTTACAGAGATTGTAGGACTTTGCCTTTGGTGACTGTAAAAGTCATTATGTTGGAGGTATTCTGAGAAGACTTCTCAAAGGTGATGTTTCCAGCAGTGTGTGTTGTTGCTGTGATCGTAGTACTGAACATTGGCTATTTTGTGCAAGGAGTTATAATCTTTGTGAAGCAAAACTTTCTAAAAACTATTCTCACTGTATCTACATGGGGTAAGGGTGAGGTTGAGGTGGCTGACTTCAGTCTGTGCAGCTCATTAAAAAAGGCCAACATGAATTGTTAGTCTGTAAAAGGAGGCAAACCTTGGTCTCTCGAGTGTGCAGTGAAGTATTTTATTTTTTCACAATTCAGTAATTTCATCAGGACCGTTTCATCAGCCTGACAGCGAAAATAAGCTTTTTTTTGTCTTTTTGTGCTGCGCAGATGTTTCAATAACCTGTCAAAATGTCAGCTTTGTTGTAGCGCTTTTATGTTTTTGGCTCACTACACGAGCAAACTTCACAGCTCCAAATGACAGCAACAGGTAACTGATCAAAACCACCAAGTGAAGTACCTACGGATCGTATGAGTTGTTGGTCTATGGTGGCATTTTCTGCAAAAGAACTCCTTTTCACTCAGATAGCCCAACTGAACAGCAAGTGTCAGGCAAGCCAAACATTTGAATCAAATATCATGCAAGAAAAAGCAGAACGGTTCTTCAAGCGAACAAAAAGGTAATATTGTGTGTCCCCTAAAGTTATACTAAACTAAATGGGTTGTTTTATTGTCACATACTGACCTCATATAGGGTTGAAAGCCTGCTCTCCAAAGTTCAGCTTGAAAATGCGTCAAAGAAGAAAAAAACTTCCTTACTGTTCATCCATATTTTCAGGAAACTAAAGTTTCAGAATGAAGAATTTAGTATTAATTGCAGCCATGATAACTTACAAGGGTTGTGTGATGTTGTGAGTATGCGCAGTGTTTTGACATCTGACAAGCCCAAATTCACAGAAAATGCAATTCCTGCATCACATTTCTTGTCTCAGCCATCCGTTAGACAAGGAGGCCACACCAACCCAGACCTTTGTGTTGTTTTAAAGTTGGGCTGCTGTCAGCTTCAGCGCCTGCTTGCTGTTCTTCATGACTGAATCTACTGAAGTGTTTTTTTGTAAAACAAGCCGAGCGATTGAGTTGCCTTTTTATTTTTTCTTGTAGATTTATGTCCAGGACAAAGCTGATAAATAACTGCTCATCTCACCCTGAATTGTACCTGGATCCAAAAATATAATCCAGAACTGTGTTACATAAATTTACATTAGCATTATCTCAGTTTGCTGAGTTAAATGCTCCTTATGTCTTCAGAGTTTTAATTCATTTCCTGTTTTGTGGAAAATCATCGACAAACAGCAGAATGGGTCTGAATGCCTTTTTTTCCCTGTTTTCTTTATGGTTCGAGGACCACTGGTTTAAATTATTTTAAACCATTATTGCCTTAAGTGGAATCTTAACCCCTTCTCTTCAAGTTTATTTCATATACCGTGGCAGCGTTCATTTGAATAATTTAATAACAAAAATGCCTTTCAGTGGAAAGTAAATTAGAATGTGAGAAGGATACTACCAAGGGGCTGATAAGAACAGCCGAAGTCAAACACAATGTTCCTGTTCAGTGAGCACATTAAACTGGCAGATTTTTGCTCTGTGCGCCTCATGAGTCTTGGACACTGGGTACACTCGAAGAAACCCGACCATGAACGTTTGAGGCTTTGCTTGGAGTCTTTTCCAAATAGATTGTAAACCAAAGCAAACACCACAGAGACCCGCAAAGGAACACACCTCCCTAACCTCATCAGCTGCTTCCCTCTCACTCCCTATACCTCCAGACACTCACACCCACACACACACACAACCACGCACACACCACAGTGCTCCATTGATTCTCTGATGCCTTTGTGAATGATGACAGGCAGTGCACTCCCACTCTGGATTGCTCTTGCCATGTTGTTAATTTAGTGGAGCGCTAAAGGAGAATTAAAAATCAGCCTGGTGGGAAAGCTTGATTTGCTGAGTAACACAAAATCAAAGTATCCTGAAGGATATTTTAAATGTAGGTCAGTGCTTATTCAAGAAGTCCTTGAATAGAAACGTGCTAAGGTAATATGAACTGTTGCACATAAAACCGGGAGCTTTTTAGATGGAAGTAAATAGAGACGTTGGGTAATCACTGACCCTTGAGTGGAAAAGGGAAGCATGTAGGATCACATAAGGTCATAAATCAGGGTTAACAGGCTGAAAAGGGTGTTGTTGGTTGTTTGCTGGCACACGATAGAAACGTTCTTTGTTGGTTTGGAACAAAGAAAAGTCATATTACAGGGAAACTTTCAACAACTGTAACAAATCCGCATTTGTATGATACACCCACAACAAGCCAAGTTACGATAATTAAAGGGCAACAGTTTGGACAATGCAATAGTAATTTTAGTTATTTTTTAAGCAAAATAATGTCAATTATTTCTTGTTCAAGCTAATGAGGATTTGTTGTTTTCTTTTGTAAACTACAATAGTGACTGAATGTTTTTAGTTTTTGGGTTGTTGGTAAGACAAAACAAGACATCTGAAGACATCACCCGGACTGTTGTACATTAAAACTTAGCTTTTTATCAAAATTTTCTGACATGTAATACATAGAGTTAATAATTAATTGCATGAGCAATTGTCAAGAGATTAATCCATAAAGAAAAGAATAGTTAGAACTAGCTAACAGTACAATATCTGTCACAACTATGACCTTAACCTTAACCAAAGGGCTTTAGTTGACCGCACAGGATTTGAACCCTGGCCTCTGGACTTCAGTATCTGTTTCCATCAGAAACTTTCAGAGGAACAATTCAATATCTTATCTCATATTCACTTATCACTGCTTTTCTTAGGTTTGCTAAACTCTGTTTCTTCTTTATCCAACACCATCACAGGCTAAATGTTACAAGTCTGACAGACTGATATGAGTTCATGGAAGTCAAGACGTGAACAGCTGACACATCGGTAATAATAGCATGAAGACGAGGGCTGAACATTGTAGACGTGTTTAGACAGCTGATATTACAGCTGAGAAAAAGACTTTTGAGGAGAGAGCGTGACTGTATATTATTGATAATAACAAAGGCAAGCATTGGTGACTAATAATGTTCATTCAAGTTCAAGTTCTTTCGTCATCATATACACAACAGTTATGATGAAGCAGTCGTAGGCAATGAACTTCATTAATCCCAGGCTCCCTTCAACTCTTTTCCTACAGATATATGTGAAAATATTTGAAAAAGAAACATGTGAATTGAATAAAATCTTATTATTATGCCACTTGATAAATAGGAAAGTGAAATACAATGCTGTGGTATCCTGGTGAATAACTGTATAAACTGTGACTTCCAGGTTGAGCTGGAGAGGAAAGGAGGATGTGCAAAAATGTGAGGTAACCTCAAGACAGTCATGAAGACCAAAGAGACTGTTAAAGAGAGTTTAACACAGTGAACCACTTCAGCTTCCAAATATTCAACTTTTTAAGAACTAAACAGAGGATCACAGCTCTCAAGAGAAGCTAACAAAGATCAATGCAGATACAGCGGCTTAATGCAACACCTGTAGGGAGAGGCAGTGCATTGCATGCTGACTAGCCTCTAGTTGGACCTGATCACAAGCTTAGAACAGTTAGAAACATAATATATCGACAACCTATGCTAATGCTCTGGTAACTAATTTATGGGAACTGTGGGGTTTCTTATATGCTAACAAAATAACAGTTTAACTTTAAACCAAAATGATTCAAACTTTTCTACAGTAATGAGAGGTTGTAGAAGCAAACCTGAGGAGCACGCTTGATTTTTCCAAAAAACAATAAAATAAATATCCAATCAGATGATGTAATAATGCATAATGGAAACTGCATCTTTAATCTGCAGCACAACTCTTAAGTCTATTAAATATGAATGTGAACAAATAAAAATCTTAAAATAATCAATCCATTAATTAATATGTCACTCTGTAACATTTAATGCACTGTGTGTCTGTAAGCTAATGTGCTAAGAAGCATAGTAGTCCCTTTTAACAGGCAGAGTGCATGACTGTGAGTCACAAACCACAGGGATAAATGAGAGGAGATATTCATCTTGGCAATTGAATGTGAATCATTTATAGCCCTTTTCTCATCAAGGTCTTATTCCAATGTATTATTCCAAAGCAAAAACAATCCACCCCAGACACATTTACTCACCTTTAAAGCTCAAAATAGCCCAAGATTCCTTAACTAATATCCATGAATGCCATTTCTAAGATTTAAAACCCACAATTTAGTCAAACCATGATGTCAGGTATTAACAAAATCTGAAGTGGTAATACTTAACTTCATCACTCTTCTGTTCTTTTGAGGTAGTAAAACAATTTCTTGACAAGTTGAAAACACCCAGACCAGACTAATGTTAGGCCATTAAAGTTCTACGTCAGAGCCCACAGTCCACATCTGCCCTCCAGTGTGGCAGGCTGGGTAACATATTGTGGTTACCAAGACCAGTAATGGGATAGAGAGGCAGTTTGCTGCTGTTCTCCATTTTTCTCTGTGACCTTTTCTCAGGTGTATGTAATGCATTTGTGTGCCTCCTGCAGTTCTAAATAATGCCAAGGGAAAATCTCAGACCTGCCACCGTACCTGCACTCAGTCTTCGCCAAATGCCACCCAGTCATCAAACACAGAACCCAGATTGATGAATGAATTTAGGGTGGTCCGCCTACAAAGACACTGCCATGTCACTGTAAAATATTGTGCTCATTATGTCTCATGACAAACAATACCCATATGGGCTCATGTATTCATCAAACAACAGCGTGAATATCAGCCAAATGTGAGATTGATGCTGAAATCCACAATGGTTGGCAAAATGTGAATGGCTTTATTAAGTCTGGTATTTTAAAATGAGCATCTTCGTTTCAAATTAGCATAAATATCACTTATCGTAGAAGTAAGCCCATTTCCATTCATTTTTCTTCTGCTTTTTTTTTTTTATTTTCCACTCGAGTCCTGACACCATTCTCAGTGTGTGTGAGTAGTCATCACACTGGTGATAAATCATGCAAAATGACACACCACAGCACTGAAATACCAACCGCAACCTCCAAAATGGAAACAGGCCCTGAAAAAAAAAAGGGTCTCTGCGAAAATGAAGAATGCTTGTTGAGACAGCCTGTAGATTACAGATTTAATTTCCCTTGCTCAGCCCAAAATCTATTCACAATGTTTTCCACCTTTAAGAATATTAGATGAGAACCTGCAGCAGCCCAAACGTTATGAACCTGCTGATACGGCTCTCCTCTGAAACCACATCTGTGATTAAAAGGTTTCTTTGTCTGCTGACAAAACCTTTCTCAGTTGCTCTCCCATCATACACAAAGACAGGCAACAGACAACAGAGCCACCCTGTGACACTCCTTCCTTCCAGGCAGCAATACTTACAGAGGACTGAAAAACTGAGTGCCAGGTCTGATCTTTGCAGGAAAATTAAAATTGCCCATCCTCACAGCAGTCATACGTGTTGAGTTATTCATTGATTGTTTTGAGGTTAAACTCATGCTGGCTGAACCTCGTGGCTGCATCGAGCTCAACGTACAGTTGGCACACAAATGGAATCACTTTGCGCATGAAGTATTCAGATGTGAATCTCCTCTCAGCACCGATGCATGGGTGAGAACTCTCAGCGCTTTAAAATATGCATATCATGTATGTTTTGATCCAACATGAAATGCCACCCCTTCCCCCGCCTGGATACGTGAGATCTTACAAGATGCAGCATTATGTTCCCCATTAACCTGCATGATTTTGATTTTGTTTTTTTTTTTTGTGGAGTGTTGAGTTAATTAATCACAGAAAATTATCCTTTCTAGTGTCTGAATAGAAAGTAGAGTGTTTTGCACTCCTTCAGATTTTGAAGCTTTTCATTTTCTGCCTCTTCAGGGAATTATCTCAGCATTAAATATGTAGTCACCTTTGCGCTGCTCCATTACTGAGCTAATTTGGATTGAAATTAAAGCACATATTTCATTACTTGCTCAGGTTTTAAAATATTTTTTATGCGAAAACAGGTAAATTAACCTTTGGGTACGTGTGCCTTAGTTTCACTGAAACAGTCACGGCAAAATTAATAACCAAAATAGTGTAAATTGTTTGGGTTTTTTTTTTTTTAAACCTAATTCAAAGAAAAGTGCAAGAATATGAGACTACTCAGAATAAAGGGGTGAGAAGTTGCATTTCATTCTTTCCTCCTCCAGAAATTTAAATCAAGTAGCAACTTCAGCCAGTCCCTGCAAAGCTCCATATCAAAATGACCACCATTGAAGCAGATATAAACATGGTTGCAGCCTGCTGCAAAATACAGTTTTTGTCTCTGCAGCTCATTTCCCTTTGCATGACAACAGCATGCAGAGTCAGTTTTATTTAACTCACTATTTTAAATTATTGAGACTTCAAGTTTTGCATAATTAAGGGTGTGGCCTTTTCAAGTGAGAGCATCCTCTAGTTGTCTGCTGGGCATCAAAGAAATAGGCAGGAAATCATCAGAAAAGACTTTTGTAAGTGTTATTAATAGAGTCACATAGATCCATACCAAGATCCTCTCTTGTTTATTGATTTGTTTTTATTCAGCTTGATGTCTCAACACAGATCAATGTAAAGTCCAACTTAAAGGTCTCCAGTAGCTTCAAAACACCAGTGCCATTGCATCTTAACATCAAACAGCATAGCAGCACAGAGGTAGATCTATATTTTTTTTCACTAGTTTTGTCTTGCAGTCACATAAAATCCAGCTTAAACCAACATTCACATACATTTGACCTGTTTCAACCTCAACATGCTGGTGGAGTGACCAGCTGTGTTGACATGAACAAACGCCCACCTTAAGTGATCACTTTTTTGTCCGTTCCCCTGAGAGCTGTTGGAAGTCTTAAAACTGGGAGTTTGCGTGGGCACAGCAAAGAAGTAAATCACTGAGACAGAAAATAACACTTTGAACTGTAAAATCTTTGACAGGCTTATAATATCCAAGTATAAAAATCTGTAAATGTGATTCCCTTTTCACAAATGTGTTATTATGTCTTTATCTGCTCATTCAACATTTATTCTGTGTGGCTGTTAGCGCATCCATGTTCCTGAAACTGTGCTGGTGTCCTGATCCCAGTTTCTTCATAAGTTCCCTGTTACAGTGGAGCATTTTCACTTGTACTCTGCCATGTTGCCTTTGTGCCACAGCTTCTCAGTGATGCCTCACCCTTGTCTACCTGGTTTGCATGTCAGGACTTTATAGTCTTGAGCCTATTCCTAATAAAGAGTCCTTAACTTTCAGTCAAGGTGCTCATTTCTATTGTGGTCATTCTATGAGTAAAAAAACATGATTGTTATGGTTCATCCTGCACACATGTCTTACATCCAGTGCCTCCCGGCAGTGCTATAAATAAATATTTAAATCAGGCCGTCCCTGATAGAGATTATAAAGAGTTAGCAGCACAGTACACATTCGCTGGAGCAGTTTGTGTTTTAAACTGGATTGAAGATGTTCCCAATTGTGTGCATGTCCTTATCGTGAGGTTGAAGTGTCCGTGTATCAATGGATTTAAAGGTTAAGTGTGAATTCTCCATGGGAACTAATGGATGGCATTTTAATCAAGTCCCTCAGGCATCAAGAAAAAAAATACCCTTTCCCATTACCATCTGTGAAAAAAAACGATACGTACTTTTTATAGTTTCTTTTCTGCAATTACTCTGTTGTCCTCCAGAAAAATATACACCTCATTATTTCAGCTGTGATGACTGGTGAACAAATTTTTTCTTTGCAGCTTCACCATTTTCATTCAAGAAATGTACTGAATTTTCCAATATGTTTCAGTGTACATTTTAATAATTCAATTAGGAATTATATTGCTGCACATCACGCTGCTGAATATCAATATTAATTGTTCGGAATAATTAATTTCTCAGCTAGACTTCTATGAATGCCTTCTGGCTGTTCTGATCTAATGAGGTGCTGCATCACAGACCGGGCAGATAATCAGTGGCACAAATTAACAAAGTTATTTGAATTAATCAGGTGATACATTTGTGTGAAAATTTAAACAACACTAAAGGGCAACCAGCTCTACTTATGTTTCATTTCATTCATGCCCATGTCAAGAGGCAGTTGAAACTGATTACTGTTAATGAACTCATCAACCACATGTGCTCAACTATTAAAAGGATGTCGGTGAAACTCATCAATTTCCCCTGACTTTGATGACATTAATTTCATCTTGTATCAACTTTTATATTCTGCACGGCAAACATGCATGGTCATAGATAAACTCAGTTAAGACTTAATGAAGGTTGTTAGCAATGATTTATGATCACAAATACAAGATTGATGACCAAATACTCTTGCTTAATGTGTGAGAACAATGAAAATGTGAGGCACGGACTATCGCAAGTACCCCTGAGATGAGAGCAATTTGTTAAAAGCAACTTTTCTTTCCTGCTAATTATTCAGAAATTCTTTATTAATAGGTAGAAGCTGGGACTTTCCGACAGCAAAAAGCCTTAGCAAAATGCTGCAGAAGAGACGAACAAGGATGCAATCTACAAACAAGGACAAGCAAAGTATGCACTCCTGCTGACCTGAATACTGAGGACTCTGAAGGTGCTGAAAGGTTGCCAGTTATATAACAACTTGCAACCAAAGGACGAGCTTTCACTCTCAGCAAGATGGAAATATTAATAGTGCAGAGTTCCCACCTCCACTCGGGTCCATGGATATGTTCCACCCTTTCTTTCTTTATGGATAATTCTTAAACAGATTCACATAAACAGTCTTCACTCATATAAAATATAGAGCTTTCTTGAAGACCTTTTCTATTCATTTATTTATTTTTATATAAGATTGTTTTCAAATGAATGATGGAATAACTATTTTGTATGAAATCCTTTTTTAAAACCTGTTATACTCAGTATTCACAGTTCATTTTGTTGGTGCTTCATATCATGACAGCAATAGTACAATAATAGGATTTTTTTCCATTGCCACATCTGACTCACAAATTACACTTCAATTTTCTTTCATAATCACAGAAGACACATTTTACATAAAAATTTAATTACTTTGAATGTAGTGCTAAACCTTTTTGACCCCTCTAACTGTATGGTTTTGTCGAAAGATAAATGAAGCAGCAGCTTCATGACAACATAATCTACTTTATACAGCCAACATTTGATAATGTAATGACATTGGCATTATGCAAGACTTGGTAAATATTTTCAGTATACAGTAATTTAACCATGTATCAACTCTCATAGTTTGACATTTGCATAAAATTTTATGCTGCACGTCTAATAGTTTCCTACAGTTAGAAGAATGAAAAGGAAGTGTTATGTAACAGTTCAATTCAATGAAGTTTCATAACTCAAACCTATCACCCTTTAATCAGTAAATAGCCCCACAGGTAAGAAATTAACTACAGGTCCAAGATTAAAAGAATCAAAAATTAATTAATCGTATTACTTTAAATTAAGATTTAAACTGTCATTTTAGGCCCAAATATACATGTGATAATTTTAGGATTCTTCATGAAAAGCTCAAACTAGTTTGCACTCATTGTGTGTACATTCCATATGTATTGCATAGAGCCACTATGAGGCCAGTTAATGAAAACAATAAAAAATAAATCAAACATACTGTGACTCAGTGATATAAGAATGCATTCAGGGTTTTCTTATAGTTCAGCGCAGTGGAGATGACAACAGCTGAATACATATTGACCTCTGATAGACCTTTTAAGGAGATCTAAGTGCTGTGATCCAAAAAGTATCATTGCAAGACTCTAGGTTGACTTGCTTATATGTCAACTGCAGTTACTTTTATTCAATAAATAATTAGTATAAATGTATTTATTGATTTGTTCCTTAGTTTTATTATTTCCCTCTTGATTTTATCTTTACATCAGACCCAACACCAATTTGTAATGATATATGCATTATTGTTGTGCAAATGGTAAAAATTTAATCTTATTATGAGAAAAAGTGAACATCGCTAAATCATTAATACAATGATTCACACGAAAATTTAAAAACATACAAACAAACTCTCCAACCTGTCTTTAACAGATACTGCTTGTGGGTTAGGTAGAGAAACTTTCAGCTGAAACTTGTGTTATTTGATAGATAGCGTAATCGGATCATATTTGGATTAAAAGATTACCTCAGCACGGTACGTTTGTTTCTTCCAAAGTATTAACTTTATTACACCTTGAAGCTGCCTCTGCATCAGCTTTGGGGGAAGCTTTTCTAAGCTGGCTACTGGTTAGTACATTCATAAGTGCGGACCACTGCCCACTGCCAAAAAAAGGAGAACAGAGGATTTTTATAAAGACCCAGAATTAGAATAAAAGCACCTGCAATTGCCTTAAATTTCTGACTCTACATTCTTACCTTCAAGGTTTTGCATTACAAATGAACATCAACACTACAAGCAGAATATTTTTATGTTTGTTGTTGTCATTAAGTTGTTAGAAATCTTTCTCCATTAATTAGAATTTACCACAAGTTTATAATATCATCTTTGTGTTTGTAGCACATGATTTAAGAAGTATGGAATAATTTAAGAATGTTGTCAAACATTTTTCCAAAAACCGACTAAAAGATGCTGCGGTCAGGATGTAATTCGTGCAATTTTGGAACACTGTGAAGAGCTGAGATGAGACAAGGTGGGAGGTGTCTCTGCTGCCGCTCTGATTTCTTGGACGGTTCTCCTGTGAGCCTCTCAAGCCAACAAACAAACCATAGTAACATGGTGACTTTGACAGAGGCTTCTAAAACATAAGAAGTTAATAACTTTTTTTGCCTTGAATTGAAAAGATTTAAGTCCATTTTAGACTCCATAATGAAATGTTTAGCATTGCTCAACACTTGCTAATTAAAGATAAATGGGGAGAAGATGGGAGAACAGTCTAGCATGACATTTTGACAGGCAGAGATGTTATTCTTGCACAGTTTGAAAGTGAAGCTAATGTTGTTAGTTTTCAATTCCAGTCACCAACAGATAATGTCATCTTCTGCTTTCAAATAAATCAAATCTTGCAAATTGATTTTTCAATTAGTTTTACTCACACAGATTTAGATATTTTTCTTTCAAAAAATTAAACCTGAGTAGATAAACAAAACTAAAAGAAGCCATAGAGCCAAATTAAAACCAAATAAATAAAAAAAAACAATAAATCAAATTAATAAGAACCAGATTACAGTTTGTTAAGGCTTTCTAACAAATGCCCTGAACGTGCTATTTCCCCTCTTTTTAATTTTTATTTTTTTATTGTGCCTGCTCTTTATAGAACCTAATGGAAACTAGCCCCGGTCTTTAATCCCATGTGGCATTAGTGCAGCTTCCAAATGTCATGGTAAAGTCCCTTTTGAGGTCTATCTGTAATACAGCACAGCACTCTAGTGGCCACAAGGGTAATAATTGTCTATGCGTGTGTATGTATGTGTGTATTTTTTTTAATTTTTAACAATGGAATACACCCAATGGCATGAAGGTGCCTTTCTGTCACCATCCACCTCTATGGGCTTCTCTGATTTTACAGCGCAGGTGTAAGGGAAATGTTTTCACTCTGGCTCATATAAAGAAATCACTGCCGATCTAATATTGAGGTGGTTTTATTCAAAAAGTGTAAAGAGAGAAAACATGATATCTATTCATGTGTAATAAATAGACTGGATGAGACAAACATAGCAGTGCAGCAACTTTGAATGTGAAGAGGAAGTCGCAGAGAGGTGATGGGCAGAAGGTGCCTCATCCAGCAAATAAGATATTTTCATCCGTAGTGGCATTTTGACACCGAGAGTCTGAGCGTGAGACAGACAGACTGAGACTGAGAAAAAATGCTTGACTAGTCATACAGACAGAGACGGATTGTACTTGTAAATTGAGAATCCTTAAGCACCATCAACTCTTTTGGAAATGTGTGACAGTCTTTTTCTCTCAGTGGCACCAAAGCCTTAACTTTTTGGATACACCTTGCAGGATTTTTATTGCTCAAAGAAATACCATGGAACAGCACCTCTCACAGTTTGAAAGTTTAAAGGTTTAAAGGTCTGATTTTAAATGTCAAAAAGTGTGGTCCAAAGTACATTTCGATGAATACAAATCTATTTATTCATACAACAACTATAATTAAATAGCTGTCCTGCTTTGATACAAGTAAAATGCTGATAATGAGAATAATAACGTAAGAATAATAGAAATGAGAGGAATGTATAATAGTATATACATCACCTATCCAAAGAAGCTGCAAAGTTATTCAAAAGAAAAAAACTTTTCAAAATAGGACAACCATTGTCTAAAGATTCTTGTATCCAGGCTCCCATGTACAGTACCTGCAAAGCTATTCTTGTTAAATGTCAGACTCAATGTCATGTCAATTCATTCCTACTTTTGGTAAAATAGGAATGGAAAAAAAAGGGAGAGCACCAAGTGTCAGATCCCCCCAAAAATTAAAAAAAATATGTCATAACATTATATAATATAATAAAATATAATATTATTCTCAACCATTTCTTTCTTCACATAAATCCCATTGTAATTAATCAAATAACCCATTTTTCCTGGAAACAGCTCAAGGACCCTTGAACCCTGGAAAGAGCCACTGTAACCATTAGTAGGAGTCTATGGTAATTCATTATGCAAAGCAAAAGCCTTAGTAATTCACAAAGAAATATCACATGAAATGAGTAGTATGAAAGTAGAACTCATTACAGAGTCTCAATGGTATTTCCTATTACAAAAGTAAACTCATGGCCCACTGGATAAATCCTGTATGTACTGTTTTTCTTGTGTGAATTTGGCAATGTTCAACTAAAAGCAATGATGTGGAAAATGAGGGCAAGAAAACAGTACACAACACGTGAGAGACAGCTTCACAACAACACATGTCTGTGTTTTGATGCCAAAGCTGATGTTAATTAGAATAACAAGGGCCATGAGGACACTTGATTAACTGGTATGAACTAAATCTTCATTTATCATGTTTATGAAGCTGTCCTGGTGTGTTTTACGTTATGATGTATAAACAAGGTTCACAGGGTTTGTTGTTTTTTTCTGAATTGATCTGTGCAAATTTCTGTTATGAGGATTGAAAAGCATTTTCTTGTGTAAAATTGATGCATATTAATTGCAAAACATGGCATATCATAATGTCATTATTAACTAAATATTTTCAGGACCTTGCTGTGACTTTTTGTTTGTTAAATTGTTCATCTCCAGTTGACATGAACATGTTTTCTGCCTTCCTCCTGCAGTTCGGAAATCTGAAAATTCCCCTTTGAAATACAATCAAAGCATGACCTTTAATTAAGGAGAAGAGAATGACAGGATTTCTTGCTCAGCTTTCCAGCTGATGTGTTATCTATACCTAAAAAAAAAACAAAACAGGGCAGGCGTAAACAAAGACACTTTTTGTGAATGAGGAAAAGTAAACCTCTGTTCCATTAACTTAAACAAAGATATACTCAAGACATCAGCCAAATGACAAACGATGATGAAATAATGTAAAGCTGCTTTGTAAAATCAGTCTGAACTTGTGCACCATTAATATTCATTTTTTACATCAATTCTGAAACGTCAGCTCTAATATATCTTTATTCTGTGCTATAAAAAATGCCCCTGTATTTACTCTATAGCTGCACTGTTACACCACCACAGACTCTGTGATGGTACTATTCTGCATTACACTGCATTACAAGCAATGCTGAAATTTTGTGGATTGATATTTGCATTACAGTTTGGTTTAGATCAAAATGATCAGTCAAGGACACAGATGGTCAGCCAGAGAGTAAAGGGAACAGTCCAACCAATTTCATACCTACTGCTGCCTACTCCGAGCGCATAACAATTCCGCTGAGCCGGCTCTATTTGACATTGTGGATGTGTCATGTTCACAGGGATAGCTCCTTTTGGATCAGTCTGATGCAGCACTTGCAGACTTCAGTGGAGCCTCACATCCACCTGGAAAAGGAAAAATGTCATGCAAGCACTTTTGCACACACTGAAAATTCTTCAACCACTTGCCTCCCCTGTGGCTGTAAAAGCAGATGTGATCGTTGGGCTACAACTGTGAATTAAAAAAGGAAAAGTCCTACTAAATTGTCCTCGCATAGCCTACATTAAGTATGTAAATGCAGTTCCCAAATTAGGTCAATTTAATTGCTGGGCTCTGAAAACAATTTCTGTAAGGGTTTTTTTAATTATTATTTTAATCTCACATTTGCTAAAGTAAGGTTGTACCCTCTAACTATAAAGGGTTGTTTAGAGCAAGGTTCAAACTACTATTATTTAATAATAATTACTGCTAAAAGTTCAAATTCAAAAAAGGATAGAAACTATAAGACTTTATCTGCTACTTATATTAAAGTTCAGTTTACAGTTAATTAAAAGTCATCTTGCTCCTGTGGTTTTTTGCTTTGGAAGAGTTGTTTCTTACTTAATATGGATTGAAATGTACCAGGGCAGAGCATCGGCTTATTTTCAAACCTAAAAAAATTCACTTCAAACTTTAGTTTAATCATCCACTCTTCATCCTAGTTATTTTGGGGAAAATGACAAAGCAGATTAAGCGTAATTATGCATTAAAGATGATGCTTAAACCTTGAATACTATTTATGAGATAAACAAGGAGAAACATGAAGTGTATTTATATCTGTTTACCTTCAAGTTTCCCTTATGCTTCAGGCAAAAACAGAGTTTTCAACTTCAGTTTTTCTTCCAATTAGTTTACCTGATAAAGAGGTTTTTTAAAAAGGTATTTCCCCCTCCATCGCAGGTTCTTCAAGGATTCATACATTTATTCTCGATGGAAATTTGTGCAGGACTTTCAAAAAGGGTTATAAAGAAACTATAACTGGTAGCAGACATTACCAAAATGATAGGCTACTTGTCGGAAAGCCAAAAATTATCAAATGGACAACATACATCTTATTACTTATGCTATTTACTTTTGTTAAAGTTTCTAGTTTTAGAGAACTTAATTAACTTCCCTAATATCACTGAATATTTTCAAACATTATCAGTCGGATTCTCAGTTTTTCCGTTGTATTTCATTCGTTTTGGCCGGTTTTTATTCAATAATTACATATATCACGCTTCTTTATTAAACGCCTTAAAAGTGACCAGTATCTGTCGTATATTGACGAGGAAAATCAGAGGAAACGCAGCTTAAATGACAGCTATGCCGACGCCCATAATTCAAATACTTTGTTTTAGCTTTTCATGAAAAGAGAATGTATGAATCGTTTATTATCTTATAGATTGAGCCCAACGCCAAACCAACCCGGAAGTCGGGCGTAACTTCAGTTACGTCATCACGCAAAGATAACTGTGGCGCTGACTGGTGACGTTTGACGGAACGAGGCACGTTTGTTTTGGGGAGCGGGTCAATGACTGAGCATCACAGAAATTGCTGAAAAAGTGAGTGTTGTTAACGAAGAAGAAGGTTTCCACCGTGCACAGACAAAGAAGCGGGGTAAGGGTTTGTGTTTCATGCAGACGCAGAAAAATCTTTTCGTTGTAATGTCTACTCAGAAGTTTAGCGTACACCTGGAGCTAATAGCTATTTAGCTAACATTAGCCTCTGCCCCACAGCTGAGCATCATCTCTGTTGGTAATGTGCTGTATCGTAGTTTGAAAATACTAGTTTATTTGTTCAAAGCGCATGCTAGTGATTAAGAGTACTTCTGTGTGTTATAGAATAAATAAAGAAACATCTTATAAAAATGTGAAACCTTGCGATTGCAGTAGCTTACCTGAAGGATACTGTGACACTGAGAAGTTGTTTAGAAAGCTTAACTGCTGAGACAGCTGACTTTTAAGGTTTTTCATTTACTCTCATATGGCATTGGTGGTGTTAAATGTAAACTAGATCAGTATATAAGAAAACATTGCCAGGTAAATGTTTCAATTCATTTACTGATAAGTACAGGAAGTGAAAACACATGTAGTGGTACAAATCATCTAGTAAACTAGTTGGCTGTAGAATTAAGACAAAATGATTAGTTGTATTTGGAAGCACTTTTGTTGAAAATTTTACAAGAAAGAATACCAAACATTTGCTTTTCCAGCTTCTTACTTTTATAATTCTGTTGCTTTTCTTCGACATGAATAAATTCACTTGATGTGATGATAAATTTGGAGGGTTTGGTTGTCCTGTTGGGCCCTGAGAAATTAAGATAATAATCGTGTACAATTTCATGTTTCTCCTTTCCTCCCCAGGATTAACAAAATGTCTTCTACTGAGCCTGTTATCAGATCGAGACAGACGGAGAAAGAGGTCAATGGAATTTCAACGCAGGTCGTCTGTACAGAGTTCAGCAATTACATATTCGTAGTTCTCACTCAGTATGGCAAAATTGGAACATTGATATCTGTCACACCGGACAGCAGATCTAACGATATCAGCACCCCAACATTCTCCACCAAAGTACTACTGGGCAAAGACGAGGTATGCTGGATGAAATTGCTAAAATAAATATTTTATCACTGTAATATAGAGTTGTTCACAGAACATCAGACAGACTCACTTGCAACACAGGGTTACTTATTTTATGATGTGAAAGGGCAGATGATATTTGTTCTGAAGTGCTGCAGTAGTTGGGAGAAAGTTAAGTCATTTAAAGTTAATATGAAGAAAACTATTTCAGTTTTATGTTGCTTTTGGAGTTGAGAAGATATACAGGTTTGTTTTTTTTCAGTCTCTTGTTCGTTTTTAAAGACCCCACTTTCATCTACAGTGTGCGGTTCTAAAGTCAGGATGGAGTGCAGTGTTGAGGCACTGTCACACATTATGTTATGTAATTCCACAATTAAGTCTTCATCTTTGGTTTTGCCAAACTAACTGGATTACAAAGCAACCAGATAACCTGCTTCAACCACATTAGGGGTTTCAATAAAATAGAATCAAGTCATATTACAAGATGTGCTAATGCTGCTTACTTCAGAGAAAAATCTCTAAAATATTTTTTTTCTCATGATTGGTGTGGAACCCAATCAATAATGCTGCATGACAGTAATTGCCAAGTTATAACTATTTACTACATATGCATTGGCAGGAGTTCAGAATGTGTTTGAGAAAAGCGTTTTTTTTCCCCCCACACCAAATTACTACTAGTACTACTAATAGTGTGAAATTTTTTTGAATAGTGAGTGATTCTTCTGTAAAACCTCACTGATTTTTATAATGGCTGAAAGGGTTAAAAGATTGTTGATATATGTGATATAAAACACAAAGAAAAGGCATATGGTAGGTTGTTTTGTGAGAAAAGTGCTTCAACCACAATTCTTCCATGTAATCAGTAAGGTATTACAGGTCAGGTCCTTGCATATGTGGGCTATAATGGTCATTAATTTGAATTTATCAATTTCCCTTGAAGAAATGTTAATTTTCAGCATTCTGTAATAATGTGCAAAGTAATCATCTAATGCCTGTTGTGTATTTCTGTTTTTAGCCACTGACACATGTCTGTGCCAAAAACCTGGCAACATTTGTGTCACAAGAGGCCAGTAACAGGCCTGTCTTACTGGGACTGTCACTCAAGGATTCCTCCATAGATGCAATAAAACAAATGAAAGAGATCATCAAAAGTTGTCAAGTTTGGTAGGAAGTCATCAAAATGGACATGAAGCCTGGATTCCCCTTGTGTCACCTTTTTTCCTCTGCTTTTTTGTTAACTGAAAGGATTTTACTTTTTATTAAATTTCAGTCTGTGATTAAAACCTAATACGTCTGCCTCCAGACAGAGTTAATACATCCAGTTTCATTTACTTTAATTATTATGATTTGTTGAGACAGGAAAAAATGTCTTCTGGAAAACAGTTTTAACTATCTGGTTGTAAAGAGTGATTTTCTGCAAGCCTGTGTGTTATTTTGTATTTTGTAAAGAAATATTCTTCTCTGTTTCATGAAGAGAATTGATAAATAAAAACAGGTCTGGTCTAAATCATGTCTTTTTTTTCTGTCTGAAACAAAAGCAGCTCATTCATCTCAGCATCAGTGAATTGTAATTTTAACTTTTCATCTGGATAAATATTTTAAGCATCACAAATAATCCTAACAAACTGGAAAATTGATTGAGATCCTCAAGTGTTTTTAATCTCCCTTTGAAAATCTGTCATAGCTGAGTAATACTGATAAAATGGCAGCTAATCATCATTTAGCAGATTAAGTAGATTGATTGTATTATTTCTTTTGTAACATCAAGCTATTAAAGCATGGATATACAGTACAACTTACATACATCTACCTATTTGAAGATTTCTGGGGTTGTTTTTCTTTGTTTCTGAGAGTTTTTTGTGATTGCTGAGTTGTTAATACAATTTTTGATTCAGTAAGCACACATTCAGTTGCAACTTATCAAGGTAAGACTTAAACCAATTTTCAGTTTAATCTATAACAATATATAGTTTTATCAGTTGATTTTAATTAATATTGGATAATAAATGAGTCTAGAAGTATAGAAATCACCAGAAGCACACTTCAAAATTGCATCTAAGTACAGTTCTTGAGAAAATCTAATAAATACTGTTCACCTCGTGCTTGATTTCGTTATTTGTGATCAATCAGCCAAAATATTTCTCTATAGCACTTTTTATACAACAAGGTGTAGCGCAAAGTGCTTTACATAGGAGAATAAAAGACCATCCCCCAGCAAACCCCCAGCCACCAACACACACAGATACACACCCTTAGGAAACGCCATCCTGACCCTGTGCATCTGGGGGAAACGCTGGAGTAGAAACATAGTTGGTCGATTGATTATATTACTCTGCATCGGCCCTTTCATGTGTGTAAATGGAAACACAAGTTATCAAGGATTCAATATTTAATACGGAAATGTTTATCTAGGTCATAAAGTAACTTAAGCTAAAGCATAATCTATGAGCAGATCAACACAAACGCGACGTGATGACGACGTACGTTGAATGGACACGTGACCCGTTCACCTGTGTCCAACCTGTTTATCTCTGCCGCTCTTCCGACTCGTCGCTCAAGGATAAATACAAATCCGCGTCGTTTACTCAGAAAGTTTGACTTTTCACTGGTTTAGCACAGCAAACGCTTCAGACTACCGCAGTATTTGTGTGTTAACTGGTTTTATTTGAGGTTTTACTCGCCGACTGAGTGGACTTCGACCTCGGGCAGGTACCTGCCTCAACAAGGAAGTTCATACTGTTGACACCGTCTTCATTTAGTCGACGGGCAATATATACATTTTAGATAATTAGCTCGGGAGTTTATTTTGACTGTTTATTCTCGATGTTGATCCTACAACGTTGGCCTGTGTGCTGTACCAACTAAACGGGATAAAGCTGCTTCCATCCTCCTGGCAAAAGGTGAGCTGTTTGTTGACGGTAAGGAAGGTGCTTATCAAGACACTGATCACCAGAACAACAGCGAGGCAGCCTGTCACATTGTTATGGCATAAAACAGATTCTTACCCATTTATTTGTTCGTTTTACAGTGAAAATGATCCAAAACCTCAAGGGACATGTTCTTACATTTTAACCTGCAAGCCCTGACTTTTGTGTGTGTGTGTGTGTGTGTGTGTGTTTGATAATTTGTTTCAGATGAACACTTCTTTACAAGACATGGATCCATCAGCTGAAAATAATTCTATTGTTCACCTGACTGCACCGATTCTCTCAGACAAGTCCAATATGACCATTATCCAAACAGGAAATGGGTCAATCAGTGACCAGATGTTTCTGAACACTCTGACTGCTCAGGC
>JAQNCA010000010.1:6357973-6369078 GCA_029783725.1 Acanthurus tractus
AAGTCTTCCCTAAGTCTTCCTAAGTTTAGAAGAGGTTGTGTTTTTCCCTCTGACCAGGACTAAGAGCTTTATTTTTGTGCGTGGATCTCTACCTCGGCCTTGCAAGCTATTCGCTAGTTTGTTTGTTTGGTGTTGCATTTGTAGCAAAAAAGACAATTGAGAAACATGTCTCATAGAACCTGAACAACATTTGCATATCCCACAAGTATTAATCAGGAAATGCTTTATTTTGAAAAAAGACCTAATTTGTATTAATGAATCAGAATATTCCCTTTACGTGTAAAACTCTGAATATTTTCAAATTTGAAATAATATCGGCATGTGGAGAGTATCCCTGCTGCACCTGAAGGTGATTGCAAAGGTTACCACATCTCTGGTTCCCCATACCTCTGCTTAGCCCTGTGGAGCAGGCAGGCGGGCTGTAAGAAGAAACTCAGCAGACCATGCCTAACCGCCCAGCATCCCCCCCCTATCTCCCCCACCCCACCTTGCCCTTCCTTTGCTACCTCCACAAGTCGATCCAGACAGCACAGCCAGTGACCCTGAAAACAGTCGGCTGTGGATGTCTGCCAGCTCTTTTGCTTTGGACACCTTTTTAGTTCTGGGATAAAATCAACGTGGCCCACAACTGGGTGCTAATCATTGGAGACTGTGGCTGTGGCTGAATTCTCTTCAGTCCACAAAAAAGCCATCATGGAAGAAATAAAACATGCCAATTTGATCCGCATTTAGATTGCTAAATAATGCTGCTGTTGTGTCTAACATTGGATGGTGTATAGTTGACAAATCTGATAATAAATTAAGTATCTTGGTTTCTCTGGACAAAACAAGGAATCGTAAGAAGCACTAAAGTAAAGCTATTGGATTTAGCCAGTTATCTTAGATTTGCATAAAAATTTCAAAGCAAGGAAAATGGGGATCCTGGCTCTGTCTGAATATAAAAAAATCTATCTCTTGGCACCTCTGGCACTCACAATCAACATGTTATATCTAATTTTTTAATCAGTTTCAAAATGTAGCCATTCAGAGTTTTATAAGAGAAGATATTAAAAAAGTAACTGTATTCCTCTAAACCTACATCACTGCACTCACATGCATGATTATCTATAACTCTGCCAACGTCCTTGTTCCTGTGTTGTTTCAACAGAGAACATCCCTCCTATGCAGAGCATCTCCAGCGGCCTTAAGGAGACCATAAACCCTGGAGACATGGTACAGGACGCCATCCACAACTTCTCCCCGGCCTACCAGCAGTACACCCAGCAGTCCACACAGGAGGTGGTGCAGCCCAGCAACAACGGGAAAGTGGCTACAGGCAACATGAGCTCCAAGAAGTCTGATAAAATCCTGCTGATTACATCTGACGACGAGTTCTAGGCATTTTCCTGCAGAATCCAGATGTTTGTGTCCTTGCCGTGCCCATCTCTGACCACCTGGGAAATTTCTGTACCACATATCAAGCAGAGCCAGATCAAATCCACTTCCCAGTATCGAAGTATTTAAGATGGACTGCTTGTTTGTGTCCTGTTCTAATGAAAAATTTAAGCACCAAGAGAAGGATTTAATTAATTGTAGTCTTCAGAATGTAAAGCTCAACAAGCAGAGAACTTTTCTGTCTCCGTATTGGCTCTTGAGATCACAGGAAAACAACATGTCACCTTCACTGTGTCAGAGAAGTCTGGAGTTATGCATTTTCTGTAAATCAAGCTGCTGTCCCTCATCCTGATCCTGATTCTGTTTCTGTCATTATGTCAGCGCTCGGTTTCTGGCTGTCTGAGGTGTGTTGCCTCCGACTCATGTCAGTTTCAAAGGGGAGATGATTAATATGTGACTCCAGGTGGGAAACAGGGGAAGCTGGCGACGGCTGGGAATGACACTTCGTGGACTGTCTCTCTTTTTTGCCTGTTTGAAGAATATGCTGAGCATTCCTCTGCATGGTTTCCCTAACAAATTGAAAGATTCACTCAAAGATGCATTCGTTTTGGAGCAGGCACTTCAAACTGAAGACTATAGCACGTCGCAATCCTTCGTATCTACCGCAGGTAGCATGGACAAATTGGATAAACCTGTCTCCTACAAAGTGGGAGTCATATTATTCTCATTAATTTTCCCAGCACGCTGAAGAGTGTAATACAGTTCACCTAGCCAGTCATCCAGCAGATACTAACAGTGGGTCTTTTTGCAGCTTCTGCACTGTTATAAATGCTTTTCTGCATAACCCTCTAATGTTTAAAGTGTAATCGTCCCTGTTCATGCAATAATTCCATGATCCAGGGATTATGAAATATGTACAGAGTTTGATTGGCGTGAATTGTGGTGTTAAATATGTTTGTTTGCAGTATGAATCATGAAGATCTCAATGTTTTTTATGTGTGTAGTTCAGATGTAGTCAGACTAAACCAAAACCTGTGTGGGGAAAAAGAGAAACTCAGAATTTATTTAAGAATCCTTGTATTTTATACTCACACTTTTTAGCTTCCTAAGTACTTTGATTATTGGAGGCCAATTTTGTATCTCAAATCCTAGTTTATTTAAACTTTGATAAACTCTTGTGCCAATAATAGTTGTCTTTTTAAAAGCAGAAATAAGGTAAGAGGAGGGAAATGTAGAAAATAATATTTGAAAACAGGCAAGATAGTTGCCTAGCGTGTCTTAGTCCTGCGTGGCACTCAAAAAGTAAACCATTTATTTTGCATTTGTAACTTGCATTTGAGTAAATCTGCACTTCTCAATGAGGAAAAAGCTTTATTTGAAAGTACAAAAACAGACACAGCAGAACTATTTAGAGGAATAATTTACCATACTTTAAATCAGAGCAGAAACAAATACAGATTTTATTTGTACATGAGGGTAGTTCATCGAGAAAACATGTAAATAAATGAATGCAAAATAAAAAATAATTTAGGTGTTGTTTGTTTTTTAATAAAATTACACAATTCAATGAAATAAATATAAAACATATATGAGCAGAGTAATGACAAGTTGTGAAGGGTACATAATCTGTTTATGCTGCCTTTTTACTGTCCGTGTTTACAGTCACTATCGACAGTCGCTCATCAAGCGTCAGCATGTTACCACAAATATAGAACAAGGAAATCCATTTTTCTCTAAAGTACAAACTTAACATAGAAACCTCTGCTGTTAAACTAACATTTACTGTATTTCACCCTAAACCGTCTCATCCACACACATGCTCGGTTCTTTCTACTTATGGCGCTTTTTCTGAATTTATAGTCCAAACTTCTTCGATCTACAAAACTAAAGTTGACTTTCCACATGGCTAAAATTAAATACTGTAGCTTGTAGGACTGGGAAAGCTTATTTAATCAAAGACATGTTTTTTCAGAAGGAAATGTTAAATTAATAACCTTGAATAGCTTGTCAAGATAAACGAGAAATCTCATTTCTATACACACATTTGCATTGCTATGGTTCATATGAAAATGTTAAATAACCACTGATAACTTTACAGCTCCTTCGTATAACAAGTGTCAGTCACATCAACTGTAAGGAGAAAGAAGGCTGTTGAGAAAAGGCTTATTGAACAGTCATGGTAGGTAATGGTTATGCTTCTTTTCACTCACAGACTGGTCAACATTTCTCTCTTTAAAATGTCACAAAAACTTTGCTTAAAATTGTAGACAATATAAATAATGTCCATGAAACATTTGCTTGTGGTAAGCTCGCCCAGGAGCAGTGTGTTCAAACACTTTAATGGACCTCTGTTTGGTTGAGGATTAACAACAAAGTACTTCATTCACCTGGAAAGAGGTTTGTCTTTTATTATGGCACGGTACAGAAACATATACTTGAACATTTTTCTTTTCTGCAAATTTGCAATGTATTACTCTTTAAGGTTTGCTGCTAAAAAAAAAGCATCCACCTCATATCCAAACACAGCAATAAGTGCTAAAAATTAAACATGCCTCATTTTACAGCATTTTTGTTTTTAAACTTTACCACAAGAGGTCACTGTTATGTTTGACAGAAAACAGAATTTCCTTTTAAGCTAATGTGCTAAAAAATTACTTTTGTAAACTTGCAATGTAACTACTGTATTTGTTTTTTTTTAGACTTAAGTACTTTAAACATCAGAAGTCCATGTGGACTGTCTTCAGCAGCTTTGAAATTATCTTCCGGTAAGGTTTCTTAGCGATTACAAAAGCATTACCGTCATCATCATAGTTTATAACTGTCGACTCAATTGGCCTCTTAAGAAAAATATATACCAGGTTCATGTTTTTGTCCAGAACAACTGCCTACGTTCATATGTAGCTTAATACTTTAAAGCAACATCAAATTTTCTCTTTTTCTAAGTAAAATATTCTTATATGTCCTTATCCAGAGCCCAAAAGACCCAACTGCAAACTGAATATTCAGCCAATATCAGGCAGTTTGAAATCGGTTCACATCATACAAATGTGCTCTCGTGTGTTTCAGATCATTGATTTCTGTGCTCAAGTAAATGTTGGATCCAAATTTCCAGCCAAATGATCCAAACTTTATACAGAATTTGTTACGTTTGAATTCCTTTTGCATAGTTAGCTTGACCTCTAACCTCCCAAACAAATTCATTTAAATTATTTTGTTGTGATGCTCAAATGCTTTTGAACAGATTTAAAGTTAGGAAGTCAAACATAACAGATGCTCTTTACTTTATGTGCTCTTCACCGACAGTGAGCCTGTAGTCGGAGTATCGTTTGCCTGTTTTTAAGCCGTTAGTTCTGGACCGATAAAGAAATCTAACTGCAGCCTGCATGAAACCCTAGTCACGGTCTGTCCAATGTGTGAATTAGACAAAAAGTAATTGTGCTGAGAAGAACTATTCATGGGGTAGGCCTATAAATACTCACAGAGAAGACTTAAGTTATGAGATAGTTTTCTCATTGTAAATGTGAATACAACTTATTCAGAAAAAAGGTCAGCATCAACATAATTAGACTTCAAAGAACGATTACATAAACACACCACTCCCAGGATAGTAAAAGACATAAATATAGAAAAATATGTAACATATATATATATTTATATACTGTATATGCATATAAAACTAAGTATCATAAAGAGGACATAGGATGTATCAACATAGAAACCAAGTGAAAATACAAAATGAGAGTAAGAACACAGCAATGCCCCTGCTTAAAAATCACAGCAGGTTCTACAGCAGCAAAGTTCCCCATACTGTTCTTTGCAGCTATGGAACAGGGGAAGAACAGTCATGTCCTCTTAGCCAAGAGAAAATCCTGACATGAACAATCTCCATTGACTTCACTCCAAATTAGGAATGGATCCTCTGTAAAAACGGCTTTGATTTCAAGTGAAATTTCATACTTAAATATCTCAAAACGTACAACAGGAGAATTTGACTGCATTTAGTTGTTGTGACACCTCTGTTTAAACCACAGAGATGGGGCGTCAGGAGTTCTCTTGCAGAAGAGTGTGTCAAAAGCAAAGTAAAATAGCTACTGTTTCAGAGTTACCAACACCAGCAGCAGCACTTCTTGTGACCCAGCAGTAGGAATGATTTCTATTTGGACGGAGTTCTCAATGTAAAGTGACAACGGAGGCAGTGGGAGCTTTGTCATTTCGGTAATCTGTAATATACAGGAAGTAAGTTGAATTGAACTCGTAAGGACCTCTCTCATTATCACTAAATCCAATATGGATTACCTACCAAAGAGTAAGAAAGAGGCAAAACATCACCCAGTCGGTGCTGTGGCTTACAAATCAGAGTACACCAACTTAGTTACATTAGGCTTGAGCTTGCAGTAAGTAGTCGCACCACATTTCATCATGATGCAATTAAGCCCCAAAAACTTAGGAAATTTTTCGTAATTTTCTCTAATTCTAGGAATCAGTTGCCCTGTGAATTATTTTCTTTTATACTGTATCAACAGTTTTCTTCTAAGTGCTATTTAATGATGGAGATTGAGCAGCGACAATGTCCTGAATCCAAACAAATCTGGCCTAAAATCACTTTCCAATTTTACACTTTAGTCTTCCTAAATCTCCCTGTTTAATTGAAAAAGTTTTCAAATCTACGCAACAAAACATATATTCACCTTTTTCAACATTTCAAAATGTTAGAAGCACGAGTTGTTAGTCGGTTCTCTAGTTTAAAGGCCACAGAGATGCAAACAGAATTACACATACCCAGCACCCTCCGCTTTTCCTCAACAACATCTTTCAGCCCCACTGACAAATTCAATAATTTCTGAACCAAAATAAAAGGCACATGTCAAGCTTTTCATGGATGAGTTGCCAATAGGAAAGGAAAAGGCACACGCTGCCATTTTTAATCACATTTCGCAAGGAGAGTCGATATAGTCCAGCAAGAGTTTGCATACAAATTATGGCCTAATGGTTGAGTTTTAAACTTTTCAAACATAAATGAATAATATTACCTCAAAACTGACGAATTAGACCACCATTTGCAGAAACCTTTGCTTGAACTGCTGTTCTCTAGGATTACTCCCTAAATACTAAATGAGCTATTTTGTGGGACCGACCACCGAGTAGAACTTTGCATTACCACGACAGAACTGTAAACAATTCAGCATCACAAGTAGCTAAAACACTGGTCAGTCATCCAACCACGTAATGCGGTGCTCTCCACACCAGCCATGGAGAGCTACGTGTTGGCAGGTTTTCACTCCGACCAAACACTCCAATAAGTGATTTTACTGCTTAGCACCTTCCAAAAGAGACGAGGAACCAATCAGTGAAAACATCTGTTGTTTTGTTTGGCCGGCACTTTAAGGCAACTGGTTGGAGACCGCTGATAACCTCAAAAACCAGAACGATAAATCCTCTTTGTGTTAAACTACGCTTACGTGCTAGATAATAATTTACATAGGTCACTCACAGATCCGTTTAAGGCAACTGCTTCAAAGGCTCAATTTAAACTGAGACACTTCTACGTAAATAAAATGTTATTTGGCATAGGCTTTACAAATAGCTTTACTGTCACGTGTACTACTTAAATCTCTCATGTTTTATGCATAAAAGCATTAACGCAAGAGCTGTCCAAGGCCAGTGCTGCCACAGTAAGGCATGTATAATACTTTTTTTACACTGGAGTAAGAGCAAATCTCTGCTATCAGTCATGAAGGAAGGGTCACAGAGGGCCAATACCCTGCCGGTGCCGGGGGTCAGGGAGGGGTGTTTGCACAGTGCACAGACAACGTAGATTGTGTAAGAGACAAAAAAAACAAAAAAGTGGGAGACAGAATCGTGAATGCAGCATAACATCACATAGAGCTTGCCACCCCATTCAATCCCTCAGTCTAACTACTGAGCGTCCTCTCAGTACAGGATGAGTGGGTTCATGGCTGGGTCAGAACCGGCAAGGACCAGGCAGGAGACGGAGAGCCCAGTCCTGTCACCACTAGGAGGGAGCCGAGAACGGGGTTGGACTGGAGTTGTTGTTGTGGTTGGCAGACTTGACGATGGTGATGACGCTGGTGGTGGCCACCTTGCCTGGCGAGAGGGGCCCGCGGGTCACAGTTCGGGCAAAACACTGGAGGGCCTCGTATTTGGCTCGCAGGGCGTCCAGCTCCAGCCTCATGCTGGCGTTCTCGCGGGCCAGCTTGTCCACCTCCTGCTGCAGCTCTGTCTTTTGTCTTTCAAGCTCCTCCTTCTGGGTGACACGTTTGATGCGGCAGCTGGCGGCGTAGCCCCGGTTCTTCAGGGTCCGTCGCCGCTGCTTCAACCGGACAACATCATCCTTGGTCAGCCCACGCAGGTGCTGGTTGAGTTCCCGCACCGACATGGCCACCAACTCATCGTCGCTGAGCGCCGGGGCATTCTCGCCAACCTCCCTCTTGACCTGAAAGACATGAACAGCAGATGAAGAACTGCACTGTGTCTGTATTTAAGTCCCATGAAAGACTTTTCAAACTTACCTTTAAAGCTTTGCTCGTCTTAAAATGAGTCGTCATTCCCTGCATGCAGACAACTGGCCAGAATCTCACAGAAGACAAACTGAGAAATAAAAACAAACAAATAATTGAAACAACATATTACTTTAACCTACTTTTTGCTTTCTTTTACGCCAAAAGAAAATATTGTTCTTTTTAAGCCACAACATGTATTTGACAGCTTAAGCTACTTTAGCAACTTTACAGATGAAATTCTTTTGCATAACTGATCATTTCTTAAAATGATGCAATACAGATACACTACCCAAATGTTTAAAATGCAGTTAAAATCAGCTCTTTTGACAAATTACAACATTAAAATGCTGCTTACATCTTTATGCAACACTAATTGTAATGCAATAACATTCACAACATGTGTTACTGACAGGAGCTTTTTTTGTTACATAATTAGTTCATAATTAGTAGCTGAGAATACTTCTGTACTTTTCACTGGAATTTGGAATATAATAGTTAGTAATATAGTATTTATACATTTTTGAAACTTTTATTTCAGTAAAAGATCTGAATACTTCGGCTACTGACGCTTGTTTTTGTATGTTGCAAAGGCTGAATGATCAAACTCTGAGGACATCACAGCAACACACCAAGGTTACGTCATGTGTCAATATTTGTGTTTGCATGTTAGAGCCACAGCTACCAGCAGAGGGCAGCATGACACCATTAAACAACTGCACCGGTGCGCGCCTTTATTTACTTGTTGCAGGAGGAACCTGACAAAGTAGTTCACTAGACCAGGCGAGAGTAGAAACACGCGGCCACTCTGCCTCTCTCTTCATAAAACTTTGTGTTCAAGCTTCAGTGCTTTCTGCTGTCTTTTGAGAAAAAGCCTCTCTGTATTCATTACAGTGAGGCACATGCTTCCCAGACTGCTGCCATGGCCAAAAAAAAAAAAAAGGCGAGAGCGCGCTGAGCTGTGATCCTGTGAGAGGCACACATCCCCCAAGGCTCCATTTCAGGACCTGCACTCCAGCCTGACTACGAGCGCACTGTTCCATGCTCCACTGCTACCATGGAAACGCCCTGCAAATGGGCGTGGGAGTGTGAGTCACATGGTCACCAAAAGGGTAAACAAGTCTCATTCATAACCGCAACACAGCCTGTACACAGCACAAATCAGAAGCACCAACTTGTGTTGATAACTTGCGTCCTAAATTTGTCTACATCTTCTCTCTCTCTGACCCGTCCACGCCCCTTCATGTTGAGTTCTGTGTAGATGTCTATTTCCCTAATCTGACATCTGTAGGTTTGAAAGGGACACAGTCAGTCCACTCTGGCTCCTCATCAGACACTGAAACAGACCATCACATCAGTCTAACATTTACATTTAGGCTGAACTTTACAGGGGTAGCAGATACGCATGTGGAAAATTCCTGGAGATAGAGTGTCACAGAGAAATAGTTTCCTTTATAGTCACTGAAGTATTTTTGCTGTGAGACAATATAGTCTGTCGATTTAGAGCTGTGTCTTGCTGGCTGGATCCTCTTACACTGGGCTTTCCTGAGCTGCTCTATGCCCTTATTTAACTCTGGTGGATATATTTAGCTCACAGTGCTGACACAAATTTCTGCCAACTAAACAATTTAAGCGAGCATGCGATAAGTGATACCTCAGTAAGAGAGCAAATATTCTCTGCAGTCTTTCATGGAAGAAAACAGTCTGGGTGTGGCTGTTTTTTTTTGTTTTGTTTTTTTTTTGGGGGGTATGTTTTGTACATGCCATGTCTGCATCTCATGCCACTTTGCAACTGCTGATTTATGTTTGCTGAATGCAAGAAATAGTGCAGCTGACATGAAAAACAACTCTGTAACTATGTGCCTTTGATGGGTCCTAAACATTCATCAGAGTTGGTTTTATAATAGCAACACTGGTGTGTACGGGCTGTATGTTTGTCACAAGCAGATAAACCTCAAAGAATCCTGACTTGGAAAATAAACAGCTAAAAAATACATGCTCCGACCAAACAGCGAAACCCGGAGCCACATAAATGTTCAGAGATTTAAAGAACAGCTGCTGCTCTCTTTGAGGTCCTTCATTTATTTTGAAAAAGATTTTGCAAAGAATTGCATAACTTAGTCTCAGAAGCATCAAATAAGGATGAAGGACTAAAAACACAACATTCCTCGACAGCAAGTTGGCCTAAACAGCCTGATTTAAGTGGTATTGCGTCAGAGGGGGGTCCCTGGGTATATTCCTTGCAAAGATCACGGAAAAGTGGTGTGGGGGCCTCCCTCTCTTCATACAAGAGGCCTCCAGCTTGAACCAAGAGGCCAGGTTGTTTCCCTAAAAATTCTTTCGGCATGTGCTTATGTTTTTGCAACTCACAGGGGTGCAAAGTTTTTCCCCGATCGAGATGGCAAACTTTCCTCTGAGGAAAAACAGTCATTATATCACACAGCCAAATCCTTTTTTTTTTTTTTTTTTCGCCACATGGATGAGACAGACAGGCGTATTTCACAACCAAACATGGCCTCTCGCCATAGTCAAGAAAACAACTCATATTAGGTTCTTCATAAGAGTAAGAAAAGCACTCTGGGAAAATACCTCAAAGTAAAAGCCACAGATGGCGGGTAAAGAACAAAACCGCATTCCTGAGTGAACACACATGTGCGAACCCTCACATGCACAAAACAGGCACATCTCCACTGGAGAGGGAACATTCGGTCTGAATATGTCCTGCGATGCACTCAGCTGTGGGGGTGGAGTTCAGACAATCCCACTTGTAAAACAACGGCTGCAAAATTCACAAAATGTCTGGAATTCAAAAGCGTCTCACATCTTTCACTTGCCCAAACAAATCAAAGGCAGCCTGTGTGCACATGTGTGGAAGTCAGGAGACAACTTTGTGCCAGACACTGTAAACAAAAGACTCCATCTTTCGTTTTACTTTCCTGACGTTAACGTACGGCAGATAATATTCCTCAAGACGATGACAATTTAAAGCTACGTTGCACTCTACTCAGCTGCACTGTTGTTGCTAATTAATGACAAAAATGCAGATTCGGGCTTTAAGGATGACATCAGAACAACTCATCAACTAACTACCCATTACTAAAGCTATACACCAGTTTCATGGCTATGGTTGTTATTTAAGCCTGTGTCCTGTTTGATGTAGAAAGCAGAATGTTTCCTGGTAGACCTGCTACTTTGTTCTTTGGGTGTACACAC
>JAQNCA010000010.1:6385771-6397725 GCA_029783725.1 Acanthurus tractus
ATCCAGAATCTCTATCTCTCTTCTTGCTAGAGACAACAAAAGCAAAGGCAGCTGCTTGGACGACTTCAGGATCTTTTGTTGGGTCCTAAAGCTGATGAACAGACAACATGTGAAGTGCTGGACTACTTCCTGCGCCGTCTCAGCTCCTCTCAGGTGGCATCGAGAGTGCTAGCCATGAAGGTACCGTCATGCAAACAGGCAGCGCCGGTAGCATTGTGCTATTGTTAAAAAATGATTCCACTTACAGGATGTATTTGTGTGCAGGGTTTGTCACTGGTGCTGAGCGAAGGAGGCTTGAAAGATGGAGAGGAGCGGGACCAGCCCATGGAGGAAGACTCTGTGGATGCTGAGCTTTTGCCTGGGTACCAGTGGCTCCTCCAAGACCTTCCGAAGCTCCCACTGTTTGACAGCGTCAGAGGGATGACGTCCACTGCTCTGCAGCAGGTCAGAGTCTGACTGGAGATGAATGTAAACCTTATAGGAGAATCCATGAGCAGAGGTTTAAAGGTGTGTCTTCTCTTTCTGCTCTGTTGAAGGCTATTCACATGGAGACTGATCCACAGACGATCAGCGCCTATCTCATCTACCTATCCCAGCATGCACCAGTGGAGGAGCAGGCTGCTCATAATGACCTGGCTCTGGTAATCACTGCGAGTTGCTTAAATTAAATTTACATTACATGCTTTTTTTTAATTTAATCAGTTTTGTTCTCAGGGGGCAGCGCCGGCATTAATCTTTCCCTCGTTCATCCTCCATAGGACGTCGCCCGGCTTATCGTGGAGCGTTCCACCATCATGAACAACCTGTTCTCCAAACACTCCTGCAGGCCCGAGTCTGACGCTGTGCTCAGCGCTTTCCTCACCATCTTCTCTACATACATCAAGAGAATGAGGAAGACCAAAGAGGGAGAGGATCTTTACAGCTGGGTGAGACCTGGCAAGAGTTTTTACTAACTTGAATACAATATAATTTACTTTATGGCTAACAGTTTATTGATCCTCTCTTAACTCTCACAGTAAGTGAGGACTTTAAGAAATAAGCTGGAAGTTCCAAATCCCCTATTAAATTTGAATGCAATCAAATTAAGTACACAGTTTTAGGGCTTGTGAGCTGACAGGTCTTCAGTGATAAAAGATGATGTGAGTCTGAAACTTAAATGTCATGTGCAGTTGAAGGTTAATCCCTGTTTGATGTCTGTCTGGAGGCATTTTTTAGGGACCTGTAATGAAAAGTGGGGTATTGCTTGATAAAACTTGTCCTTGACCAACTTTCTTCCTTTCAGTCAGAGTCTCAGGACCAGGTGTTTCTCCGCTGGACCACAGGAGAGACGGCTACGATGCACATACTTGTAGTCCATGCAATGGTTATCCTGCTGACTCTGGGGCCTCCTAAAGGTAGCCTTGTTCACTTTACAGCTCAGTGGTCGCCATGTGTCAAAGGACTTGTAAGAACATGTTTGACATTGTGTTTTCTCACAGGAGAGAGTGACTTCTACGCTCTACTGGACATTTGGTTCCCCGACAAGAAACCTCTTCCCACAGCCTTCCTGGTTGACACCTCAGAAGAGGCCCTCTTACTGCCTGATTGGTTGAAACTGAGGATGATCCGTTCAGAGGTTTCTCGATTGGTTGATGCAGGTACAACTTGTCATAGCACATATAAATATGTTCCTTGCAATTGTATATGTGTATATATTGACTTTTTAATGGAAAAATACATGTTTCCCTGCAGCTTTGCAAGACCTGGAGCCTCAGCAGCTGCTGCTGTTCGTACAGTCCTTTGGCATTCCAGTATCCAGCATGAGTAAACTGCTGCAGTACTTGGACCAGGCAGTCTCCCATGATCCCCAGTCACTTGAACAGAACATCATGGACAAGCGTAAGAGTGCTGCATATATCCTACCTTTTGAAATGGCTTATGATTTTATTCAATTTATGTTCTAAAATGTTTAAATGTATCTTATTTTCTGTTTCTCCTGTAACAGACTACATGGCTCATCTAGTAGAAGTGCAGCATGAGCGAGGTGCCACTGGGGGGCACACTTTCCATGCATTACTGAGCTCCTCTCTTCCTCCAGATAGAGGTCGGTGGCTTTCGCCTCCAAGTCAGCTGATATCATATGACACTTTATATTTAAGTCGTTGTCTCTATTTGGATTACTCGTGTTAAAAAAACTTTAGTATTACTCAAAGCATTGTAAATATGTTTAACCATAATAACATCTTTATACTCACATATAATCTTAGATGACAGGGAATTATTGTGAGACATAAAAATCTACTTGAAAATGTATTAAAGTAATCTAAATTAATCCATATAACCTAATCTCTCCTGACAGATGCTGCTGAAACAAGTAAGGCCAAAGTGACTGTGGAGATGCCCCACAGCTCTGTGAAGATGAGAGCAGCCAGTCAGCTTCCTGCAGTCGGGCCGGATGATGATCTCACTGGCATGTTGCTGCAGGTGGGATTTACTCAAGCCCTTTGGATAACATGGGGTTAAAATAGATTTCTTTGTGAGCTAAATGTCAATTGGTGACTACAATTTCACCTCTAAACAAAAGGTTTATCTGATTTTTTTAATTCCAAGCTGTGATTGAATCAGACTGACCTGTTTCTGATCTTTGCTTCCACAGATATTCCCCATAAAGGTGGACCCTCGCTGGCACGGCCCACCTCCCACCCAGCTCTCCCTGGCCTTGCAGCAGGCCCTGGCTAAAGAGTTAATGCGGGCCAAACAGGGCCAGATTCAACAGGGTGGGTTGGCATTTCGGCTTCTGCAGGCCATCGCAGCCCTGCTCACTTCTGCTCATGCAGGACCTATTGTCATGTCAATGCACCACAGCCACGCCCTCTCCTGTCCTCTAATGCGCCAACTTCACCTCTACCAGGTTAGCCTTGCTGACGGTATGTGCATGGTTCCATGTTAATTCAGAAACCTTTTCTCTAATCTCTCCTGCTTTTTGTTGCTTTCTTCCAGCGTCTGGTGTCCCAGGACATTGCTTTCACCACGCTGTTCCTTAAGGTGATTGTAGAGATGTTGATCTGGTTAGACAACCCGACGGTGGAGCAGGGACCACTAAAGACTCTGCTGAGGTCTTTTGCTGGTCAGAACTCTCACAAACACAGACACACTGATGGTGAGCACCTCAAACTTAACTGTTTATCTTTTCAAATGTTGATGAATTCATTTAAACATGTCAACAGTGAGTGACAAGTGTCTCTGTCCTGAAGTACGAACAGGTTTTCTCCACCTCGCTGAGGCTTTGGCGTATCGCAGCGATACTGAAGTGCCACTAAGAGCCATTATTGCGATGCTGAAAGCTGGAGAAAGATGCAATGCAGAGGCAGAGCTCATTGGAAAAGGTATGAATGGATGTGAAATGGCATGATTTTCTTTAAACTGAGCATCAGACTTAGTCCTTCTAACATTTTTTATGAAACAATTAGCTGATTAACAGCATTAATTTATCACAGTCTCGAAACATGATTTCTTCTTCTTCTTCTTCTTCTTCTTCGTCTTCTTCTTCGTCTTCTTCTTCGTCTTCTTCTTCTTCGTCTTTGTCTTCAAGTACAGAGCCAGCCAGTTCAAAGGGTTTATAGCAGTGATTAGAAATGGTCTCTTAACCTTGATATTTCCATTATTATCTTCATTCTTATTACATTGTAGAAGGTTTAGTTTGTAACCAGTAATGAAAAAGTAACAAGTTTCATTTTTCATTTTTAAATATTTTTATTAAAGGATACAAAAGTTAAAAGAAAGTCAAAGTTTACATGTTGACACTTTAAAAGTCAGCTGATGGCTTTCTTACAGCAGCATGTATAAAAAAAGACAAAAGTACTTTGCAAATAAAAAGAAAACAAAAGCAGAGTTGGTGACAAAAACTGTAGCTTGAATAAAAAATGTAACCTGCAATGAATTTTAACAGACCATTATTGTCCTTACACTGAAAAATGTATATAATACAACGTGTATCGTAGCACAAGCATGAAAACTGTATCCACAGTTAACATTCAGTTTTGTTACATAAAGATGCACAGTAGCAGCCAAAAGCCCGTAAACAAGCCTGTTGTTTTTATTGTATTCCAGTGTTACAAGGGCTGATGGAGGTGAGGTCGCCCTATTTGGAGGAGCTACTGTCTCTGTTGATGACTGTTGGTACGCAGAACGGGACGGCCGGCCCTGTTGCCATGGTGATTTCCTTGCTGCTTCAGGAAAGTGAAGAGCGAGCTGTGAAAAAGGAGGTGGATTCAAACAAGTGAGGACGGCAATTCTATTTCCCTCCCAAGTCATGCAAGAAACATTGATATTTGACAGGACTAAACGACAAAAACACGACTCCCTGTGACAAAAATTGCTGTCTGTGGCCTTGTACTCTGAAACTCCCCATTGGATTTGGTTCGGAGAGGTGCGACTGGCTTTGCAACTTCACATTGCCTTAAAAGACTCTCTTGCTGTAAAAAAAAAATCACAGAAAACTTTGCAAAAAAAATCTATTACATGTTGGGTTCAAGCCACACTGTCAGCTAGGCAGGTTTAAAGGCTGTTTAAAGGTTCTTTACTGGATGTTTTTATACAAACAGTTCTGGTGGCTCACAAAGAGGAAATACCCACCGAGGAATTTCTTCCTAAAACTATTTACCTCCTGATAGATTTATGAAAAAGTTCCCTCTGTCTGAAAACATCCACTGATCCAAGATCTGGTGGTCCAAAGAGTCCAAGTATGAAGTCATAGTACATACTGGTGTAGCCACCTGGGAACATAAAGCACAGGAGCACTGGGCCTACGGTGATCTGTAGCTCCGTTGTATTGTGGATGTATTGCACATTACCTTTCTGATGTCTTTATCGAGGCTGTGTGTATTAAAAAAGACGTAACCTTTGCCAGCAGCTCTGAGGTGACAAAGTCAGTTCTAAGCTCTGGGCTGCTCATTGATTGGCTGGAGCATCTCGACCCTGAGGTGACTTCGGTGTGTCCAGACCTTCAACAGAAGCTGCTGTTCGCACTCAACAAGGTGAGACAAGCGTTGCCTGCAGTTAGTACTTTTCATGTATTGTCACACATGTTTGCTTTGTGTTACTGATGTGTCCCTTCTCACCGTTCCTCTTGTCTCAGGCACGAGGGACCCCCGCCTACAGACCTTATCTTCTGGCCCTGCTGACACATCAGTCAAACTGGTCTACCCTCCTGCAGTGTATCAGCGCTCTTCTCAGCAAGCGCAGGGACTACAAGTACGCCATTTTATTTTTTTTTTAAAACATTGTATTAGCCACTGTTTTGTGTGGCTTAAACATAATTACAGAAATGACTCAGCAGAGTGTAATGGTTCTTACAGTAAGAGATTATGTGAATGTTTTTCAGACTCGACCCATCATCAGCCCTGGATTTCCTGTGGGCTTGCAGCCACATCCCGCGCATCTGGCAAGGACGCGACCAGAAGATCTGTCAAGTAAGATGCAAAATCCCAAGACAGAGTCACCCTCTTCTCTGCGTTTGATGAGACTAAAGCCTTCTTCATTCTGCTGAAGCTGACTCGTGTGCTTGTCTTTTTGTCCGTGCAGAAGAAAACAGAGAAGTTCGTGTTGCAACTCAGCTCAGAGGAGCTCATCAGCCTGGTGGACCTGATCTTGTCAGAGTCGGAGCTCAACAGTCACGACTCGGCCCATGATGACAAAAGCAGCTCCGATCAGGCCTCCTGCTCGCTTATCCAGTCCAGGCTGCCCCTCCTTGACTCTTACTGCGGTGGAGATCTGGAAAACATCAAGAAAGTCTCAGAATACCTCATAAACTGCACGAAGAAATGGGAAGACAGGTAAGGTGTATTGTATTTTGTTGTCTCATCGCTTATCTTCTACGCCTTCCTTTATCTCACCCCTCCATATTCAAAGACACATATGTTGATCACATTTTATAGTACAAGGTTCATTGTAGAGCTCTGCCCATCCATTTCAACACATTGTATTCTTCTTCCTAATTAGCCTGAGTATGGAAAGCTTTTTTTTTTTCTCTGTTATTGTGTGCTGATAAACTTTGGCTAAATCGCACTAGATTTTCCTTCTCAATGCAGATGAAATTTTTAGACTTCCTCTGTCAGCCACAATGCTGTGGACCAGGGAAAACTCGATAATTAGGTCTATTGGTGTGAAATTAAAACCAGCAGAAGTCGTCTGTACTGTGATCTCTTTAAAAGCTCAGTGTATTATAATGAAGCCAAGAGGATTAAGGCTGAAGCTCTAAACTTGCCTGTGTTGTGAATTCCTGTTCTGACTTAGCTGTCAGAGATCAGGGTGCAACTCTTTGTGGAGGCAAACCCTCCTTTCATGAATATGTCTCTGGTTATTAAACCACTTTAATGAGGAAACTTTGGCCAAGGTCAAGCAAAATTAGCTTCCGAATTACAGTATTTTAAGTACAGCTAAGCTGTCTGGTAAAATGGTTGCTAGTGAAAATATGGCAGGATAAAAACATGTTGAAAGTAAAGGGTATCGGCCTTGTGTTGAATAAACACTTGTGTGCTCAGCATTCTTCTTGTGAAACCTCTCTGTCAGATAAGCTGGTGTTTATTCCAATTACACACCAGCTATTGAACAACAAGCGGACTCTTTACTCTTGGTCAAGGTCACTCTGATTTGCTTAATGCATAGCTGTCGGAAACAACTCAGAAGAGAGAGTGCATCATTTGAGCCTTAGAAGAGCTTTAGATGATTTTATGAACCACAGTGACTTGAAGGCAAATGCCTCAGAATTACATTGTGCCATTCATGTGCTTAGTTCGAATTAATGTACATTAATTATGTTGCATGGAGACGGAAACAATAGAGAAGTGCTTTATTATGCTCTCTAATCTGTGTCCTCATATTAGCTGTGTTGATAATCCATTGAAAGCGATGCAGAAAGTGAATTTGACAAAACCCAAGGTAATTTTTCTTTGAAACTGGGAACATTGTTTCCTTTATAGTGTTAGTCCCACTATAGATTAAAGCTCACTTTAGCTGAAAAGTTCAGACAGACTTTCTATGGCTGCTCAAAATTGTTTAACCAATCCCTGCCAATCACCTTTCAGCTGCACAACTCAATTACATCAGGGATTACAGTCCTGATTATTTTGTAACTAAGCTTGTAGCTTTGACAGCTAAACTGTCCTCAGCCAATCATAAAATGTATTTTCCCCAGGGTGAATGGCATGTGTCTGTAGTTGACGCCTCGCCTCTAAACCATAGCATATGTTATGCATTTCATTTTTGTCTTTCAGTGCGATGAGTAAAAGGTGCCAGAACTTGCTGCTGCAGATCTATTTGCACTTCCCTGAGGTCATCCAGCATGTTACCCTGCCTGAGGGCACCTTCAGCAGCGCGGGGGCTGCTTACAGCAGCAGCTGCAAGGTAAAAATGCATTGCATCAACCCAAATAGTTCTCACCACCCAAGTGCAAGTAGTTTTGTTGTGATATTCGATTTTTAATAATTTCAATGTCCTGCTATCATAGTATAATGTTTGTTTATTCCTCTTATGAATACAGTAGTGATGTTTCAGGACCTGCTATCGAAGATCTTCAAACTGAGTTAAATATCTGGACAAATTTCTATGGAATTTGTAAATAAATCTGAATATTACAGAGTAAAAACTGATCTCGTAATCGCTGTAAAATGAAGTTGAGCAGATTAACAGTAAATAATACGCTCAGCCTTCTCTGAACTCTATAAATTGTGTGCCCCATATCGCTCCATCAGAACAACAACTCGAAGGGAAAAAATGGCTTTACTTTTTGGATTAAATAATATTGTATACTGATATTATTCATCAGAATTCTTCACAGCATGGTGCATAATTACATCATGTGTTTTTCTCAGCTTGATGTGCTGGTGCATCGCTTGGTCACACTGCTTGCTGATGTAGGAGACTCAAAGTCTGCTGAGAACCGAGCGTCTGATGCAAACCTTGCGTGTAGGAAGCTGGCTGTGTCACACCCTGTCCTCCTGCTCAGGTGAACAATGCACATGTATTGTGGGATTCGGTCTGCGGGGGCTAGGTTTTTCTGTAGCCATAGGAGATGGATCAACCTGCTGACAGTTTTATCTTTTTTACAGACACCTGCCTATGATTGCAGGCCTCTTGCACGGTCGCATTCACCTGAACTTGCAGGAGTTTCGGCAGCAAAACCACATGACTTTCTTTAGCAATGTGCTTGCCATCCTGGAGCTGCTGCAGCCGCTCATCTTCCACAGCGACCACCAGAGGGCGCTTCAAGACTGCCTTCTGTCCTTCATGAAGGTCCTTCAGGTGGGCAGCTCACAGACAGTCTACTCTTCATCATAGAATTTAGGACTGAGATCAGACATGACTACCTTTTTAATGTGATACAAACCAGAGCTTTTTCCTCATGTAGAACTTTCAGAGGAGCCGTTCTCCGCTCGTCTTCATCAACAAGTTTTTGCAGTTCACACAGAAGTACATCACCCATGATGCAGCAGCAGCCATTCCCTATTTACAGAAGCACTCTGACATCTTGCAGTAAGAATATCGCAGCAAAAAATATCCCTAGACTGATTTGTAACATGGCAAATCATGAATGAGTTCCCTATATTTACGACCACCAATTTTTTTTGTAAGAGACTTTGTTTTACCATTCTGCCTGGCAGGGTTCTGTGTGCAGAAAATCCAGACCTGGTTCAGCTAAAATCTCTGCTTGCTGGACTCACTTTGCCAGTGAAAAGTTCTTCTGCAGAGGTTGCGCCAGAGGAGAGAGATGGTAAGCACAGATGCATGTTCCTGAGTTCACGGAGTTGAAAAATGAGAATATCTCAAATATGAATCACCCTACAATGTTTTGTCATATCTTGATACTCGGTGCCTTTTCTGTATTTAGTCTGACGTCAGAACAGCCAGTTTTGCACTCTTGCAGACTGCAGATTTGCTAAGTAATCGTTTTTGCCTTCTACCAGACGACTTGGCCGCTGGTTCGCTGCCTCTTGTCAACATATCTGCCTCAGTTTCTCTGAGTGCGGCTGACATGACGATGTACCTGAAGAAGATGTCGAGAGGAGAGGCGGTGGAGGGTAAGTGACATACAGCTGTCACAACTTCACCAACTTCATGAATCTCGTATCATAATGAGTAATGTGATGTGTTCTCTCTGTCTGCTGTAGATGTGTTGGAGGTGTTGACGGAGGTGGATGAGAAGTCAAGGAGGAGCCCGGAGATCATCCAGTACTTCATTGTGAGTCATAAACAAGCCAAACAAAACATTAGGTCAAGTGTAGCACCTGTCAGTGTGTAACACATCAATCGTCACTGTTTGTAGAACGATCTGCAGAGACTCATGGCTTCCTCTGAGGAGCTGTGTCGGAATATGGCCTTCAGCTTGGCTCTGCGCTGCATCCAGAACAATCCCTGGTAAGTACACGGCACTCAGGGACAAAACACCTGCAAAAACATGCTGAAACTGTGGAGATAAATAAGGAAGAAAAGCTCGTGTTTAAAATTGAATGCTTGATATCCGCCTATCAATCAATACATCAGTCTTCTTTTCTGCACACTCAGATTTGTCCCCCATTTCTTGCGTAATAGTGTATGTTTTTTTTCCCTGCTGCAGCCTGGCAACAGACTTCCTGCCAACTTTCATGTACTGCATGGGCAGCGGTAACTTCGACGTGGTTCAGACGGCTCTCAGGAACCTTCCAGAATATGTGCTTCTCTGTCAAGGTGAGAGGATACTCTTTAATCACATTCTTGTTGACAGTGATCTGGTGAGAAGCAGTCAGTCCCACGCTTGCCTCGTCGTATAGTCACAGAAAAAGTGATTCAATGAAGCACGCAACCAAAATCCAACTCATGCATCCATATCAGTGTGTTGTAATGTGCTTTTTTTTCCCCTCACAGAACATGCAGACATCTTGCTCCACAAGGCGTTTTTAGTGGGAATCTACGGACAAATCGACACCAGTTCAATGATCGCTGAGTCTATGAAGGTTCTTCACATGGAAGCAACGTAAACAACCAAACACAAAAACTCCACGTCCACTCCAAGTGTCATTCATTTTCTGCATTTCAGATCTAGATTATTTTCTTACTGCCTTTAGTTCAGACGTTGCTCTAGTTTGATCATTACAGAATAACCAACTTTGTGGCTCTTCAGTGGTACAGATTAAAGGATCCTGCAGTGAGCTGGGAGCTACCAGTAATGCGATAAACTCTGGATAATTTAGTGACTTCAAAGAACGCATTAAAATTCCCTCTAAATGAGTTGAAAATGTAATAATTAAAACTATAAAATTGCCGTTATTGTAATAAAGCCACAATTAGTGCATTTATTAGGATGTAAGTTAATTTTTAACTGATGTAATGATACATTAACAATAATGAAAAAGATAACAAGAATTCGAGTATTATTAACTGATGTTATTGTATAATCCGTTAAAGACAATACAGAATATACAAAATTAAAGTCATTGTCAACAAGTACTTATTAAAATAAATATAATACTTTAATAATACACCTGGTAACTTTTTAAAAATGATCTCATTAAATTGAAATTCAGTTTTTGTTGCATTTTCAGACATTACGGAGGGAGCTTTTGCACTTCTGCAGCTACAGCCACGTAATTTGGAAAATGGCACACCAGTTTAGTCAGGATATGTTTTATAGTTTGAAAAGGAATAACCAATAGTATTGTCCAAAAAAAAAAAAAAATTTGCAAACAAACCAGATTCAACAAGCCAGATTAAGTTGTTTGACATTTAATACTAAAACAAAAGCGATAAACTGTGTCATTGCCAGAATGCCGTGTTAATTGTGAATCTTTAATCGCTAAAATGCCAGCTTATTTCTCTGGAGTCACAATGCTTTACTGTTACCTGAACACCATCCGTGAGCCGCCTTGATGTGAGCTGAATAAAAATGACTTTTGGAATATTTCTGGTTTTTTATTTTTCATTCAGATTTACCGGACAGAGTGAATAGTGTGACATATTTCAGCAGTTAACCGCAGTTCAGGGATTCAATGGAAACATTTTACCACTGTTTAATTGGAAAGCAGTTTAATGTAGAAATTGTAAAAAACACAAATTTCACAAGAACCAATTATTACCTCTCAGAATAATATTTTAGCACCTCAAACAAGATGGAATGGGGGGAAAAAAATAAACGGTGCAAGGTTTGTGGTTTTTCATTTCATTCCAATAATTCTTGGATCCTGATAAAACTGGAAACAGCTGTCATAGGTACGCTTGCTCTTCACTGGCGTGTAACAGACAAATTAAAGGCGTGATGCACATGCTGTGATGGAAACCATTTTGCCATGAAAGTGTGAGTTGTTTTGCTCAGTGCCACTGACTTCATCTGAAAACCTCTTGATGGAGTCAAAGGGATAAGTTAAACAACATGTAGGCATGCCGGTAAACTAGGAAAGTGGAAGTCCCCATTGATAGTAAATTAACCATGGCGGTAATTGTTCAATCACACAGACCAAAGGCTGCTTTGAAGACGTGATGTGGGTAGGCCATTTTACTGCGCTGAGTGCTGCTGGTGTTTTGTTACATAGGAGGACGTGAAGATGAAGCCACGGCACGGTTAAAGATCTCGAGTGAGGGTGAGACATGCCCACACCGGTGGGTCAGTGGAATCTGTCAATCAAAAATGACAGTCATTCAATAAGATAAACAGGCCGGATGAGTCAGGCAGGTTGTCTCAGACTACATCAATGCAACTTCCTTTTTTTTTAATGCGCCTCAGAAACTGGATTAGAGGTCATAAACAAAATCAAACTGCCTGTTTGATCCCACGTTTCTTCACAACCATGTTAAACTACTTTTGTTTTCATTATTTCAATCAAAAGACCTCTAGTGGCAGAAAAGACTTATTGTGCATTTAAACAGGAAAATAATACAAATCATGTCTCTTTCACCTATTTGCGCAACAACATAAATAAGCTGAACAGAATTCATTATATATGTGC
>JAQNCA010000010.1:6409657-6426796 GCA_029783725.1 Acanthurus tractus
TTTACCTCTTTGGCCGAGTTTTTATTAGAATGTTGTGAATAACGAATCAGCAGTCGGTGTCAATTAGTGTGAAGAGCGCAGAAACACACACCAGCGGCGCGTCCCGGAGACTCGGCCGTCAGTCAGGTAAAAGAAGGAAACCGGACGCAGCTGCAGCGCCGCAGTTCACGGTCAAACCCCCCCGAGCGGAGACTTTGTTTTTATCCCTCTTTCCTCCGGCTCCTCCACTCGGAAAAACCCTGCCTGTTGCACACTTCGTCTGGTCAAAGCGCACAGTGTCTCCGTCGCGCTGGGAGCATGGCTGCCATCAAGGCTTTGGAGCAGTGGTGTAAAATCCACTGCGAAGGCTACCGAGATGTGGCCATCAACAACATGACGACTTCATTCAGGAACGGATTGGCTTTTTGTGCCATTATACACAAATACAGACCGGACCTGATGTGAGTATTTAGACCGAGAACTGTCTGGATTTGTGTTTAGGGTTTTAGGTATCAGCTTTGACAAAAGTGATACATTCTGTGTTGCCCGAATCCTCCAAATAGCATTTATTTTGTATTTTTCTACAATACTTAAATTGTTAATGGTACTCTGTATTCACCACATTTTTTTTTTCTGATTCAATTTTTGTGAGTAGTCCTTTCAGTTCATTCAGGTGTGTAAGTTCTGCTTTTACAGATGTTATGTTGAGGGAACCACAGCAAAAAAAATGATGGCTTCTTTGAATTTTAACTCTATTTCAAACGTATAAAACTTCTTTTTTTTATGGTGAAACTTTTCAGAATCCTTCAGAAAAGTTAAATAAGTTCTTCACCAACGTGTCTAACTCTCCTGTCCATTGTGTTGCTGTTTTTCCAGAGACTATGACTCACTCAGAAAGGAGGATGTGTTTGAGAACAACAGACTGGTAAGATGTCAACTTGTTGAACCTTTTTTGTCGTCGCTAGCACAAGTGACTTCATTCTGGAGCTCCACTATCTGATGAGGCATAAAAACCTCCACTTCATTAACCCCAGAGACACATTCAGCAACACTCAGTATTTGCTCTTGTCTTTGCATTAATGCAGCAGATTGGTTCAGTGTTTAGCTGTTTCAACCATTTAATAGCACAGCGGTTTAAGCAAAAAAAACCTCTTCTCCGAAACTATAAACTTCAGAATCTTTTCTCTTCCTCCGTCCACTTGACCTCGTTTATTTTGTTAACCCCTGCGCGGCCTGGGACCTCTCCATTATTTAGTCCTCTTCCATTTTACCGGCTTCCTCTGAGGATTGCAGGCCTTGCAGAGCGCTACAGTATGCACTCTGTACGACTTCCTTCGCTGTCTTGAATGACCCTGGCAGTGTCAGCAACAAACCCGAGCCCAAGGGGGGGAGCCTCTCCGAGTTATTCATTTTGAATGAGGCTTGCTGTCATCTGCCACTCGAGCCTCATGATGATGGCTCACTTGAAGCTGCTGCTGTCTTACGCTTCTTGAATGTCACACAAAAGGAAGAACTTTGAACCAGATGTGCAAAACCTGTGGAAGTGGTGTTTCGATCAGGTTTTAGTTTTTGATCAGCTGCTGAAGATGTTCCTCGTACTGAAACATGAGAACATGACTAAAGTGGTAATTCACACTCCTCTATATTTCATGAAGTGTTATATTTCTAACAGGTGTTTATTTCACAAGCTGTTAAACAAAAATTTCAATGTGTGTTTATAGCAAAACTAGTTGTAGTTTTAAGCTCTCAGAGCTTTTCTTTCACATCAACAGACTTTGTATTCAGAAGACTTTGCTTTAAATTTAACGAGCATGTCCAGACTGATCCTCAACAAACAATGCCTCACTATCCTCCTCCCTCCCTCCATCCTTTTTTTTTATCCTTACGAGCTCACAGGAAGTGCACTATTCATTATACAGCCTTTTTTCAGACCTCTCTCTGGGCCGAGCCACAGACTGCTGCTCGTCTATTTAAAGGAAATTGTATTCTCTGACATTTTAACACATGCTGTAATTGTGGGAGCTGACGTTACTGCGCCCAGTGAATGCAGTCGGTGTTTTTGTGAGGCAAAAAATGCTTTGTGTTCCTGTACTTGGCCCGTCATACACCACCATTAGATGCTTCCTTTGGCCGGAGTTGATGGCTGTTGGTTAAACTTTATGTTTGTGTTTTTATATCTGTCAAGGCTTTTCAGATCGCAGAGGAGAAGTTGGGGATCCCAGCTTTGTTAGATGCAGAAGACATGGTGGCTTTGAGGATCCCAGACAGGCTGAGCATCCTGACCTATGTCTCCCAGTACTACAACTACTTCAAGGGACGGCCTCCAAGTGAGGACATTCAAATACCCTAAGAACCTTCTGACCAATGTGGTTTTCTTTAATTCAGTGCTCTGAAGATTTAGGTTGAGGCCTGTTCTTCCTCTGCATTGTGCTGTTTGACACTAATAGTGTTTATTTTTCCTCAGTGGGAGGTGTAAAAAGGCCAGCAGAGGGCTCCAAGGAGGAGCCATCAGAGAAGAAGAATCTACCAGTGGTTGCCAAAACCTTTGTGCCCAAACCTGCCATTGAGAATCACTCACCTTCCCCTGTCACCGCTCAGACGTCACCAAAGATGGCCAGAGCTGCTGCTCAGGTCAGTGCAGAAGTCAGATCTCATCATCAGACATTTGAAATTAAGGTTTGTTTGTGACACATCTTCATCATCTTACACAACTACTTTTTTTAAGCTCTTGTGTTTAAGATCAAGAACTCATTTTTAGTGGGTTATGTAAATGTTAATCAGGTGGGTGTTGAATCTTTTTGGCCACCTCAGTTTCAGTTTTCCTTCACAGAAGGCGGTTCTGGCAGAAACCTCCAATAAAAATGGGACTCTCAATAGCAAATGTGTTGCATGCAAGAGTCACGTTCATCTGGTTCAGAGGCACTTTGTGGAGGGAAAGCTCTACCACAGAAGCTGCTTCAAGTAAGAATTCATTCTACAGTCACTGACATTATTCTGTCATGTACTGTGTCTAACTGCATTCATAATTTCTTGTTAATGAACTTTCACCAGATGCTGTGAATGTTCCAACACGCTTCATGCAGGAGGCTACAAACCCGGGAAGAATCCAGACACTTTCATCTGTAACGCCCACCAGAGCGGCTGCAAACCATCTTCTTCTGAGCCTGGGATCAAAAACAAACACGCCATTTCAGTCGGGCGGTTAAATAGTGCCAGCCAGACCCAGCCAGCTCCACGCCCTCCTTCCGTGCTGTCAACCCCACTGAATGTTGTTGTGAAGCCAGTCAGTCCTACTCCACCTTCTAAGTCCTGGACGGCCTCAGCCCAGAAAACACAGTCAGCCCGGCAGAGGTTTTTCCAGGCTGCACCGCCGGTCGCTGAGCCCTCGACAGGCAACAGGAAGCCCACAGAGCATGAAAGTGTTTTAGCAAGGCCAAAGGTCCCACTTAGCCTTGATGGTGAGAAGAGTAGACCCCGAACAACTACTGCACAGAAGAAACTGGCTCAAGAAAACTGCAATAACAACAACAAACGCCTGTTTACCATCAGATCAGCAGAGAGACGGCGAGTGTTGCACTGTGTGGACTGTCTATTGTCATGGATAGATACTTTTTTTCCTATACTGCCATATTTCTAGTCTTCTTTTTGGGAACTATTAGGAGGATTTTTAATCTAATTAAATAGGTTCTTAATCCGAAAAAATTGGTTCCCAACCAAAAGATACAGGCAGTCTTGCATTGTGCATCTCCCTCTGTTGAAGATGTACCATTACATTACAAAGGTTACATTCAAAACTTGGGAAAATGCAGAGTAGTTTGCCATATATCACCAAAGCTCAAAGTATCCTGAACATACCGGTGTAAAGCACCAAAGCTAATGTGGTGAAAACACCCTGCATGACATTGTAATGACATTGTAATGACATTTGTTTGTTGAGGCTGCTGGTGAAGGGGCTTTCTCTGTCTGCAGGTTTGGAGACGAGCCAGCTGACAGCCCTGCTTGGAGAAAGGACAAATGCAGCCAAGGCCCAGCAGGAAACTGGGCAGGACAGCCCTCCACCAGCCAGATAAACAATAAGGAACCGCCATGTCTAAAGGCCATCAACAAAGACAACACAAGGCCAACAACTGTACACACAACAGCCAAAGGCAAGCACTGCTAAATTTATTTCACTTGCTCTTGATCCATTATTTGACATCTAGCCAACGCCAGACTCTGCACCTCCCCCTCATTGTCATTGTCTTTGTCTCAGAACACATTCATAGAAAACAAAGCCCTTTTGTCATTTTTGCCCTATTTACACAGGCAGAGCATTTAGCAGGATGGTGTGTAGCTCAGTGTCGGATCCTGACATTTTAATTTCTGCCTCACACTTGTAATGAACTTTCATAGTTAAACTGTCATTCTCTTCGGATGGATGTGCATGCATGAGTGCAGCATCCTGACAATCAGGAGCTTTTCAGACAGAAACACAATTACCTCTGGTTTTCAATATAAATAGTCATCAAATTATCATCTTTGATAGAAGTCTACCAATCATGGGAAGTAATTATGTTGACAGCTAATATGGACCACATATTGACCGAGGATGTTACTTTGACTAGTAAATAAGATCACCTTTTTGTCAAATTTTCCAGAGTTTGTGAATTTATCCATTTGTGTCTTCAATGCAGATGTGCAGGTGAAGATCAGTTGGTGCATTGTTGTGACAGACTAGATAATGAAGCCAACAGCTGCACTCATTAGCAGCTTTGAAAGCGTGTGTGACACGGAGAAAAGTCAAGGGAGTCTTTTGTTTGTTGTGTCCTTCTATGAGTGCTGCTCTGCTGCAGCTGATGTAAAATAAAAGTCGGTCTTTGGTTTTGATGATAAGAATGAATTCAAAACTTGCAACAGATGAATTTGCTTTTATTTTCATCAGTCAGTCACTCAGATTTTTCTGCTCCATCAATTTTTCTGCAGATCCTGTCAATGAGTGGCAACCAAAGCCCAAGCCTCTGGAAGCAGAGCTCAGTCCAAAGTAAGTCTCCTCAACCATCTTTAAACTCGCTCTTCATTCGTTTTGTTCTGGCTTTTAAGTAAATTAAATCTTTGTCGGATGAATGCTGTACATTTATGCTGTTTTTAAACATTAATATGCTTGAAGGCTCATGTCAGTGTCTTTTTTATAGAGATACTAAAGCTGAAACCTTCACTGAGCAGCTGAAGCCTGGATTTATGTCCACAACTCCCTCTAATGGCCTCGTCAGTACAGCGAGGCCTCCCTCAGCTCCTGCACCTGTGATACCGCCAGTTAGCGTTGCTGCATTTGATCCTGCACACTTTAAGCAGATCTCTCCACAGAAACCTCAGCTTGGCTCTGGAGATCTGGGTAAGTCACTTCTATACATCATAATAAGACATTTTCCATTCATTTGTTTACTAGTAGAGTCAGTTTATAGTAGTTTGCATGAAAAAGCTCCATGGTCAGAACTGACAACAACACTGTCATACCTGCTACTGATCCAGTGGATGAGGAGTTTTTATTGTGTAATTTAATTGATTGTGTAAGCAGTGTTTGTGCACTTATAGTCTCTATATGTTTTGTATTATATGGACTATTTTTAGTTTTGTTTTTGGTCTTGAGCGTTAGCTTCTAAATTGGAGGTGTGCACAGGCCATAACATCCACCCCGGCCTGGCCAGCAGTACTCAAGCCCTCAGCCCTGTTCCAGCCAAACACAGTCTCCAGTATTTCAGCCTCAGACAGACATCAACATCACTTTAAGCTCTCTCTAATCCCAGCTGTTTCTGTTGAATGCAAATGCAACACATGTTATAAGACACAAATTAAAATGTAAAATGGCAGCAATGATTTGGTTTGATGTTGGTAAAAAAAAAAGGCCACCCTAAGAGCAGTGAAGGTCAATCAAAACAGCAAAGTTGTAGCAAAATTTAAGCAAGATTAAAAAAATATGTAATGAGCTGGAGACTGAAAATCATTCGGGCCCCATAAATGTTTGTAAGTAGTTTGCCAGCTCATCCAGAAGCTCTTTAGATATTTCAGCCTGAATAACATCGATGGACCAAACATCAGACACAGCAAAGTTGCCATTCAGCCTCAATAACTGAAAAATTACAAAGCAACATCAGACGTGCTGCCTGGAGTTTTGAGATTCTTGTGAATTATTTAGTTTTTCAGCTGAAAACAGAAAAATGTATTCACAGATTGAACTTCCTGTAGATCTAAAGCATGTAAACCTTCCTCTCCTTGTTCTAGGTTTTAAACCTGAGAGTCAGTCATCTGTGAAATCCCCACACAGGAGACCGGCTGTGGAATCTATTAGCACTTTAACGACTGCTCCAGCCAATCACGGACGTCCATCAGGTTGATTAAAAATATCATCATCAAAACCACACATACGTGGCCTCAGCCATCTTGTTTGATTTCATATGAGCAGTCATTTTTCTCTGAAAATAGATCAGGTGAAGTCATATGTGACAATGCTTTTCTGAAAAGCTGCCATGAAAGGACTATCTAATCCTATTTTATCTACCTCTTAGGCGCTAAAAAGGGAAAGTATTTGTCACCCACCAACGCCTCCAGGACTGAAATGAGGTCACCCTCTGTAAGTTCCCTCCATTAAGTCTCTTAAGAGATTAATTAACAGCTCTACAAATATGCTTTCAGTACATTCCCAGTCAAAAAAAATATGGACGACCTTCTTTACGTTTAGGGCCAAAGTTGGAATTTTCAAATTAAAATCATCTATATTTGAACGAGACTCTTAAGTTCTTTTGTTTTACATCAGGTGGCGTCTTATCATCTTCCAGTGGAGCAGATTGAGAGGGAGCTGAATGATATTGAGACAAACTTGGCTCAGTTGGAGAAGGAGGGTGTGGAGCTGGAGAAGAAACTCCGCAGCTGTGAGGAAGGTACTTTTTTTCCTGTCGGTTTTTCCTTGTAACTAAATGTCCCCACTTCCTTCCTTTTTACGTTGTGTAGATATGCAAACAAAATTGAACATTCACGTGTGAGAAACAGTTAGTGCAGCTTTGAAAACAAACAATTTATTCCGTTGCATAGGATGTCAGTGCGATTCTGCTGTCTTGCAGTGAATAAACTCGACTCAAACTCTGATACTTTATTGTATTTGTGTAAACTGCTAAATCCCAGAGCTGCTCCAGTGAGTGTCTGTGGTGCAGAGTTGTGTCCTGGTTGCTTCACACAGGACATGCACACACATTCACTTACCGTCAGAGGCTGAGCTGTGTGTGTGTGTGTGTGTGTGTGCTTGTGTGCGTATGTGTGTGTGTTCAGGGGATTTTCCTGCCATTTCTATTACTGTTTCTGCAGCCAAATGAGGTGAGAGGCAGAGGCAGCCCACAGGGATGTTGCTTCTCTTTTGAGGTAGTGGGAGTAGGGGGCCTGATTGCTTTGCTCAAGGTCAACATGACTTGGGTGTAGTAATATATATTCTGGTCGATTGCATTCTTTCTTTCCGACATGCCACCCAAGAAGCTTGTGCATGCAGTTGCTTGGCCAGAATTTGTTATCAATTGCACACCACCTTGGAGATCATCAACTTCTCAACTGGAATTTGACATAAAAAGTAAACACCGGCATTCTAGTTCAGTTCAGAATAAAATCCCTGTTTATTTTTCGGTGATGGCCGGATGCTGACTTTTCAGTCCTTAGACCTTGTCCTGATCACTTCAAATATTCACTCTAAATATCTATTGATCCACTTACTGTTAATCCAGTCGGACGTGGTGAAGCAGAAAATACAAGCTGTGCATGTCGTAATACTGTGGTGGACCAAAGGAATCCTTAAACCATAAAAATACTGCATTAGGAAATTATTTAAAGAGAGCTTAAGTTTTTTAGATATATACATTAATCACTGTTTTTTCTTAAAGCCTCACTTCACTTTTGGTGCTCAGTATTTGGCAAGGACTTTTTGAGTGGGATCCTTTTTATTTTAAGTCCAAACATATTTAAGAAAAATAATAAATAAAGCTAATCCCTTCTGGATTTTTCTAAATCATTATTAAATAAGTAATGAAGACAAATCTGTACTTCATTATGTATTCCCTTTGTGTGTCTCTACATCCCCTGCATTTTAAGACTTGCATATTAAGACAGCTTGTTTGGGGGCAGCATTAAGATTAGGAATTTTAATATAGATGCCTAGCTGGGGTCTGTGTTTATACTGGAGGGCTGCAACTTTTTAACAACAATTTTAACAACAATTAATCGGTCGATTTAATCAATTCAAATTTTACCCATAAAAAGTCAAAAAATTGTCACAAATACTCACTGTAGTTATTTTTAAGATGATATGTTAAGTTCATTTTTGTGCACAAAACAGATATTTGACAGGGTAATAGAGAATATTTGACATTTTTGCTTGAAAACTGACTCAAGTGAACAGCTGCTGATCAAAAAAAGTGGTCATTTCATGAACTAATCATTTTATCTCTAATTCAGTATTTTAGAAAATAAATTAAACCCAGTGAGATGAAGGAATGTTGTGTTTTATTTTGAAATATACGACACAGCAGGGATGATTGATGATGTAGAGTACCATACGATTGCATTCCTAACTGTTGGACTTATCTCCGTTCTGCAGCTTACGACAATAATGTTCACATGATAGTCTTCACCTTAGCAGCTGTGTTAGTGCAGAACATAATGTGAAGTGTTGACTTGGTCCCAGGAGGTGAGTCACCCTCCATCTGAACAAACCTGCACCCTGCTGCTTCGCACCAGCCAAATTATCTTAAACCTATTTTTTTTTATTGGACTTAATTGTATTATTGTGTAACTAATACAGTCGGATTAAGACAAAGAGTTGATCCGGTGGAAATAAAACGAGCCATGATGATGAGGAGAGGCTTTTTGATTTGAAAATGATGTAAAATATCTAATGTTGTTTTTATGCTAAAACACAGAATTACAATTTTTTTTTTTTTGGTGCTTTAGTATTAGTCACTGCAATATTCGACACAAGCACACGGCTGTCTGAACACCTGCCTTAAGGCTTAATTTACCCCATCAGTTGTGTTTAACAATACAAGTCAGCCAGAGAGGACGATACATTAATTTTTTTAATGTTTTCAAAGAGTCTCAATAGGCCTCAGAGGTGCTAGCGTTATTATATCTGTCCAAAATTATATTTTTGTTAGACAGATATTTTCAAAACGTGTCGTTGTGTCTTTCAGAGGGAGAGGGGGACGTATTGATGGACCCACTGATGGTTGACTGGTTCAAGCTCATTCGGAAAAAGCAAATGTACATAAGAAAGGAATCAGAGCTCGTTTACATGTAAGAACTACTTGCATTATAGTTTAAGACTCTGTACAGATTTATTATTGTGTCCGACCCTTTTTGTGTTTAACCTTTACCACAAGAATAGCTGCTTTACTTTGTGACATAAAAGTTATTTTGTTTTGAATTATAACAAATCTATATTTTCCAGTGGTTTTTCTATATGAGAGTGAGGCTTGCTATTGCAGTTGTCGCTATTCCTATGCTATAACACAAGGAAACATTACCATTTAAAAAAATGTATTTGCTCATGATTTTTAGCACTTATGCAAAAGATGTGATGTGCAAAAAAAAAAAAAATCTGATTTAAGTTTTTTTTATGTTATTAATGACTGTATATCTCAGAGCCAGGACTCAGGAGCTGGAGCAGCAGCAGCCAGGTGTGGAGGGGGAACTGCGCAGGCTGCTGGAGAAGCCAGGTAAGAAATCATATGGTCTTAGCTCTGTTACTGTCTTTTTTTTCCCCACACTAAAGTCTGTCAACTTACTATCACAGATCATTTAAAGACCAGAGAGGAGCAGCAGAGGGAGAAGAAGCTGCTGCAGAGACTGATGGAGATTGTGGACGGCAGAAATGCGATAGTGGAGGGTCTGGATGAAGACAGACTCAGGTAACACAATGTAACTTATCATCACTGTTAACATTACAGGAATGATCACTAATGCAGAGCAACGCTGTCGACAGAACAACGTAACATGCGCAAAACAAATGCTTTTATTTCACATCGATTCCAGGGAAGTGGAGGAAGATCAGCAGTTAAATGAAATGATGCGAAATCTTGGTGAGTATTTAAAAAAGAGAACCACTTTCAGATGAGATTTTCTGATTTTAATGCATCATTCTAATATAAGCAATTTTTGGTGAATAGGTGTAAAGAAAGCCAAAAATAAAAGGAAATCCTCCATCTCAAAGCTGTTCAGGCGAAGAAGTAAAAGACGAGTGGAATGATCCTCGGAACAATTTATACCCAAACTTTCACAAAGAACTGGAAGTCACTCTTGCCTTACTGTCTTAATTTTGATCTCTTTTTGAGAATCATGAAGGCTTTTGTATTTAAATAATGCAATTCATGGAAGTCAATTTAAATGAGAAGTCAAATGGAAGATAAGTCAAATTAGGAAGCATAATAGATGGAGTCGTGTTGTGTTTCTAGTTGTTTTAAAAAGTTGAATATAGAGGTTCAGTTAAAATGTTATTTTGTTAAACGTTTGCCTTCAGTTCTCTATTTGCTATTATTTAAAAGAAGTGAAGATATTCCTTAACGGCTTATGATTAAATCTTTGCTTTTTTCAGTGAATGTTGGGTTATTCACTATGGTTTTTTTTTAACATTATTATTTCCTCAAAAATGTTGTGGCGCTTATAGTCTTTGTGTAGCAACCGAAGCAGCGGGCATTTCTTTTATATCAATTAGAGTGTCACAAAAGGAAATGCCATCATTCATCAGTATGTATGTTTGTAAAGATTCTGTTATCTATTGAGCAATGTATCCGATTAAAAATTTGAAGAAATCAACCCGCACCTCGTCAAAAAATTTGGTGCTGGGAACAAAAAAAAAACCCAGAGACTATCATGTTTTACAAATTTCAGAGGGAACACCGGTTGTTCCACTTGCAAATAAGAACAAGTAGAATAAATGTGTAATCCTTCAACTGTGTTGATCCAAAATCAAATTATTTCACAATTTATTTAATAATGGATTTTAACAAATTTTCCTGTAAGGATATTAGCAGGAGAAAAAAAGCCTTGACAATTAAGTTTTGAATGGCTGTGGAGTGTAAAAAAGAGAACCACACATGTTGAACTGGCTTGCTGCAGACTGTAGATCCTCTCTCTCGCTGTACTGTAGGTGGCAGCCTGGGTATGCTGTATCACAAGGCAAGAACTTGGAAATCCAATTTGCCACAGTACGGACAGTTAATTTCTTTGCTAATTTTATAAATGCTGCAAAAATGTTCAGCTGTGCTGATGCAATAATGTTATGTGAAAGAGGATTAGGTAGAGCAGTAGCTTATGGTTGGGAAAGGCTTATAAACTATAGGTTGTATTGAGCTCTTTATCTTCAAACCGAGTTTAATTAAACATTACTCTTTACTAATATCTGCATCAGAAATACTCCGTACCTGAGCTATTAAAATGTTCAAACGCCGTGTGGAGTCTCTTGTGTGAAAGTGCTATTCGGTGTTATAAGGAATGTACTATAACATGGCATATTAAATGTTTTTGAATGGCATGCACTTGTTCTCTATTCACAGTATTTTTAAACTTGAAATCTGTTGTCCAATAAATCCTTTGAAGATTATTGTGCTTGTGATGTTGAATTATTAACTTAATAACAGCTTCCTCTGGCACACTTCCCTCTATTTAAACACATCCCTGAACTTTTTATCACTCCTCTTCCCATCTTACAAGCTGCACAAATGACTGTTGATTCAATGACTGCCAAGATCAGACGCAGCTTTCAGTAAGAAACCAACAATGCGGCGACTCTTTTGCATCAAAGCTGTACAGTAATCACAGAGTTGCATCAAGGCATGCTTTTAATAAGGCGTTTTTTCTTTTTTTTTTCTTTTTTTTTAAAGGACGGCATCAAAATAATTCATTGGCGTCAATGTATTGCAGCCACTTATAAACTACATATCCCTCATTTTGAGATGCATGAAATTGTGATCATGAACTTGGAACACAATCTTTCTAGCTGAGCAGAGTTGGGGATGATATTGGTACAGAAATGCCATGCATGATGTGGGTGACAGTCGAGACTGAATGTGTGATATTAGAGTTAATTAAAGCTTTGCGCCCCATCTACTGCAAATGCTTGCACTTCTGCAATTAAGAATCAAAGGCGAGGGCTTAGTGTCAGGGGGGTGTCTAATACATGGTTTTAACAGGAATGGGACCTGATTTGCCAAGCTCCTAGCGACAAGCATTAACAACAGCCTCAAATTAGAGGGACATTAATATTCATAAGTAAAACAATTCATCCTGTGAATGTGTGATGAAATGGAATCCTCTGAGGTGAGCTCTTGTGTCCAGGCTGCCATCGTTCATTAAAATATGCCATTACCCATGAAGTGCTTAATCTTTATGAAAGGATGGTAAAATCTGTTTGAACTGCTGCGACAGAAAGGTGGAAATTGTAATATTGTTCGCCACCTTGCATTATATTAATCCCGGGTATTTTTGTGAATGTGACGCCGTCAGACAGTATATTTTTCTTTATGTCTCATTAGCTGCATTGTTTAGGCTTTCTGAATGAAAATGTACGATGTTTCATTTTTGCCTGCGCCCATTGATAATAGTCTGTTACTCTATTAAGAAGACGCGAGTGCTTTGTGTTGTTTTAGGATAGCTGTTGTGCGCCACATGCAACACAATCTAAATTGTGTGTGTGTGTTCGTGTGTGTGTGTCGTCTTATTCCAGTCTCTGCCAGAGTCTCTGCCACTAGCCTGTAATTATGATCCTAGAGGTAATTTTATCAGGCTCATTAGCTCTGATGAGTAAACGAGAAGCGTGCCTCTAATTTATTGGCCATCCAGGCTGGAGACTTAATTCTCATCAGAGAGATCATAATATTTGTATAGAGAGACAGATATACAGCAAATGTGCTCAGTTACAAAAGCTCCTTGACCAACGCTGAGGCCGAGACTTTTGTGACTTAAAACTTGTAATTACACTTTTAAAAATCAAGTCAATTTTTGCATAATTTGGCATGCGATAAGATTACGTGTTTAGAAGTCAGTCTGATGAGCAGGGCAACAGAACGTTGACTCCTTTTTTTTTTAATCGTGTGTGATTTCAAATGAAAGCTATTTTGTTTGTATTCTACAGAGTCCTGTGACTGTACCCTCCTGCACAAAATTAGATGCTCAGACCCCTGCAAACAAAATTCCATTGTTTTGTTCCCTGTTCAATAGAGATGATCCATCTTCTGTGTCAGAGAATGTGTTAAGGGAGCGGGGTAAATATGCTCACAATTTTCAGTGTGTAGAAATTTGCATTGAGGGGAAATTATGCATGCTGGCTAGTGGAAATGAAATGTATAAAGTGCATGACTGGTAGACTTGACAAGTGCAGCTTTCATCCATCTCAAATGAATAATTTTCACTTCCCTTAAACATCCTTAATCCAACCATGTTATCAGCGGGCATGCAGGATTCTGCCAGACTTTCTCCTTAACGGCACAGCAACTTTCAACTTGCCTGAGATTTTGCTCTGCAGTTGCTTACCACATGGTCTTAGGGACTCACTCTTATCCCTTCCTGCTGGTTTTGTGGATCAGTAAAATTCCTTCCAAACACAATATATACATAACGCAAGTCTTAATAGATAGCAGAATGTCTCACTCTACCCTCCTCTGTGCTGCCTCTGAGGTCGACTTAATGCACTGTATTTTACCTCTGATTCACATTGGCAGAGAACTCAGAGGATGGTGTCTGAAAAACCTATTTGCTCAGTGGCCCTTTGTCCTCTATTTCAAATTTCAGTGACAGAACCCTTCCATGCTAGTATAAGGTGGTTTGGAAATTCATATGGCCGTAAAGGGATAGAGAGGGATATTCATGGTAAATTACTCATTTACACCCCAGCATTCAGCACTTTGACTTATTTGGGGAACACTTCCTTGTGTTCTTCGCTGAAATACATACTTGTGTTGACGTTACATTGTGGCATTCACCCTCCTCTACATCTTAATGCTTTTAATTTATGCAGTGTGGCATATTTTCGAAATACCACTGACAATAAACAATTAAATGTGTAATTTGTGTTTATGCTGCTAATCCTTGTGATAGCCTCTAATATGAAGGGTTACCTGGCTATTTTCAATATCCACTTTCACAGAAGCCTCAGTTAGCGATAAGAATATTAACCTCATCAATTTCAGGTAACTTTCAACGCTTTAACATCTTGTCTTAAAGACCTACGTGTTAGCAGGAGTCTCAGCCTTGGCATTTAGTGACATTTTAAGCCTTTTAACAGAATCCAGACAGGGATTTGCAGTTTCCACCAAAGGAAAATAATTTATATCCTCCTTTCTGAGAAACTGTGGGTAGAGGGATTAAATGCACCAGAGAGATTTGTATGTGGTGCAAGTAAAACAATATTGTGACTCAGTTAATACATTTCCTACCATCTACTTTCATGCTTTGAAGAAGTCAGGAGTTGTTACTCATCGGGCTGAAGTTGGCTTTGATGCTTTTCTTGTTTAATTTTCTCATTTCCGAGGTTTTAAGTGTGTAGGTCATACATATGACAGTGCTGTGTACCTGAACTTCCCTTACAACAGTGCTATGCGACACCTTAAATAAGTGTCTGCAGTGTCTGAGGCGATGAGGAGTCTGACCCAGACCAATTATTCTGCATTCCATCCCAATCAAAGTCCTTTAAAACCTCTGGAACAAGCAAATGTTTTCACCCTACTTAGAATTATATTTAAAACATGACGATGTCCTGCATTAAAATAAAAAAAATAAAAAAATAAAAATAAAATCTGAATGACAGTTTGGAACACAAAAGGTCTTTTCTGCATGTTGGATGGTTTGTGGACTGTGTATCTGCCAGTGTGTGTGATGGCTGCTGTGTAGTGGAGACATGCAGGGCTCTGTTCTCTCTGTGGGCAGGCAGCTTTGATGCACTGCTTCTCTTATCTCATGCCTGGCAAGGTTAATGAAGTGGTGGCACTTTTGGAGGAAGTAGAAATGGGATGAGTAGCAAAGACCAGAGGAAGCTTGGAGATGAAACGTCCTGCTCTTAGCGGCTGTAAGTGGCAATTTTGGTGAATTACATAGACAATAAGAAAGGGGTTGTCATCCTCTTAAACACAACAGTGGTCTGAATCGGGAATGGTTGATTGCATCTCTTTCAGCCTCGCTCATGTGAAATTACATTAGCATTTAGGCATCACTTGTAACTTGATCTGTCAAACATCTCCTCATAAGGCCAAGTTAATGTTTCTATGCAACATTTAAGTCAGTTTTTGTTGCTCTGTAATGTTATGAATTGCATTCTGGGGCACAAAAGAACATTGTGAAATGCTAAACAGTCTAAGTTGTTTTTTGCATCTTGGCGCGTTGGATCATTTCTAATTTAAATCAGGAGAGCTCATAAGGTTTTCAGCAGGGTGTAGTCGGCTCAGGTCCTCAGATGGACCCCTGAAAACCCACTATGCCTTTGTCAGGGGCAACAAGTCTCACTTAAGTGACAGAGTTGACTTATTTGTAATAAGTGTTTTGGAAGTTGGCTGTGGTTACAGCTTAAACAAAGGGCAGAAATGCCATGGTAATATAAATATAATAACAGATGATGTACTACTAATGTCCTGTATTTCTTAGCTTTTTGGTTTTAATATTCCAGTTTCCTTTGCATCTGTAAGAGCTAATAGGTAAACAGTTCTGAATGGAAAAAATGAAGCAGGTCTACATGCCAATGAATTAACATATAGATGAGTTCATCTCATACAAATAGTGCTCTTTTGCCCAGAACTCCCTGTGCTGAGCAAAGATCATGTATGTAAAGTATGCATGCAGAAAATGTAAATTAATCCATTTCAATCATCATTCAATCTAATAAGATTTTTTTTTCCCCCCTCCCTACTCTCGTTTGTCCCTCGTTGCTCAAATGTCCAGAAATATCGAGAGGGCAGTCAAACTGTTCCCCGTAGCAGCTTAATTGTTTAACGTATAAAAAACAACATACATGCAGAAACACAGAAGGCAGGCAGACTTAAAAATGAAGTTAATTACAAATAAGCACCAGGATCATTTGCATGTGGATCAGGCCAAGGCTGAATTGAGTTTCAATGTTGCTGAAATCAAATAATGCTTTGATTTTCCAAAGCAGAGGTTCAATAAAAGAAGTGCCATTGACTGTATGTATTGTATTTGATCCTCCTTATTGTAATTCCATAAACAAACACCACCTCTGTGAAACAACTATTTGTTACATAGCTCTTGTTAATATGCTAAAAGAAGCTTATGGAATTGGGTCAGCTAATTAAGCAATTAGCTTATTTCAGCTCTGTGGTCAGGCTGTTACTAATCTACGGCATTATGAGCCCAGATCTGCCAAAACCAAGAGGCTTGTGTGTCTGTCTCCCATCTCGTCTGACAAAGGATCATGTTTGAAGTCATCCTTTCCCTCAGCAGAAAGGCAGAAGACTTGTCTCTGCTCGCTAATGCTCACGTTTCTCATGCAAATCCCTGGAATTGAATAGGTTGTTTATTGTCTAGTTAATATATTGAGACATTTATGTAGTGCTGTTGAAGTGTTTGCTCTCTGCATTCGTAGCTGTGTTAACACACATGAAATCCCAGACAGATTAGAGTTTGATAGCGTTAAAGCCACGATGAATGTTGGTGGCTTTTTAGAGGAGCCTACCGCGTGGTTTCTTAGCAGGCGTGTGACGAGGGCAGAGTTAAGCAGCGTAACCGTGGAACGTTTAACATAGAAATGGTTTAATTTTATGAAAAATTCTCTTTTTTTTTGATCCAGCAAGTAAAAGCTTCTAAAGCTTCTTTGTCAAGAAGACACCGTAGTTACCGAGGTTTTCATTTGGTGGTACATTTTCTGACCTTGTTTCCATGAAGAAATGTCTAAAAATAAAAATATTTTAACATTTTGTTGAAATTTGTATTTTATTCAAGATTATGATGTGTTTAATTTTTGTTGCTTTTCTAATTACATTTCTGTTAGTCTGCAGTGTTGCCTGTGTAATAATATAACACACAAATCCCATGATTCCATGCTACTTCACAATGTAATCAAACTACATCTTTTGTATGGTTTGGTTCAAACTGGAAGAAATTACATGCTGTGCATTTTAAAAATATTGTTCAGAGTGATATATATTA
>JAQNCA010000010.1:6426896-6449338 GCA_029783725.1 Acanthurus tractus
AGTTACCGAGGTTTTCATTTGGTGGTACATTTTCTGACCTTGTTTCCATGAAGAAATGTCTAAAAATAAAAATATTTAACATTTTGTTGAAATTTGTATTTTATTCAAGATTATGATGTGTTTAATTTTTGTTGCTTTTCTCATTACATTTCTGTTAGTCTGCAATGTTGCCTATGTAATAATATAACACACAAATCCCACGATTCCATGCTACTTCACAATGTAATCAAACTACATCTTTTGTATGGTTTGGTTGAAACTGGAAGAAATTACATGCTGTGCATTTTAAAAATATTGTTCAGAGTGATATATATTTTCTAATTACTCAGATGTGCTGTCCTTAGATTTTCTGTGGTCGTTCAGCTTTTCTTAACGACCACATCCAAGCGTGATCACCTGGCCTTAGTGAGCTGGTAACAGGAAGTAAATGAGATTGCAGCTCTAATGTGCATTTTATGTGTAGTGTTCATAGTAAATCGTCTGCAGTTTAATCTTAGATCTTTAAAGCTGCAATAACCATTTTTTGGCCACCAGGGGGAAGTGAAAGCAATATGTGCCTTTTTAGCTAATATGATGAGCTTGTTAGCAAACACCCATTTACAAATTGTGGTTGCGTTTGTGTCACGGTGGATGTTAAGCCAATATTCAGTTTTCAAAACCTGAAATATCAGAGAGGTCTAACTCTTTAGATTTAGATTTAGATTAATATTAATCATATATGCTTTAACGTATAAATATTCAAGTTTCTCTTACAGGTTATACATTTAAACAGGCACATTTGAGAACAACATATAGAACAGCAATGAAGGTAATAGTGTGCACTTCCTGTTTGTCATCTGCACTCCTGAACACGTTTTTTTCTTTTTAGTTACAATGGTTAAAAGGATGTGATGTTGTAGAATTCTAGTACATTTTTATACTATAGTATGCTAACAGCATTTAGATGAGCAAGATCTGAATCAGAAGTGTACCGAATTGAAGGAAAAGGCTTGAAATGCATTGTTAACGGGTCAAAGAGACACCACTTATGGCCATGATGATGATATGCAAGGTGTGGAAATGCATTTCCAATCTCCCTGGCTTGAGCCCATCAGTTTCCATTCAGAAGTGTGTGCACTTGTTCATTAAGCTTATGCGTATCATCAACTGGTGCACTCATTCTATCAGGCAGATATGGCAGGGATAAAACGATGTGAAGGATGGAAATTCAAACAACCATTCTCATTTGCAAAGGTCATTAAAGCCTGGCATACATTAGAAAATCTGCTAATTATGAAATGGCTTAACTCCACATTCAGTGGGATTATGTCTGCTCATTTAGAATATGTTGATCCCCTCCCTTACTCGTCACAAGACAGTTGATGTATGGGACTTGTGGCACAGAACTAATGTTCCCAGTGCTTGTCGGTCATCTTAACTGACTGTAAGAAGTCCATAAAAGTGGCCGTCTTGTTTTTGAATGAATATCTGCACCAACACTACAAGACACACACAAGTTCTACAGCAGCTGGAAAAAAATCTGTTGCACTGATGATATATGGCTGATCCACTTCATCTTCTTTACTTCACTTCTTTACTCACTGTGCAAATGATCTGTGCATCAACAAATAATAATCACAGTTAAACTGAAGATTAAAACCTTAGGATCAGGTTTTCCACCTGCAACATGACTCGATAATAACAGTCATTTTCTCTGACATGTTTTTCACATGCAGCTTTAATCTACTCAACAAACACTGCTGTGTGCTGCAAGGCATATGATACATACACATATATGACTTTAAAAATGTAAAGCTTCTACTTAGGGACTCTTCCTTAGTTACTGTCTTGACAGACTTCTTGTTCAGGAGGAAAACATGCTTTATACTATGAAAACTGTTTTTAAATCTGACACCTTTTGGCTACTTTTATTTTATGTGAAGACAATACTACACAGTATTTATAGTAAAATACATATTATTGTCTGAATAATAAATGTTCTGTTGTAAAAAATTTGAAATCTGATACAGAAGTGTGTTGTGCAAAACCTGGTTACTAAACCTTAATATTAATTAACAATTTTTCTAAAAATTAATTGTGGCCACATGCATTGCACAATTATCAAACCATTCGTTTAAACTCAAAAGTTTTTTTTAAAAAAATTGAGAAATATTTTTGTATAAACAAATAAATGAATTCTTAGCTCCAAGGATATTAAAATATGCTCAATATTTGTTTCCAGTTCAATTTACAGTATGTGAAATATATTTGTTTAAAGGTCATAATATAAGTACTGTTGCCATGGTGGGAACATGACTTTTATGGTCATATTACTTTTGCAGTTCACTTGATTTAGACCTAAACTAGTCAAATTGGTGCAAAGTACCTGTGTAATGAAATGAAATTAAGCTTGTTTACTGGCATGGCAGAAAGTATATGCATACAAACATTTCCATCCTTTACATTATTAAGCTGGTTAAAATTGTATTCTTACTTTGTCTACATCACTTTAAAATTGGTCTTAAATGGGCATAAGATGGAATAAACAGATGTTTCTTCAAGCGTGAGCAATTACTTGTTGTTGCACAAACACTGCAAAGAACATCTCTTATAGCCTAAGTGGTAAACAACATTTCCATCATTAATGACTTCTTCTCCTATGACATGGATTTATGGATGGATTCATGGACTGTTCTGTAAGACTGACAGTGTAATTCACATTTAACCTAATGACCTCCAATAAAGCTTGTTGCAATCCTATAATTGACAGAGAATTTTCGCAGAATTTACTTCAGAAGATTGAACCTCTAACATGAAACGGATGCACACATTGTCACAGGCCGGACCTTTCAAAATTGCATCCACATTGTAGCCCTTGTTGGATCAAATCACTCTGAATTTGGTCTATTTAATAATCCAATTGCCAATTAAGACAGGCGGCAGTGCTTAGATCTATAAAAGGTTAATAAGCCTCAGCTGCGGTGTGTTTCTCTTGGGTAAATGTCACTTAGACGTAGGCCACCATGGGTCAAGATCTCCCTCCAGATCTAAATTTAATCACATAGCATCGCCTGGCCCTGTCCTCACCCTCATTAGTCCTTGGCTTGTGCAGGAGTATGATCTGCCCTCTTTTAGCCCTGGCACTCTCCTTCCAGCCCCTGACTCTGACCCAAACGTGCCATCAGCCAGCAGAAACCACACATTCACAAACTCAAATCTGAGATCCACGTCCAACAACTCTGTAGATCTATGGTAAATTTGCCTGACATGTGGTTCTGCAGAAAGCGTCCAGCACCAGGGGATCATATGAAATGTGCCCATACCATCACATGGTGCGATCTGTTGGCTGAGCTGTCACCTGATGCAGGCCTGTGCCACCTGTCGGCCTGCCCCAGATAATGACAGAATGACCGGAGCGACTCAAGCAGCCGTCTCGTCTTAATTATCTCCACAGAGTTTAATTAACTAGCTCATCTATTGGCCAAAAGAAGAAGAGGGGGGGGAAAAAAGCAGCCTTGAATCACTTTAAATCACAGCCACCGAGACAGAACGGATCATCGTAAGATTATTGTTTTGTTTAGAGCTGTTCAAACGCATGAGGTGCATCGTGACGAATAAATCCTGAGAGGCTGTGCATGATTAGAATGGATACATTTCCATATTGTTTGTGGGAGTACCGGAGGGAAAGCACTGTCATGCGCTCTGTATGTGTTATGAGTGTGTCACTTATTTATTTTACTGTATGCTGAAAAGATGTCATGGTGTAAGGAGTCCATATGGAGCAGAATGCAAAATCATTTAGTTCTGAATGTTAATACGAATTACGCACAAAATGGGTAATAATTCTTGTGCCCTACAGAAATGATTAACATAATTCTGATAAATAGGCAGATGGCAGAATGTGTGAATTGAGGTAGATTTATCTTAATTAATATCTTGAACCTACTTGGAGAAAGGTAAATGGCTCCACCGGGGCCAGAGATGTTCCTCTGTCTTGTGTGTGTATCTTTCTCATGGCCTGACATGTAGTAGTGGCCTGAGGATATTAAGTTGCTCTCCAGGTATGCATCAAACCCAGGCAGCCTGCTGATAATGAACATATACCCAGGCAAGTGAGCAAAGACACACACACACACACACAGACACACACACCATCACATCGCCCATTTTTATAACAACCAAACCACCAAAGTAAAAAAAAAATAAAAAATTTAAAGAATTAAGCTGCATGTGGCTAATATTCGTCATCATTTTCCTGCAAACACATTCCTCTGAGCTCAGATTTCTTGCTTTATTGCTGGTGTCGAATAAAGTGTGAATTTTCTTTTACTCATCACAAATTAAGGCAATTAAAATGTTAATTATTACAAGTAGAAAAGGGACAAAGGAATTCAAATAAATTGATGTATTGACGTTTTTTTAATTAATTCATTCGGGTTCCTACTGTGTTGGATAATTATGCTTAAGTGTTTAATTACATATTTTGATGGGATCCTCAATTACTCTGGCTTAATAAAATATCATTAGCCTGTCTCCCAGGTTCTAAGCTGTGGAGACATACAGCATTAGTCGTCGTATTTAAATAAAATATTAGATTACAGGCTGGTTGGGATATGTGGCAGGTCTCCAGCCCTCAATCTCCACTAAATCTCTGTTAACCTGGAGTCGCTCTTCGCATCAAAGTTTGACACAGCAGCAAACAAACAATGTTAAATTTACATATTAATTAGTGGCAGGCTATCAGCACGGGTGATGAATTCAAATGTGTGGCCCTGTCGCTGTGGCTTTGCAGCGATCCACTGCCACAGTGCCGCCTTGCGGGAGGCTCAGCACTCAATCCGGCAGAACAATGAGAAATTACCTAGACCTAAAGGCCAACGAAAACCCTCCCCATCACAGACAGGTTTTATTACATGGCGAGCGTAAATATTCAATATCTTTTCACTGACTGTGTGTCTTACAAATCAATTTGCAGTGTCACGACATCGACTGCAAAATATGCAAAGCACAGATAAGTACCTAGTTGTCACCCATCCAGTGTTGCTCAGTCAAGCTCCTCTGTCAAAATGCACATAAGGAACGATTGCTGCCATCTGGTTGCTGTATGAAATTATCTTGCTTAAATCCTCTAAAGGTTATTGCAGTTATGCAAGCGAGCCTTCAGTTTTCCAGCTCTGTGTCACAGAGTAATGGAAGCACAGAACATGTTTCCACTGTGTATTCTGTGGGCTTTACCACTTCAACATGTATTTTCTCAATGTGTTTTACATCTTCCTGCTAGGAACAAGGATCCTTGGCAATGGCTCAGGGGTAAGATCCTATAATTAGAACACAGTTCAGTTGGTTAGCAGGTAATTTACCTTTAGGGGGAGTAGTCTAATTATTGTCTTTGAAAAGCTAATTTAGCATCAAACACTTCAGGTGTCTTTTCCCCTCTCTTCAGCAAAGGGAAAGGTATCCTGGAGCACTGTGGGGTCTGAGCCATCTCTTGTGTCTGGTGCTTTTACAGTCCTATGTTTACATGAGTGATTTTTAACGAGGAAATTAGGAGCTATGAAAGCAGTGCAAAGCCCTTTATCCCTTTGTTTTCTTCAGCAGGTGTGTGCCTTTTTTTTTTCTTCTAATTTTATGGAAGGAGGCACAACTCCTTGACCAGCTGATAAACACTCTAAGCAGGCGGACCTGTTTACTGGCAGATGGTGTTTGTGAGTGACACCGGTTCCCAGCAGAAGAAGGCCCAGGGATACGATCACAGTACGGTCTCTGTAGAGCTAACCAGCCTGGTTACCTGACGGCATATGCTCTGCTGTGGCCTACACCTGCTGAAGGATGGCGTTTACACCACAGTCCCTGGACTCCACCACCGAGAAGGCTGTTAATCACAGCTCACCACTCATTCGGGCACTTTTAAAAAACAGAAAATAAGTGGTGAGCGGGGAGGGCTCCTCACTCGAAACTTAGCGTTGTGCTTTTTTGTTAGTCAGAAATAGGATTGTGTTTTATGTTGGCATCATTATTGCAGCATTTAGAAGGTCATGAAAGCTGTTACTCGCCAGTGGAATAAAACAATCTAACAATTTGTACATAAATTATGTGTTCTTGCTTTTGTTAGTCCCTCTGATAATATCCAAAAAAAACTACTGTCCTTGTGCTGAGTGTGTTCTTATTCAGTGCTACAAATTTTAAACAGGTTTTCTAGCATGTTTGCACTGACAAAGAGGTTAAATGAAGGTAACTTTAAAAGTCAGCAGGCATGACAAAAACTTTAAATTGTGACATGTTTTCGGTGGGAGCAATTGTTCAGCAATGCAATGCAAAAAGGAAACTGAGGAGCAACTCGGGCCTGCAAAGTAATACAAAATTTTCACCCATTGGGGTACGACAGCTGCAGAAGTATGACAACAAAACGAGGCATATTTTGGAAAGACATCTATATATTTCAGCATTTTGTTTGTGTAAACATTAAAGTAGATACTTTTTTGTTTAGTAACTGTAAAAGTTATACCATAAAAATTAGCTATTGTATCATACAATATGCAGTTAGTATGCCGTGCAGAATTGGTTGCATGAAGAAGACACATCTTGCTCCAGAGAGGTTGTACTGTTTCTGATCAACAGTGTGTGAAATAAACAAGACGTTCAAAGTACCTTACCTACAGGGTCTTTTCATTAGACCCTCTCTAAAGAGTATTTTTTTGTCCTCCGTATAAAGGAAATTTCTTTTTCAAATAATATTTACATATTATCCCAAGCAGACACCACTTTGTGTTGGTTTCATGCTAACATTTTCTGTGATAAACAAATCTAATTTAAGGATAGCTCAAATAATTGTAAATATAAAGCCAAAGCCATGTTTTCCTCTGGCTCCGAGACTGTTTATCCCTCACTGCTGGTATATTCCAGCCACACCAGCCGGGAATGAAGGACAACAGTGTCCACAGCCACAGGGATCAGTAACAGGTCCACTGCTGAAATATGTGCAAAGTGTCAATAGTCTGGAGCTCCTCTGTCCAACTGGAAGCCATTGAGCTGCTAAAACAGAACTGGTGATTAGGACACAGTCACCCCAGTCAGTGCCAATTCACATGTCTTAGCTACCCTGGGCACGGCAGTTTGATCTGCCTTGCTGTCATTGATTCACAAGGCTTCCAGCTGGAGCAAAGATCCCCATTGAAGCGTGAGATAGAAACCTCTCCATCTTGGCACATCTTGGCTGGCTCAATCCCCTGCAGGCCATTAGGGATAGAATATGTTGTTTTCTATTTTTTTTTTTTTTCCTCCAGAAGAAAAATACAGTCTGTCTTCATGCTATAACAGCCATTACTTAATTGTGCCGGATTTTCCGAGCAGAGTGTTGCTTTAATTAAGCAGCTAATTGCAATGTAGCTCTTGATTAGCTTTGGGGGATGGGAATGTTCAGACAGGCTGATACGTTGTGCACACTTCAGAATCATTTACAGAAATTGAAGCTAATTTCGCTCTCTGTCTATTGCTGCATTAATTTAATTTGGGTTGCTTTTAGCTCATTAACACTTCTAATTAATACGTTGACATCACTATTAAGATGTCTCTTTGAAATTGGTGTCTCCTGATAATCAGGATGGAGGAGGCTGACGGATAGAGTGAGAGGCTGACTGGGGAAAATGTAGAAAACTCCTTCAGACTGAAGGGGAGGAAGACACTGTCCTCATTTATAAACCTCTAATATTGTATCATAGTGGACACTAATAGGAGGCTGTGGCAGGTGACTAAATTGGAAATGAAAGGAATGCTGATTGTTTTAAAATTTGATTGGAGTAACTCTGGGTTTGTGTGTATGTGCGTGTGTGTGTGTGTGTGCGTGGGTGTGCGTGCGTGTGTGTGAGACTCTAGGGAGTTGGGGGCGGAGGTGCGTCAGGGCCAGATGCCATACACAGCTGAAGATCACGCCTGAGTAACTGTGTGTTTGGGTTTGTCATTTTAATGAGCAGAATTTAGTGACTATGGGCTGCTAACGCTGCGTGAGAAGCCCCATTACATTACCATCACTTTAACCAACCTCCACTGACGTATTATGTAGTAAGTTTTTTTTTTCCTTGTGTAATTTTAGAGATTTAAAAAAGAAAAAAGACATTTGGATTTAAATTCACATGTGTATTTTATGCTAATTTTGTATACTTTTCCATGTGGTAAAATGCAATCCCTGTATTGTAAATTCTGGTCTTCATCTATATATTTCTAATTTTCTAATTTTGTATAAGAGCAACTATTCTATGAAATAATCTTATCAAATTAATTTATTTTTAAATCCAAAATAACACACAACTTCAGAATTTACACCTATGATACTGACCCATTAAACTTTAGTCTGTCAGTGAAATTACGGCTGAATAACTGGGACCATTACCATGAAGAGGTTAAAAACTGCAGTGGTTTTTCTCCACATGACATCCACACACTCAGTCATGTGCCCTAAGCAATATAATGCCTCTCTGATTGACTTCCTCTCACTATGTCTTCTATTAGGTTCCATAAGTTGAGAAATAAGCATTGATTGGAAAAGGATTCAGTTATTTGGCATGACGATCAATAGAGGACCTTGTTTTCCTGTGAAGTGCTTTCTTTGCCTAGTCTTCCTGAGGATGGGCCACACTGTAGGAAAGCCTTCTGTTTAGCACTTCATTAAAACTGCCTCTAATAGGAGCCACCGGGGAGATGCTCCCTGCATCGTGTGTAAAAGCGATCAACATCTGCATCAATTAACCCCTTCGTCCCCACGGGGCCCATTAGGAGGAGGAACACCCTTTAAAGCTGCATATGGTTTTAGCTCACAATGGAGAGTGAACAAATATAATTGCTTGTTTGCTTTAACATTTTTTGCTGTTTGAGTATTCCAAGAATATGTTCGTCTAATATTTTTCCAAACTGGACAAATATAGAATAAGAGCAGTCACAGCTCACTGTCTGTCAATGGACGAATTCAACAAAGGAAAATTGATGCAAGTTGAGCAAATAAGCACCTCAAACTAATTCAGTGTCAAAAGTCAAGCTAATTATTGGTGTGGACAGATATATCCAACTTTTAGTTAAACTAACTATTGTTAATTATAATAAGTCTGAATCACACAAGATGTACGGATGTACTACAAGTGACATTTGGTGTTTAGATCCTTTTTTTCTCTCCTCGATCAACAGACAGGTCTAATTAGAGAGTCTTCACGGGCAGCAACAACAGTGTGGACACCTGAAATCACTATTGGCAGAGGATGTAAGAGGAGCTTTTATTGGTAAGAGTTCAACAAAAGGTTTGATGAGCTACTGTGATTTTTAGCAATAACAAAAAACAGCTCTAAATCATAAGATAAATTCTCTTGTAATATACATTACAGCATTTTAAATACATTCTAATGCTATCTTTTTTTATACAACAAATATTAATTTTTCATTTACAGCAAGGCGCTATTTTATGACAGCACAGCATCTCAATGAGGACTTCAGACGGCATGGGGAAATTTGAGCGAGAGCGTTTGCTTAATTAGACATAACTTGTTTAATTTTGAGTGCAGTGCAATATTATGTTTAAATTGGAAGTGATTCTTTGCAGTGTGTTAAGTGACATTAAACAGGAGTCAGCCTTGCAGTGCATCCGTGTGATTAAACCAAAGATTTATTTATTTTTTTAATGGAGAGAGGACATGGTTAACTGTGCCACAAGGTTTTGCACTATGTGAGAAAAAGTGAAAAAAAAGTGGAGAACATCAGCATTTGTGAGGACTTTTCTCTGCCACAATCGATTTTAGCCTCCAATTCAATCATTCAATCCCATAAAACAGAAATAACACAAAAGTTATCAACTTCAAACTTTGTGCATAATCACTCATAAAGTTGAACTGCACATGCATGTAGCAGGAGCTGTATAACTAATCTCCTACCTTAGGCCATAAACGTATGAATCATATGTGTATATTTATGCATTTATTCAATTATATATTATAAATGTGATAAATCAATAACGCATGGATAAAATCTGAGCAGGGCATTTCACTCGTCACCTGTCCACAAGTGTTTATCCCTCAGTAAACAACGACAGCTGAGCCCTGATACGTTCAACAACCCCCAAACGAAATCAAGAGTAATAAAATCACTCATTTTGGTTAATGAGCATATTAACAGCAGAGGTAGTGTTTAAGCACAAACAAGAACAACAACATTAATAATTGCAACTCTCTTGTGCCTGGCTGATGTAAGCTTTAATAATTAACAAGTCTTTGTCTTATCCCCTGGAGGCTGTATTCCTATTATCCAACTAAGTTACAAACGAGTAATTACGCTGTCACTGAATGGTCACAACTGTTTACCTCAGAATATCCCCTGGTCCACATTTAATACCCGCTTTCAATCTACACATATCCAGCTTACCTGACAGATGCCTCAGTTAAATGCAAGGCATGGCATTTCAACTTATTTATTTCACTTTTTCTCCTCTTATTAGAGGATTACTCCTCTTACCTCCTGTGTTTACATATTAGTGCTAATCCAATTGAGTCAACAAGGGCACTTAGTGCAGGCTATGAACTGAGTCTGAGGGACTTAAAACGGGAGGGGAGGGGATATTAATTTACTTCTTCAGATTTTAGGCTTCCAGGGGAAAAAAAAAAAGTTTTGAACATCTGCTATGACAAATGAAGCATTGCAAGAGAGCATGTTGTCAGTGAGAGACTGAGCTGCCTGCTATTGGAGTTCACAGTCAGCCTGTAGAGGGAGCCCCTGGTTATGAGTCTGTCTATGAACTACACTGGCATTAATGTGAACTCTATATTTTTAGCGTATTTTTTAAATGGTCCTTAGTGAAAAAATATAGTACATCTCTAAAATCAAATCACTTTCCATTCTCTATATTTCTACTAAAACATACACCATAAGGGATGAGCTGTTCCAACAAACAGCCCAAAGTTTAGATCTTTTAAAAGTGTAATACAATTGATGAGGATAGGAAATGTGTTCAGTTTAAGTTTAGTTCAGGATTTGATGTTGGTGCAACAATTTCTAGCTAATGAGGATTCAGATCCCTGGGCTCTCCCCTGCTTCTCCCTCTCTCCACCATCATCTCCATAACATCAGTCATGATCTTTGACCCGAGGGCCATACCCCGTGTCAGCTGAAACTAATTAGCCTTTGATCGCTGGTGACTGCACACAATACGAGTCACACCAGAGAGGTGTTTTCTTTTTTTTTGTACTGTGCGATCTGGTTGCTACACTGGCGTATGCACACAAAATATCTTGCTGTGAAGATCAGACATCTTTTAAATGTAACCCAAAAAATATGGAAATAATTTATTGGTCCGGCTTTGTTTTAGCTTCGGTTATCTGTTAAAGTCACATTAGTTCTTGTTGAGTAGCATGCAGGGCCTAATGTAGAAGAATAGCCTCATATTATGCAGGACTCAATTAATATGTCTTGCACTGTATCGGCTCATTATATAGCCTGTATTTGTTTAGTTGAACCATTTATCTTCCCCTAATTAGTTATAGATCAATAAAGCAATTGATTTTGCAGTATGCTGGGAGATTCATTGGAGGAGTTAAAGCATGAAAAAAATTGCAATACAACCTGACTGTTACATTCAGACAGAAACATGACTCTCAGGATTTCCCTGTAGACTTTGCACAGTCAGCCATAATGGGTGTCAAAAATATCTTATGAGTTACTGGTTGTGGGGGAAATAGCATCATTTACAAATGCAAACGTTGTCTTAAAATCCGATCTGAGTTTGGAAAAGCAGAAACAAATCTGGGCTTAATCAAGTTTGTGAGCGTAAATGATTTTCAGTGGCTTCAAGGACAGTAAATCACAGCAGTAGTTCACGTCTGTAGAGGACACAGGATGACATGTTGTGTTTTGTCAAAGGTTTTTTTTCCAGGCGTTTTTATCATTAATCATTAGCCTGTCCCTCTTTCTCCAGGGCTGGGAAATGATGGCAGCTAATTAAGTAGTGGCTGGTGTCAAGTATACTAAGAGACCATGTTAGGCAGGAAGCTGCTTTCTTAGACTACTGACTGAAAAGGCTTTTTTTTTTTTTTTTTTGTTCTTTGAGTCTTTTCCCAAAACTTTTTTTTTTTTTTTTGCACCTGTTTCTTTGAAATGTAGCTATCTACATTTCTTCTATCCAAATTCTTCCGCTGCAAAATAAAGAGCGTTCAGTTATACAGCATGAAGGGTTCAAACACGCAGGCATGCGAAATGGTTTGGCTTTGTTCACGGTAAGCTGGTGGAAGACAAAATTTGGCAGCATGAGTTGAGGCATTTCAAGTGTGGAGGAAAAAAAAAAAGAGTCAGAACATAGTGTCATAACAAAAAATGAATAAGCATTTTTTTTTTTCTTGAGAAGTTGAGCTGCTAATATTTGTATTTTATTTTGGCATTACTGGAATGACTCAATTTGTAATTGCTTTTTTTTTTTTGTTCACAAAAGTGCAGGAGCGGAAGGGCTTTGTGTGCGGTAGGACCGAGCTCGTAAAGTAACACCCATTAAAACGTAATTTGCACCTTTAGGCAGTTCATTAATATAGTGAATGGTAGAATCACACCAATATAGTCTGTCCTCACCTTAGGGCACCATCTCTATTCATCAAAACACACACGCACACACACATTTCTCATTTTCACTTACATTAGTCACCATTGCCGAGCTAAGGAGCGGCACTTGTGAGACAATAGACACATGTGTGCATGTAATGTCCTACAGTTGCTGTCAGCCACCCTGAAAGGCCCGTCCACAGTCATTATTTATAATTTGGATGCTAAATCAGGTTTGATGTGATCTGTGTCTTAAACAACGACACATTCAAAGCTTTCTTGACATGAATTCCTGCCAGTGCACACTGTGTCTGCCAAGAAATTACATAAAGAAAATAGAAATATTTATCATGTATTCTCACCATTATTGTCATTTTATCAACACGCTGCAGGCAGAGCATAATTTTTTGAATGGTTCACATTATCATTTGACTTGAATATCTATTGCAGGGAGGTTTTCACTTGAGTAATTGCCAGAGGCTGCAGTGATCCAATCAATCAGCGTGACTGAACTTCACACACCTCAGTGTTCTTAACTCTCGAACGCAGGCCTTCTCCTCAGCGAAGGCCACACATAAACAAATATGACTTGTACACACACACACCCTGAGGCCAAACAACAATGGCTGCAGTTCTGCTCTCCACCAGCAGATGACCAATTCTCTGTCTTTTCCCCTGTGGACCGTTCTGTCTGGGTTCTCCATGAATTTCCCTTTCTTTTCATCACTCTCTGATGTCCAGCTGCTCCTGTCAACACCTTCTTACAGCAAGCAATTCATTGCAACATACTGGCAGCTGAGACCCCTGTGATGAACTTCAATCTGCCGTTTGCAGAGGGGGCTTCACCCTGAGTCGGGCTAATCAAGGGAAACACCCCCTTCCAAGAGGGAGGGCGTCTACAGACAGATTGAGCCCAAGTTACCCCGTAATTACCCTGCCACTGCCCCTGTGCTGCAAGCTGCTGCATCTGAACCCAGTCAGCAGAGGAACAGACACTTTGGTGATTACTTTCCAATCTGTTTAACAGTGAACAACAACAACCTATGTGCTTCCATTACGCTCATAAACCACAACTTTTTTTTTTCTCCCCTGAAAACATTTTTAAGGGTTCAGAGCACCAGGCATTTTGTTATGCTTCCTACGGTAACACAGTGCAAATGTCTCTTGCCGCGGGTTTCGATTATTTCCAACTTGGTGCAGTCCCTGGGGGGAAGTTCTCGGGGCTTTCTGAATTTTATTAAAGCCTCAACAGCTGATTACTTGGAGTGAGGTGCACAGGTTGGTGCATTTTAGGAGTGGAGTGGAGGCCTGACAGGGTCATGTTTAACATGTCCACAGGCAATCAATTCACCTTAACCCCTCCTGGTACTCTAGCCCTCTCCACCTAAGCTGTCCTTAATAACCAGGCAATGGCGAATTACTGATAAGGCACTGGGGTCTCTGACCTATATATCCCTCTCTGTACGTATTGGGAGAATCCATCCTGAAAGAAATGTACATTTATAATGCATTGAAATGGCAGAATGAAACAATCACGCATTTCATGGCTGTGAAATTCACTTTGTTCAGTTCAGTTTGCTGCACAGGGAGGATTTGTTTAGTGTTTTTACTGAGAAAAACATTTAGCCAAATAGACAGAAATGCATGCAGTGCAGTTGAGTGAAAATGAGTAATATCCAACATAAGCACTAAATGAGACATAGCCTAATATTAGAAAAGAAGCAGTGTCTACAATCTGTAATATGCCAAGAGGCTGCTTCTTCTGCAGTAACTTCATGCCAAATGTCCCGGAAATTATCTAACATTCCTTTTTATGAAGCAGGGGTGTTGAAGATAATCTGTACTCATGATGTTAGTGATACACATATGATAATATTGTGCAAGAAAAAACGAGTTTGACATAGTAGGTGATGGTAATGCACCTTAACACTCTTTACCATCTGCCAAAAATCATTTTGAAAGGCTATCTTAGCACATCTTTACACTTATATTTTAAGTGTAATTTATTTGCCAAAAAATAGGTGAAACAGACAATAAACAATGTTAATAATTAACTTGTTAAATTATTTTTGTTTTATAAGTTTTAGATGGAAATAGTTATAACAACATCATCATGAATTATTTTGGCCATGATAATCGTGTGATGAAAATGTGATACTGTGACAATCTTATCCTTAAATGAACAAAACTACATGCAATATTATCATGAAGACATTGATTCAATTAATTAAATCAATTAATCAATTTGTTATAGTCTGTAGAACTGGGAGCTTAAATGTTTTTATTTGTAACATCAACTGCTGTGTTAAATATTAAGATGACCAACATCAGTCAAAGCACCAAAAAAATCGGTGTGTTTTGCCGCTTGACTGAGTTGATCTAAATTTAAACCACACAAACACACATTTATTGTAATGTTAAGACTTTTGTCTGGCTTATTTTTTCTCTGGAAATCTTCTAAAGCTCAGTGGTTACACTGCATTTCTCTTACATGTCAGTGACCCCTGTGTAAGTTTTTACTTAACAAGCATGCAAAGGGTTCTACATTTGCCCTCATATGACAGTGACTAATTGCCCTGAGGATGCGAGCTGCTTGTTAGGCGAAGGGAGGATTCTCTTGCTCTTCACCCAGCTAAATTAATTATTTCTCCTTTTCAATTCACTCTACCTCATCTTATAAAGGTTAGAAACCAGATATGAAGATTTTCTTTCTCTAATTGTGTGTTGCTAATTTTCCATGTGGACTTGCTCCCGGTTGTGTTTTTCCAGCACGGAAACCTCACATACTGTGACTGTTAGAGACCAATTTAATTTGACAAAGAATTCATTTGTGCGCAACGGTTTGAAAGTGTGAGAGTCAAGGTTGTTTTAAGTTTTATTTGTTACTGTCAGTTTGTTGATGTTTTATGAATAGATGCTCTTTTTTTTAAAAAAAAATAAGTGATGTATTATTTTCAAAGTTATGCAAAAGAATCTTGCTTGAACAAGAATAGTTTTCGCTTACGCACTAGTGGTCTTTCTTGTGCTAAAAATTTGACAGTGCAGGAATAGGCTGTATAAAATCAAAAGATAGGAATTCCTGATTCCTCACTAAAACAAACAATCTTTGCAGTCTTCATAGCATTTCTTATCCAACTTGAAATCTGCACAGAGTTCAGATTTAAAGCACTTGTTTGACATGAAAGTAAGCATGCAAAGACTCGGTTCAACTGTTTGCACTGCTCTATTTGATGTTTTGCTGCCAGCTGTCTTGCCCCTTCCCATCTCTCCAGTCAGAGGCGTGTCTTTTTTGTTCTGTCAGTGAGGTACCTGTGCAGCTGTCAGGGTCGCGGCTGTTTAGACAATTAAGAATGCTAGACAGAGGGGGTTAGTGAATCACTAAGAACATCAATCTGGCTGGACATTGTGCTCTCGCATTACCACCCTGCTGTTTTGGTATTTATGCCCACTGTTTACACAGAGCACACAGAGGGGGTCCTCCAATCAATGCCATTATCTTTGCTAATACCACTGGCGCAAGTCTACCAGACTCTCATCCCTTAATGATCAAAATTAAGGTGTGCTGCATCACAGGAACTTTGCACATGTACAGCAGTTAGCATTAATCTACTGCACCCTTCCTCCTTTGTGTTGGGTTATATAACAGTTGGTTTTCTGCATTTATCCTTCTGCTTCTTCGTCTTCTTCATCAGGATCTCCTCCACTCTGCCTGTATACAGTGTCTCAACCACTTTCCCATGTGTTCAGCACCATTTCACCCCACCTTCCCCCAACCTTTACCGCCCCGTGCCTGTCCCTGGACAGGTTTCAGCATATAAATTTGAAAATGATTTGTCCTGCCCTCTTAATAATAGATGAGAGAGCAGAGTCAGGGTCCCTTCAATAAACTCCATCCTCGCTTTAATTAGTGAACAAAAAAACGCCAGGCCTGCTGAGGACTCTGGCTTTGGCTCTGTGTTAGTAATTAAAACTGAAACCACCAAAAGGAGAGGAGAGGAGAAGGCTCTATTTTTAACGGGCAGGCTGTTTGGTGCCGAGTGCCCGTATAAGGTTCTGCAATAAAGAGTGATAATGAAGGTGTGAGACCTCTGGGGGCTGACTGGGCGCTCGCTACAATGGCTGCTCTCACACCAGACTGAAATACAGGGAGCAATTAGAGGAGGCAGTGCATAGACTGGCCACTAGAGATTAGTTAACACCTCAGGAGCTCCGCTTCAGGACAGGCACATGCTTGTTTTCTTTCTCTCTCTTTTGCTTTCAAGATAACACACTAAGGTCTTAATGATGAGATTCATTTTATTCAATTGTCATCTCGGACAGATAATGTTTCAGCTGGTCTTGTTGCGGCTTGTGTCGGTATAGAAAGGGTCACTGATCTCTTTCGAGATTTGTAGTTTTCTTTGTAAATTATTCACACACACATAAAATCTCTCACTGTCACCAGCTTTTTCACCACATACGGGTTTAAACACTATGACAAGTGCTGCCTGAGTTGGAGGAGACCTTAAGCCCAAGAACCAATCAAGAGGACATTGTTAATGGAGGCCACATATAAGCCGTTAAGCCAGTATATGCATAATGTTATTTAATTGGAGTCATAAAAAGCCAATTAACCCCCTCCCCCCTCACTCTCTCTCTCTTTTTCTCTTTCCCACTCTCTCATTCTGTCTCTTTCTCTCTGTCAAATCACTGTGAATGTGTGTTCGTGTGTGACAGAAACTTGAGCATGTGATGCTATTTTACACATTTGTTTTCTTAAGGAGACACAGACTCATTCACCAGTATTTTTAAAGCACTAAAGCACTTTTGAGATCAAGATGCGTATCACTTTCTATAAATAGATAAAGAATAGAGTTTGGTCCTATTGAAATATTTGTAAAAAGGGGAAATCACAAAGGCGGGGGGCTCCATGTGATCTCTCTTTTTCGCCTTCTTATTCTCTGAATATAGGGATTTCGACAATATATTTGCTCCCAGGAAAATAGCAACAGTGGGTCGCAATATTGGATCTGTCAGGCTCAGGCCATTTAAATTTCAATGGCAGTAAAGTGGGGGAAGCAGACACTGTTAAATATGATGCTTGAATGAAAATCTAAACCCTCCAATACCTCTAAGCAATGTAACTCAATGAGATGAATTAACTGTAAATGCCTCATTCTCTGTGTGAGTGTCTTCCAATTTAAAATCTCATTATTCATATAAGATCCTGAACAAGGTGACTCTTAGGATAGATCGAATAAGTGAAGATAATCTTACCGGACAGTTTTATGCAAATAGGAAATGTATTGAATCAACTATGAGGAGAATGGGGAATCAAATAAGCTAATAAAGTAGAGTTAGGATGAAAAACACCATGAATAATGTTTCCTCCCTATCTCAGCTCAGTGCTTATGCCACTGCCTGCGAAGTTACAAAGTGTATTAATTCAAAGGATGCTGTCATTGAATGTGCATTCTCTTTACTGTTTTGTGGAAAGTATTAACAGTTTGCTTCAATAAGCCTTTCAATGTCACTAAATCAGTGAACTGCTTAATCCCTGTTGCCACAATCTTAAAATCAACACATTCGCAATCTGCTAATGTTTATTCCTAAATTACTGGCAATGAATTTTCTGTGAACAGTGTAATTTACACCTCAAATGCAGGTAATAATAGCTCATATGTACCAGTTAGTTAGGCTTTTCCAAGAAGACTTGAGAGTAGCCACTAATAACTGTTTGTTGGAGAGGTCCATCAGACAAGGATTGATTACAAGCCATCCCATCCAAGCACTGCGCAGGTCTGCACAAGTTCATCCATAATTCATAGCATAAATAATGTAACATTCATTACACAGAAAAGATGAACTTTTGTTATGGTTTTTGTTGCAGACATTCTGCTTATAAAGCTAACATAGTCAGTGCTTTAATTTGTTCCTCACCCCAAGGGTGAACGCAAATGACAAATGCCATGATATAATTATATAACAGCCTCACAGACAAAGCCTGTAGATAAAGGAACTCTGACAAGGCCATGCGTGCTACTAAGAGGGGGGTGCATTGTATTTATTAACCTGCAGGGGTTAACCTTGTCCAGTAACTATACATCAGAAGTCAGATTTGTTTACTTATTCACATTTGGTCACACACACGCAATCTAAAAGAAATGCTTCCTGTTATTAGAAATGAAGCTGTATCTCTGACTGCCTTTCTCCATCGGACTTCAATAATTTGCTCAATAGTGGTGTACACATGACCAATCTTACTACACTTACTTTTGCAGCTGAAGCAATTTACCACTCATAGAAGTCTCGAGAGAGAGATATATTTTTTCTCTCTTTTTTTTGTGGATTTGCAAGATTTACAGCAAAGACAGCTGTGTGTCAACGGCTGCACGGCTACTGTAGGCCCACCCATCACTCCACATTAGGACTCCTTTGAACATAAGTATATTTCACTCTGAGTTGGTGACATGCCGTGTGAATCTGTGGATGTGAAATTATACATATTCGAGCACAACAGTGGTTACGGGAAGATAAGCGTTGAGGAGGAAGCTGGGAATTATAAAGAAGATCACAAAAAATTATGTGCAGTGTATTTTATGGGTTTGAACTAATTTCCTCGACTGAAATGCAGACAATTTCCCTTTGGTTTTTTACAGCTGATACTAGCTCTTTGAATGTTGAATAAGTTTTTCTCAAAATTCAATACATGTTTGTGAACAAAGCATGTTGTTCCATAGCCCACAATGCTTCCTCTGCAGCCTCTCAGAGAGAAAATTTTCATTCATTCAACCTCGAAAGTAAACAATGTCACTTGAGCTCAAAAGAATTTGACAAACTTGGCGTGAAAGAAAGTGAGGAGAAATGCCGTAAATCTCAGGCAGTTTGCAGGGCAGAACATGCTGAATAGATGAAAAAAAGATCAAGCAGGGCTGTAAATTTGTCAAACAGAAGGGAATCCTATGGTGAGAACAAGAAATCTCTTCTTCCTCTTCCCTCATCCGTCTCCACTACACTGACCAGGTCCATCTGGATCAAAGCAGCTCATGCAGGTTCGTCATCTGCAAATCCCTCCACACACATTAGCCCAACATCAGGCATCACTTCCTACAGAATATTTACCGCAACGCTTCTCTGGCATAAATCTGTCACAATGCTTGGCATGATTCACTAAAATTAATTCACTGAAACTTCTGGGTCTCAGCTTCATGAGTACAATAATCACACGGTATGCTTTAAACTAAAACTGTTTGCGGTTTGAATGCAGCGTATTTTCTCAGCACTGAAGCACTTCCTGGCTGGCCATCCTGTTTGATTTGATGGGTTATTAAACACTTCTGTCAATAAAAAGCGTGGTGAATGCTAATTTCTGAGCCCTCCATCGATAAATGACCGTGAAACCCATGCAAATTAACCTCCAAATGTCATGGGAAAAGCCACAGTCACTGCCATTACTGTATGTGCTTCAGGTAGCACCAAGTATGTACTGTAGTAAACACAAGCATTCGTACTGGCCATAGTAACTCTGCAGGGCTTTCATTTATGTAAAATGCATTGCATGATTGCAATGCAACATTAACAAAAGACTGTAAAGGTTTTGGTAGTAAAGGTAATGTTTTATCCTCCTGCAGCTTCTTCACAGACATTACTGATGGTTCAGCCTGTGATACAACCAAGTCCCATCAATTATTGACTCCTAGATTGTTGGTCCAGCATACTTGTGGTTCCTTAGTGTGCTATTGAAGAGCAAATGTGACATTGGTGGTATCTGAGGTAAATTGTAAGTGAAAGAAAAAGTCTTGTGATATTCTAATTTCCTTTTTGACTTTTATTTCCATACGGCAAAAGCCTTATGTAAGTTATTCCTTAATGCAGTGGACCTCTGTTATTTTCAAAATCCATTATAAAGGTGCTGTTTTTATCATTTTAGAACCAATTATTGCACAGTTTCTACACAGAGGTCAAATGAGCACTGTGTGCTGTCTGTGCAGGGTTGATTTGTAGTTTAAACTGTGGTGTGGAAGAACAAAAGTGTATGGCAGCAATTGAATGCTGACAAAGGGAAACAAAAGTTTTTCCATTAAAGGAGCTGAACGTGGGCCACCTGGGTGAAATCTGAGATTCCTAACGGCTTAACAATTTGGGACCTGTACGTTAAATGGCGTGCCTTATGTTGTGACCCATCCATTTGAGGTGCCTCAAATGATCTGCTGTGGATTCAACCACATTTTTCAGCTACATTTGAACAGAATTATGAGAGTTTAAGTGAGAAATTGTACTGTAAATGTTATATGTAGCACCTTTAACAGAGAACATTGATCCTGTAGTTTATTTTTGACCTGTTAATTCTTGCAGTGATGATTAAAGCTTGCTCGTGTTCATGATTATTAGTTGCAAATAAATACATTTAATTCACCATTCACCAAAAACATGAGAATATTAAATGAATGCCCTTTTTTTTAGCACATCCATGCACAACACTGCCTCTGGAGGTGTCAGTGTCCAGCGATGACCTGCAGAAGATTTGACTTTTCTCACACAGGAAATTATTTTTGTTTTTATTTTTTCTAATGTTTGAATTTTATTTACAAATTGGAACTTAAATATGTTTCAAATGAAACTCGCAAAATTATAAACTCAACATCACACATCCATAAAGACACCATAAGAAGACCTAAAAAGATTAAGATTTAGAGCATATAAAATCCAATATATCATCTATGCCTTCGGCTAGAAAGGTGTGAAAACATTTTCTTAATTGTGCATTTTTCATGTTCGGTAATAAAAAATTATTAATTCATAGTCTCTTAAGTTGTGTTTTTAATATTGCTTTGTATTCATGAAAAATAGATTTGCTTTCATGCAGAATTAGGTATGCTTTCAGCAAATATTCAGTAAAATAAAATCCATTAAGGCAAAAAAAAGTGAGAGATGCAAAAACTGTGGTTTTAATGCAACAAATCATTTGCCATTAACCTCACCTGTTATTTTATGGTAAGTAGGGTCTGTATCATTCCAATAATAACTTCTAACAGAAACCAATCAGGTTAGGATCAGACTGCAACATAAAAAACAGCGACACTGTGACCCTCTATCCATTACACAAACTACTTTTTGACATGCCTCTCTACAATGGGGCTTTTACATTTTGCATTTGCGATGTTTCAGCTGTTCCAGGTGTCAGGCCTGACCAGACAACTGTGATGACGGAGAGAAAACAGCCCTGATGCGTGATCCCGGTCTGTCACGACAGGTCAGTAGTACCACGGCTCATTCAACTGCAGATGATAAGCTAAGTCGTACAACACAGGCCAACAAAGAGAGAAATACATCCATATAAGTCCTGTAAGCGTTGTTACACTGTCGTTGCTGTCCTTTTCACTGCCAATATCAACAGAAATGTCAACAGTGAGCGTCTGTCAGCATCTTGTGTCACATAATCACGGGAAGTGGGACTTGTTATGGCTGAGTTTATAATGCTCACCTAAATCCCTCACTGGGCATCAAGTAGGGCAGTAATACTCTCCGATAAGCAGATACACATAACTTCAGAAATGATCATCAAAGGCATACATACACTTAGTGAAGCTCGTGCTTTTGATACACTCCACACATACTGTTGAGCCGAAACACACATACACATACACACAAAACATGTATTTGTTTATTGTGCCTTGACATTTAAAAAAAAAACAACCAAGTGTATATATTTTTTTTAAATGTTAATGTCTGTGATTCGGGAATATGAATCGACTGTATGTGGTGTGTCTGTGATGTCTCTTTAGAGTCATATCTGAGAGCAGAAGTAACCGTTTATTTGCACAGCCGATGAGAGTCTGAAGCAATATTAAATTTCTTTGCATAAAATGCTCATAGGAATTTATTCAATAGATCCAGAGTTTGCTTTCTCACCATTTCTTGTGGGG
>JAQNCA010000010.1:6449438-6484690 GCA_029783725.1 Acanthurus tractus
CTGAATAGATATAGTTGTGGCACAGCCTGAGATCTTTCACAGTGGGGAAGTTATTAATTTGGTCGATATTGATATTGTCCCATTGATATCACTATAACGGCTGAGTTAAGTCTAAGGGAAAAATCAATCCAAACTGCTCGCTGTCTTGGACTCTAATTCTTTTGCTATCATGCTGATCTACTGTAGCAGGGAAGTTGTATATGGACATATGCTTCCTATACCTTGAATCAAAGTATCCCAGGTTGTTCCACCTCACATGCAGATGTTTTTCTTTTACACTGTGCAATACGCAATAAAATGCTGACATTTGACAGCACTGTCTGAAAGAAAAGGTTATTTCTCAGCAGTCATCTGAGATGTTATGTGTTTTAAGTCTATCTTGCGATCTTGGTGCTTCTGTTTTATTGTTATGACTCAGTTCTGTAAATCCTGCGGCTTGTTGAGATTTTGGAAATGGCGATGACCATGTTGATCGCTTCAATGTTGACAAGTATGTTCATGGCTGTTATGGGGTTTATATGCGTCATGGCTTGTAACTGCTTCCGTTGTAACAATCCAGAGACATTGCATTTAAAACTGTCCTGTGTTACAACTAAAGACTTCAGGTATGTTCTTACAAAGTCATTAACAACCACTGCATTTTGGAAGTCAGTGACTACTCCAAAAACCTAGCTGACTAGTTGATTAATTAGGAGATACATCATCACCCAAAACCACTAACCCATCATAAACCATTATAGGGTTAACAAATATAACTAATGTAGGTGGGACCAACCTCAGTGTGTGTAAAATAGCATCCACTGGATCTGAGAGGCTGACTGAAACCCCAGCAGGCTTGTCTGACCCAAAGATACTGTTTGCCCTGAAGTAACAATAGGTGTAGTAGGAATCTGTCTTTCTCTAAATACAATTAATTCTGCTTATTTAAAATGATATACTGTAGAAAATTATTGTTCAAATGATTATCTATCTTCTAAAGAATGTCTAAATTGTTAATAATAATTAAGCTTTGGGGCGTAAAAACCATGCTTCTTTCTGCACATCAGCTGCAGATGCTCTTTTTTACTGCTCCTTGTTCAAAATAGGACTCTAAACAATTCATCTACAACAATGCACAGTGGTGACTGGTGGTTTTAATCATGAACTAACAGACTTTTCTGTGAATCCCCCAATTCACACTGGAAATTCGGTCTGTTGCTTGGTTAATAAAAGCTTCATAAAAAGGTAAAAAAAAAAAAAAAATGGTAAAAGTACTTTTGCAGCTGGTTGATGACAAAGAAACAAGCCAATGAATTCTGGGACTCTTTTTTTTTCAAAAGTTTTCAGATTTCAAATAAGATCTTGGTGCACTAAAATAAAAAATAATTATATTGTATTTATGCAAATGCTAAAATTGAGCCTTGTAACCATCAGAGTCTGGTATAGCACGATGGATATGGATAAGAGTTTGTGTCTAGACCTGAAATTAAAAACCCCACAGTGTTTCTGTGCTGCAGACGATCAGACTCAGTAGAAAAGAGTAAGTTTGCCGTGATTATTGTCTGACACAATCAGAGAGAGTTCTCTGCACACACTGCCAGAGACAGGCTGATACTGCACAAATCAGCTTGCTAAAACACCCTTGTTAACATTTTAAACCTACAGAATCACAAAAGGTGATGCCGGGGAATTTTGGACTTTCATTCCCAATAAATCACACACTCTTGATTTGCAATTCCAAATCTAGAACATAAATAGGTCTTCACGGCAACAGCGTGAATCCAACTAAAAAAACCTTGAATAGATTTTGAATTTTAAAAGCGAGATCAAATGAAAATCACACAAAGGCACCAGCAAGTGGAATTGAAAGTGTGATACAGATGAGGGGGGTGCAGGGGGGGTACGGATGAAAACAGGATTAGACTCCACAGGCCTGGTTCCCACAGATTGCCTGAAATGGGGAACAGATTTAAAGCAGGTACTGTGTGTTGACAGGTTTGGGTTTTTTTTTTCCTTTTTTTTTTTTTGCACAGGCATTTCCCTTTCCCTTTTTTTTCAGCATGTCTTACACATTTAACTAGACCCATGTCAAAACCTGTTTACATGTCATGAAAAGAAGCGGAACATGTTCAAATCGGGTAAGCTATTGAAGAAGAAACTTGGATGATTTGACAGTTTGAGTCTCTTTAATATTGCCCACTTTGAGCAGGCTGAAACAAATGATATGCACGTCTACGCTCTCGCTGTTAGTCTGCTATTAAACGATGTTGTAATTGACGTTGATTAAAATAATGCCATTTCTATGTTTAGGCAAGTGTAAATTCTGCTCTTGTCTGCACATGTTACGCACACACAGAAGCGCACAGTGGGTTCAGAGGCCATGTTGTTGTGCCTTGATTTTCCTCCACAAATCAAATACAGGCTGCATGCTTAAGCGTTTCCTCGTATGTCAGCAAGTTTTAGAGATTAAACTGTTTCATGTTTAATGGGATAAGGAGGAACATGAGCTTCTATCCAATCCTGGCCCAATTGAGTGTTTTTAATGCAATTTGTCAACTCCCTCTGCTAGTGGGATTTGTTCCATACTGTTAGATGTGGAGTCAATTACATAGTATCTCTAAAGAGTATTTTGCTTGAGAGATTGCTCATCTGGCAATATTAAAGCTACTTAGTATATGTTTGGCTGGAGTGAAGGAAATACAGTTAACAGGTTTTTAAATTCCACGTCCACTTTTTTTCAAACACAATTTACTAGCTGCAGTTTGGACATGTTCGGTGTACCTCTTGTTGTATCTGCAGACATTTATGTAGAATTATATGTGACTAATAATATGGCTCGCTCCTCTCAAAACAAGAGAGCAAATAAAACATTCACTTAACTCTATATATGATTCTGAAATGTCCAAAATGATTAATTATAGACTCAAAGCATTACAAATGACTCACCAGTTAATGTTAACAAATATTCTCCCTTAAGGGCCTCTATTAATAATTTCATATTCTCTACAAATATTATTCTATCCACCTGCTGCGCGTGATCCTATTTTTTCCCTTTTTTTCCGTTTTGTGATCATACATAATTTAGTCCCTGGCCACATCTAATAAATGATGTTGACATATGCTCTTGCAGAGAGCACTGCCTCGAAGTGTTGGTTGATAAGCTTCTTTGCATTCTCACTGGATCCAATTTTGCCCTATCAGTACATGGCTCTGCTCACATGGTCCACTAGGCCTCGAGATGCCCCGAGGCTTCCGATTAGTGAAAACTGTGCGAGGGGGGAAAAGAGATTTGTGTAAAATTCAAATTTGTCACCAATAGTATGTTTTTTAAGGGTCCCATTTTTAGATTCTTTGCATCCGTGTGCACAGGGTGGCGTTGACAAATATCTTTTTCATATTTATTTTTTTTTATTTTTGTTGTCTTCTTTAACCAACAAAAGTCTCTACTTGCTCTCTTTTGTAGTTGTTGTTTGCAAAATAGATTCTCAGGACAATTCAAGCCTCATTTCTGTTGAACTGTTTACATGCACGATTGAGAATAGCATAAAAACTGTTGTTTTATTTAGGGTGTGTGTGTATGTGTGTTTGTGTGTGTGTGTGTGGAAGGTCTGTGAATTGCTGGGTGTGGGTGGGGGGGGTCATGAGCATGATTCCCACCCACAATATTGTGAGCATGTGGTGAATAAACTGCGCCCACTGAGCCACCTGGAGATGGATTAAAAATTGAAATTGCTTTAAGCGCTTAAATCCAAATATTTGTCCGTTCTCATCCTGAAATGAATTCCTACAGTTCCAACTCAACTCCGCCACACCCTCCTCCTCCTCCACCTCCTCCTCCTCTTCTTCTTCTTCTACTCGGCCCCGAGCATTACGAGGGAGAATCAATTCGATCAATTCCCCTCTACCAATTGTTTGTTGTTTTTTTTTCTGCTGACCACACCTCAAGGATTAATATTTGATTAGCCTTTAGGAGAGGTGGAAAGTACTTATTAACCTTATTTGTCAATCTGTCAGTGCCACTGTGCGAATTGTGCCTTGCGGCGGGGAGCGTGGGGCCGGAGGGGGGAGGGAATCACTTCAGGGAATATCATGTCTTCCAATGACTGCTCTCCTCTGGATGTTTCATCATAATTATCCATTTTAGGCTGCTGCCACAAGCATGACATTCATTTCTGCATTTTGAATACATTTGCTAATTGATAATATGATACATTGTCCCAGAATAATGTAATGGTATTGATGTTTAGCTGCTGTTTCCTTCCACAATTTGGCCAATTATGTCAAATTCTCTTCAGGATGAATAACAAGATGGTTTGTGGGTATAGTTTTATCCACAACAATTGTTTGTAAACAAGTAAAATGGAGTATGTTGTCAATAAGGTCATTTTCATTACAGTCCATGAAGACAAAGCTTTTACTCATTTTAAAATTGATGAGTAAACTTCCACACTGTAAGCAGTCCTTTTTTTCATTAGTAATTTTAATTAAGTCTTCTGCACAACACTGAAATTGACTTTATGTATAATTGTTCATTATACGTCTTGTTTTCTACAATGGGGAAATTAAGGGGCCTCAAATGGATGAATCCGAGACATGATTAGTCTTGTTCATCCCAAATGTATAATTTTTTTAATGCCTGGCGTGAGCTTTGCTGCAAAGTGAAATTGATACGCGGTATATGAAAACATTTAATGAATTGCCAATTCTGTTTTCAAAATCAAGCTAACAGATATTCTTTAGGGAAATTTAAGGGGAGGATGCACATTTGAGCATCCGAGCTTTGCAGTAAGACTATCATATTGAATTTGTTTTATTGACAATAAAAACACATTTTTTCCCAGAATTTTTTAAAGAATACAAACTGAAGTGAAACACGCATAATCTCTCACACAGTATTTAATAACCAGTGGCTTTATCTGCCTTTTGTTTACAGAGAGCAACTCTTGCATCACAGCCAGAGTCTGAGTGTCTGACTGTCTCTGCCTTCAAGTGTTTGGGTCTGACTCTGGTTGTGTGTAAATGATAACACCTCTCCATGCTCATTGGAGGCCTCCCAGATCCGTCTCCTCAACCTCGGTGTTATCTGTGATCATACGCCCCCCACGCTATCAAGCTCAGTCAAAGACCATCCCATGGTTGGCAGTGTTAATTACAGATCCTTTGATGTGATAGAACACAGCCCTGTAGAGATTGATTACTCTTTGAGCTAAGTTGTCTTCCAATTACTTAGACAATTAGCCACCTAATTAAAATACTTACCCTGTGCATTGAAAAAGGAAGAGGAGTGGTGCTGTGAGGATCTCCCTTGATATATGAGCTGCCAGGGATTCTCAGAGTGTCTCAGCTGAGGAGGAGAAGGCCTGGTGTGCTGACTGCAGCTCAGGAAGAAGGCCTAAAAATGAGCCATTGCAGCAGACTGCAATAATAATGGGGATCAAGCATTTGAAGACGTTTATCACTTCCTGTTGATTGAGGATAAGGATGTTAGATCAGGGAATGAATTTATGTTTGACGATCCATCATCTCACAAGTTTTCTTTACTGTCTGACAAAAATACTAACTTCTGAATGACAAGCTCAAATATTCAACATTCTACACCAGTGTTTTGGTTTTTTTTTTGTTCTGTTGATCACTTTACTTTTTATCTTTGCAGACAAAGTGTAAAGAAACAATGTTCAGCCCGGAGTTTTTGTGACTGACAAATAATTAGACAGTTGACTAGAAGTCACTGAAGCATGTCTGAATATTTACATTCAAATCATTTGTAGTTAGTGAGAAAATAGTCAGTTTGGGGCTCTTTATTTTTAAGGGTCCGTGGAGGAATTTACTTCTCTGAAAAGAGAAGAGAAAAATAATTTCTGAGATTCTCAAGAGGCTTAAAATTTATTAATTTAATAGCAAACAGTTAGTGTTCCTTCCCTGTTATCATAATATTGAATTTGTTTTTCATTTTCTTGCAAGCAGTAAGTGTCTGGCATATTTCTGTCCCTGTTGTGTAAGGAGACTGCAGTTTGTCAGTGTCTGTGCACTGTGGTTTGTTTGTTGGACACCAAAGCAAACAGGCTTAAGAACTGTTTGTGTTTCTCATGACGAATGACAAATGAGCCCATCCGTCTGAGTACAGTATCTCAAATCATGTGTAAGCATTTGAAATATAAGGATTGTAAATGTATTTGCCTGTTTAAAACATCTGCGATGACAGAACTGGAAATGAACAGTACAAAAATAATTAGATTAGTCGCTGCTCAAACATAAATACAAGGTAGCTGGTGGTTTTCCTAAAGGCCTAAATAACACTAAAACATACCAGCCTAATGAGCTCATTATCACATATTGTGTTATTGTCTTTTACTCTTCTTTCTTGCTTATTACTTTAAAGTCATTTGGCAGACTCTTTTGTTAAAACCAATACAATACATGCAATCAGTCTAATAAAACTAAGAGCTTTAATCCATGTGACTAAAGATTATTATTAAGACCATGGCTGTCTTAATGTGCAAAACAATGCACTGAAATGAGGACATTTTTTTTTAGGGATTAGGTATATTTATTCTGTTAGCTAACAGCTTGTAATATAAATAAGCTAAGTGTAAGTTTTGCAGCCCATCTCTGAAGCTGTGATGTTTTTTGAATCATTTGACTCCACACGCCCACATTTGAATGGGATGAAAAGTTGTTGTTTTTTTTCCTTCTTTTTCTTTTTTGTGTGCCCAGCATCTGACTGAGGCTTGTCACATTTATTGTCATGTCCCTTTAACCCCAGCTGGGCAACTCCATTATTCCCCCTCCATTGTAATGATAATGTTGTGTTATCTGTGCAAGGGACAAATATGCCAGGGACAATGGGGACATAGACATGCATTCAATTTATGCATCCATAATTGCGTTTGATGATGTAGATAATTATGTTGCACTTCAGCGAGAGTTTTTGCATTGAGAAAATTACAAAAAAACCTTAAAAACCTTTGTATTTCTCAATCACCTATCCAATGTAAATAATATTTTACCAACATTCTTGAGCACAATAAGCAGTTTATTTTCTAATAACACTGTCAAAGGTTTTGAAATCACTTAATTGCTCCAAAGTGCGTGTTCATCTCCAGGATTTCACTGACACTTTAGTGCAAATGCCACTGAAAATAATAACTGCCAGCTGAATTACTCCTTGAAGAGTATGCAGGGGGTTTTCAAAGCAAGTTTTATGTCTTTTATAACTGCAAGATTTGTATTAGAAAGATTGATTTTTTTTTATTACAAGGGGGGCTCAAATAAAGGCAGCAAGTGACTTCATAAAAAGTTTTAGGAATGTATATAAGGAGAATTTGAAAAAAGGATTTAGATTTGTACAAATATCTGAGCCGTCCACCAATTTGCTAATTTTTTAGAAACTGTGATGACTTCAAAATGTCATAAGCATGATTGTATTACAGGAGGTTTGACTTTTTAACATAAGAACACTACAGTTCTGTTTGATTACTGTTACAGTTTTTCATGCAAACCCTTGAGAAACCAGCCTGAAAATCAGCTGTTTCAAGGTTTAACCAGACTTTTAATAAGTTAGCTAACAGCTTACAATGTAAACAAGATGATCTTTAAAACAAGCACCCGCTTATGTGTTCTGATAATTATCTGATCTGAGCATGTAAATCTCCCTCTCCTGTCAGTGTTTCCTTTCCCCTGCTGCCAGTTTTAAACTCGCAGCAGTGTGTCTGATTGAAGTTGTTGGGGCAGGTTGGATCGAAAGACCCCCCGCGATTAGGGGGTCAACAAGTCTGACAGATCAAACTCTCCTTCCTCATCCTCTAATCATAGACTTTATAAAACAATCTTAGCACCACTTAACCTGTGCAGGGGCCCTGATATGGCTCGGCATGCTCTGTCTCTATTAATCAATCAGCTTCAGGCCTTCATGAGATCTGGGATGCAAATGCGTTTTATCCTGAAGGCCCCATTTCTCAGGGTTTTTTTGTTGTAATCATTCAGGCCTTAGGTGCCAAATTCCTGCTGCATACATGTGGCTTAAGTACAGGACTAATACAATCAATTACAAAGAAGAACATCTCATAATTGAAGAATTCAAGTCCCTCTTATTACATCTGGGAAACACTAAACATGACAAAATATTTAAATGGGTAACTGTTTTCCAGCTGGCAAAGAATGAATTGACTTGTGGATACATACAACTGTGTGCATGGGGATTTATAATCAAATAAGCTTTTCCCTTTTTCACTGTACTGCAGTGTTTCCATGAAAATCATCCTGGTGTCTCACTCAGTCAAATTTGTATTTTCCCCCTAGTTTATTCTCACTGAAGAGGTGCAGGATGATGAGCTGACAGCACAATTTAAGGAGCAGAACAAGCTCAGCTCTTTTGTTTTCTGGTGGCAGCTGTGTGCGCTGACTCTACTGATGAGGGAAATGAGAGTGCTGAAATTCAATATCATTCACCTCTGTTGTCAGACAAGAATAAAATGCTTTAAAAGTGTCTTATTATATCTGACAATGTGATCTTTTTAAAATTTGGCACTGTGATGAATAAAAGAAAATGTAGGTGCCATCCATCTACAATGGTGGAATGCAACAAAGTACATTTACCAAAGCACTGTACTTAAAGGGACAGTTCAACATTTTGGGGAATATGCTTTGTCACTTTCTGAGGAGTTAAAAAGACTGATATCACTCTTCAGTATGTTTCTTAAATAAAACCCTGCAAACGAAGCTCACATTGCTCTGTCCAAAGATAAAAAATATACATAACAACCAGAATCTCTTAAGCTTATAAAAAAATAATAAATCACATTACATTTGGTTTGCTTCAGCTGTTTCACTGTTTTCTAGCCTCATAATAAAAGTAGAGAAAGTAAAGTCTTATCAATGTTTTTATCGATGTAATTTGTTTTCAAATGTTGTGCAATTCCTTCAGATATTCCCTTACCTAGTTTTCTGTCTTCAAAATGTCAGGCCTTGAATATACTGACTTGCATCTGTGCAAAGTTTGTTACTAGAGAGGTATTTTCATTTCTACTATATCTACATCTTGTATACATCCCTTAAACCTGACGTTCAAATGTGTTTGAGTAAGTAAGTGTGGTAGGTCACAAATTCAGCTGGTGTTATTAACAAACTAACAATGCAAGCTAAACTGACATTTTCACATTCCTTAAACGTTTTCTTAATGCATGTTAAGTTATGGCTCTCGCAATTAGTGCTGGTCTCCTGAGGGATATAATTCATAAAATATATTTTGCCTCTCTTTCACCCATTGACAAATCAGTCGACTCAAGTCATAATGCAAGGTGCTTGTCAGATAATCTGGACTGAAAACAACAAAGAAAACTAAACAACAAGCTAAAGTTGCTACAAAGATCCATGAAGCTAAATGTATTCAGGAAGTTGAGCTGTAGGCTGAGGACCTCTTTCACATTGTCATATTGTGTTACTCGCATTACCATTAGACATATTTTATTATAAAAATATAAATCAGAGCTGCTTTCAATTAAATTTTTAAATTTGGACTCACATGTTTCAAGCACTTTATAGAGTGAAATTGCCACTTTTACTTTGTTGAATAATTTACATACTTTTTCTGTCTACGCCCCTGTCTATGTCATCTTTGCATGTGGCAATAGATCAAAAGTTAAAACAAGACTTGTGTTTGCAGCAGTGAAAAGTGCCTCCTGAATTTAGTTGATGTTTAATATTTTAGCTTTTCGTGCCATTAAACTCACCCGTTTTCCTGTTGCAATAGCCCGTTCTGGTTTTCAGCCCAAATGTGCATGCAATAATGTTACAGAGGGTCACTTCCATTGTGAGAAACGACATGTTTCACTGTGCACTTTGAAAGTGTAGGCCGCTTCACTGAGGCCGACCATGTAATGTCCCTCCCCGCTGCTGTATACAGTCATGGAGCTGCATCGAATGGCTGCTCCATCTTCTGAGGCTGGATGGACTGCTTATGAGAGAAACATAAACTACCACGCAATATCCCATTGTCTCTGGCCACTTAGTTCCTCTCATTGTTAGAGGTTATTTTGCCCTTATGAGGGGCAGAAGGTTTTCAGTGTCAGTGGCGGGTGATTAATGACTCACTGCGGCTCCCTCCTGCTGAAAAGTGCACACTCAGTCTAGACTAAGATTTCCCCAACCTACCACCTCCTTACCAAGGAGACATCCAACCACCATTTGAGGACTTTTTAAATCCCACAGAGACGTTTGGCCCCACTGAACTTATATAACACATTTGTTCCTTTGACTCAAAAAACATAATTGATTTTTAAGTGGAAAGTCACATTTTTTCGTCATTCCGTTCCCTCATGGTTGATCAAGTCTAATTAGCTGGACATGTGGAGAATTAGAAGAAGTATTTTCAATGTATTTCTTGAAGCTGCGTGACATAAAAGATATTAAGTAGCAACACAGATGAGGAGCAGCATTTGGTGTCAGAAATATACAACAATGATTTACAGTGTGGAGAAAATGAGATAGCGCTGCCTCCTCTGTGGCATTTTTGACAATCCTTCAAAATCTCTTTGCATTTGGAGCCACGACCAAAGGAAACAGTCCTGAATAATGAAAGCAGCATTGCTCTCATATGAGGCACATTACAAAACAGGAAGAAAATAATGAATACATTTGGCGGAGTGGGGGGTTTCACAGGGACGTCGTGTCTTCCTGGTATGGAAACCATGCAGGGAGCCACCTTTGTTTCCTGACCTTTACCATCAAACACTATTCTTGTTTCGAAATCCCTCCGAGTGCAAGAAACAACCAGACTCTGCTGAGGCCTATATGACTCAAATTATATCATTTGTCCAATTTGCTATTGTTTCATCCATGTCAGGATAATTTGCTTTGGGTTTCTCTGTAATGTCTTGGGCTTTGTCTACCCCCCCTGAGAGACCTGCTATATAGTGTGTGCCCTAGATAGACTGTTTATCAAGTGCCCCGTGTTCTGTCAAGTTGACTTTCCAACCATGATGCACAGATAAAATGTACAGCTTCATTTCTCTGGTAATCTCAGGAGTAATAAGCCTGTGACCACGGCAAGAGCCTGTTTACCTGGGGTATTAATTGGGTCAGAGTTAAAAGCGTGGCGGAGACAGTCTCGTCGAGGATAAAGACAAGGCAGTCATCATTACTCAACACCTACTGTATAATGACAGCTTCATCTCTCCCTCAGTAGCCATCCCACTCCTAATTAATCTCATCATCTCTCCTAACAGTTGGACAGTCAGCAGCTAAACAGATTCAACATATGTTAGCATCGCTGCAACCACTCTGAAACCATTTCTCCTGCAAAGTGAATACTAAATCTATCACAACGTTTCCTCGAGTAGCCAAGACAGACCGTCAGGATCAGAGTTTGATGGATTCACATCGGCCAATTCCAGCAAAACCTCCAGATCCACTTCATTTGCTTTCAAATCCAGGCAGCACATATTTCCCTTAAATGTGTGGTCATGACCAGTCTGTATGAGTCAGGATTAATTTTCTGCTCTAAATTGATTCATCAAAGATTTTTTTTTTTTTTGCCTCATATTAGAAAAAAAAAACAAAAAAAAACTTGATGCTTCACAATCAGTGTCAGATGTTGACAACTGGTGGCAGCGCTCTCATTAATCAACTCGTGAACTCGGTCATTTTCTGCCTCTTGGGTTCACTGGGCACAGACAGCAGTTACAGACAGTGACCACCAAACGCAGTGGACTCCCTGACAGCTCCGTCTGGCTCCTTCAAGTCATACAGACAGCCTTTGACTGGGGCCGATTCACAGGAACAGGGAGAAATCAGTAGTCTTTGCCATTAATAATGTTGAAGTGTTGAAACATCATCTTCTGTCTCATCCTTTGCAGGCAGGGTGTCATGCTTCTCCAATTAATTGCTTGCTTGCCAAATGTATCTTTGCACATTATCTTGTTCTATCTTTTGATTGCATGTGCTTAATCCTTATCATAATTGGAGCTGCACACTGCCACTGGGCCAGTCATGTCTCATACCAAATTAGGCTTAAAACTGTTTACTAAAGTTTGGATGCTGCTCACTTTAGCTATGAATTTAATATTGCAAAACCAATTATGCTGCTGCATAAAAGATTAAGAATCACAGAAAATCTAGATATAATGACATTTACCTTTTTTTTAAGGGGCTATCTATTGTTTTGTTTTTTATTCTGACAGGAGATGATGTGCTTCCAGTCTAACGGTCCATGTCCTCTGCCTATTTGATACCTTCTTTTACAGCGCAAGCAAAAAAATATCCAGGGCAAACAAATCAGTCCACACAAATGTCAAGATATCAGCAATTCACCGAAGCTAGTCCTTTCAGGAAGTGTGTTAAGTCTCAAGCAGAGCACAAAGAGAAAAATAATGATAACCATGTAGGGTGAGTAATAGAGCATCACCTCTATTGCTGCTCGGCATGTAAAGGTGTTGTTTTCACACAAATTGTGAGATGTTAGCACATTGTAAAGGCAATGAAAGGTCATGACAGCTCAGAGAGTCATTAGCAAAGCTCAAAGGTGATGCAGTAATTCAATCAAACATGCTTGCTCTATAATGTACATATACACCTGGCTGTATGTTCACTTGAAGGTGAAAGGAGCAAACGTAAAGTAAAAGTGGCACAAGACAGCAAGAAAACGTCTGCTTTTTACATCACTTTTCTTTTCTTCTTTGTTAAAGATTTGGTCATTTTATTTAAATTGAAATCATGTTACGTCATTATTAAATTAATCTAAAATTGGTGTGCTATATAAAAGATATTGTTGAAGTTAACAAGCATTTGGTGGCATCAGAAAACAATAACTTGGACTCAACTTTTGTTGAAGTCAAGATGATCACACCCCTGTGTTATATATTTTCAGCCCATTTAATCATTTATACAAAAAAAGCTCAAAAAACTCAAAACACATGTAATACATGTCCTCATGTAAATGTTTCTTCCTGTTACAGAAAATATGTCAAGAGCTTACAAGAACAAACAATTTCAGCCAATAAAATCATTACATCCACCCAAGAATGAATTTTTAAGAGCTGAGATAAATTAGCTAGTTAGTCATCAACACCACTTGACATCTGTTCTCATAATACATCCATCAGTTCAGCAGTGTGGTTCAGGTCTTTGCTGCCTCAGGCTTTGCTCTGTTTCTTAAAAACTTCTGTTTACAGAACCACTGTCTAAAATTATTCACTTAAAGGAAAGTGACTATGTGCAAGATGTTTTGCAGTGGACTGCTCAGCAACTATAAGAAGCAAAGGTGTTTCCCCTTTTTTCCTTCCTATTGGAAACTGAAGGAGATGCAAGGTTTTATGCAATATAACACAAACAATCTGCTGTTTGAACATCCAGCATCAGGGTTTGAGAAGGTTTTGAGGGGGCAATAAGTCCTGAATGGAGGCTAGCATCTAATGAATCATTGTGATGCTCTATTTTATAATGACCCACCCACTTTTAAACATGAGAATCAACCCTGTTACATTCAAAAATTCATCAATGAATGAAAGGAAACTAGATTTTCATAAAAGGTTGTTTCATGCGGACTTTAAATGTTAACAGCTCTATGAAATGCCCTTTTTTCAATTAGCTTCTCAATATGAGTAATGAGATCCTTCATAATTACATTTTTTGACAAAGTTTGAACATTTGGTTGTTTTACATGAGAAATCTCCCATATTTCATCTTTTCTTCTGGCTTTTCTTACTGGTTTGAGGCCACTCAGATGGAACATGGTGAAGCCACTGCCATGCACCAATCAGAATTAAACATTTGAGTTAGAATAAGATCATAGTTGGTGGGTTGTTCAGTTGCTGTCAGTCAAATTCAATTAAAATATCACTATACAGTATTGAATAAGTAGATTAGCTGTGATGAACTCTTAACAACATAACAAAACATAATATTTTACCTTTAATTGTTACTTGTTTCGAGGTATTTAACAAAAAATACCGGAGAGCCTCAGAGCCAAGTTATCAAGGCCTTTAAAAGACCTTGAGGTTAATGTTGTGTTGTAATTTTTTCTTGTTAAACTGAATTTTTCGTTTCATTTGGATGGTGGATTGCACCTCCAGGAAACATTCTGTTTTAATGTATCTGTTCTCAAGTTTGTCGGCTCGCCCCCCTGCCTTTATATGTGTATGAGCATCTCGATGCGAAGTGTGAATATAGTTATCATTACTTTGTCTATTGGAGTAAGTTTGGCCCACAAGATGATCTATATTGGATTAAAAAAATACACACATAGGTCCTCTGAGGATTTTTAGTTTGCTTTGGCACAATAAAAGCAGCAAAGAAGAACAGCGATAAAGTAAAGTGAGCAGTTTAACAAGTTATAACCAAAAAAAAAAAAAAGGCTGATAATATTAATGATAATATGATGACTTTTATCTCTTTTTGCTGAAGCACAGGAGCAACTCTGAAGGCTCTTGTTGTGCTGCCATGCTGCTGTCACGGCCTTGTGATCTTTTGTGCATTGGTTTCGGTATGTACAGCGTCCTCTTTCATCTCGATTATTGGTGTTTTAAAGCTGCGAATTAAAAGCCTCACAGAGGGTTGGTGCCATGTGTCCAACTGTTGGTCCATTCTTAAGACAGTATTGCAGGTTCTTGTGAAAGGTATTTCTTATCCTCTACAGTCTCTACGGAGGCATATTGGCAGACGCTGTTTGCTCTGTTAATTAAATTTTCTCTTTGCAGCAAATGAGGTCATATTCCACCGATGGTGTAATGTCTCTCTCATGTACAACAAAGGGAATGCAGAGAGTCCAGGAATCTTTACTGAAACAATCAAGTATATCATTGTTTGTCTGTGGATCTATATTTTTGAGGAGCATTGCCGTGGCGAAAATTTGATGCCACTGCTTGTGGTTTTTATTGCTTCAATTTTACAGACAGTTGGGATTAATGTCAGTCTCTATAGCTTCCAGGAAAAAATGGGCAATAATGTAGGAGCCTTTTCCATTATTCCGTGGCTATACAGGATGAAATCATTTGTTCTTAACTCAGCTTGCAATATTGTTAAGATTGTAACAGTGCGCCATTTAAAATGTCGTTCATCATGATTCATGTCATATCGACTTACTTAGAGATGATCTCCAGGGTGGCTGTTTGTGCCAAAATCATTTTTCTGAGCTATAAATAAGTATGTGTTTTATGCTATCGAACTGCTTTTTCAGATGAGTGTGATTCCGAATGACATATTTGTCTTATAAACCTAGGAAAGTGATATTGGTATAAGTGTGTTGACAAGCACATTTACCTGACAGCGGGGTTAAGAGAGGACATCGCTGAGTGTCCCATTTCTTTACACTGTTACATGCCATCATAACTAAATACAACAGTAAAAGACATGCCTTTGAAGTGAGAAGAAATAGTTATTTTCTCTAATTGGAAATGCTCACTTCCAGTGAATGAGTTGGGCTGCAATGATAAGTTAAGTAAAAGTGGCCATCCAATTAAACAGGCAGGGAAATTTCCATTTTGATATCCATTTTCTTTCTTCAGCCATGTCTCTTTTGTTAAGGAACACTCAAGCTGAAATGAAATCAAAGTTTTTATTTACCTGTTCGTAGCGGTTCATACAAATTCAGCCCCCTGTGTTATGCAGATATGACAATGCCATTTTGCTAAAAACCATTTTGTGTGTGTCTGACTGTTTTAATTACTTCAGAATCCGGCATGACCAAAAACTATTTGAGAGAGCCTAAAAGCTAAGAGGTTTGACAAGTATAAACAAAATGAAATTCAAAATGTTTGGAGTGTCGAAACAAAACAATTTAGTGCATTAAATAGTTAAACTAATTAGAATAAATATTGTCATTTTGAGATTAGCTGGTTTATTAAATTGCTTCGAGAAAGTTTGGGAAACATTTCTAGCCTCAGTCAGAGGTGAGCAGTCTTTGAGCACCTGTGTCGAGTCTTTTTTTTGATACTGATTTTTTGATTTTTGTTTTTTACTCTTGATACATGAGAACTTGTTTGTTTAATAAAATGCACTATTAGTCAATATAATTTGTAGCTACGTTTGTCTGTAATACGAAAAAAAAAATCTACTTAATTTGCATGTTTTACTCTGTGTATATCAAGCATTTAAATAAGGGAATATAATGTCCTTTGCTGCCTTGATACATCTCCAACAGCAGCGCACTTGTTCACAGGGAAGTTCATTAATATGCATTTACATAACAATACTGAGACCACTGATGCATATGTGACTGGTGTAGTAGCATTGAAGAGCTGCATTATGAAACAACAAAGGGCCTGACAGGGGCAAAGCAAATAATAAAGAGAGGGACTCAAGAAGACAATGTCTATTTACTGTCTGTGAGCAAAGACAAAAACTGTCCTTTTGCTGTTATCTCACATCAGCTCCTCCTTCCTTAAGATGTGCATAACTCACAATACAAGTAAAATGAGTAAATATAGAAATAATGGTCAATAGAATTATCAATGAAGTAGTAAATTAAGTTAGAGGTTTTGAATTTAGACAAAAAAGGTCATTTATACTCAAACGTACGCTGTTACTTTTGTTTGCTTCTACACTGAAATGATCAATGGGAAGACAGATGCATTTGGACTACAAGGCAAAAGAAGGACAGAAAACCGTGGCAGATCTCTCTCACTCATATAGGAGCCTCCAGAAAGCCAACCAATCTTTACTTCACCTATAGAGGAGTCACAGGATCTTAAATCATCATCAGATAATTTTAATCTGATGCAGTGTGTTATATCCCCTCATTTAAACTGTTAAGGAAACACTGAGATTGATTTTGCAATACACATGCACTCTTCAGTAAACATCTCACATTTTAAAGTTGCATACAAACATGTATACATTCTCGTAAAGGTAGTTCACTGAAATCTAGTTATGAGAAATGAGGTACAAAATCTACAGCCCTCCTTCCATACAAGAATGTATGGAGAGTTAATTTAATTATCTGTATTTAATATAGAGCTTCAGGCATCCAAGAAAAACAAAATCAAGTGGATCTCTTCCAAAGTTAGAAAATTTCCTAGACAAATTATTTCTTATTCTTACTAAATAACTAAAATACCATAAATTTGGATTTGATAATAAGTACATTTTGCATAAGACAGAATCATGGATTTTTAATCATAAGATCAAGAGAAACATGTTTCACTTTTTATATGGATACCTGAATTGTTTAAAAATTATGATCCCTTTTCTTTCAGTTCATATTTTACACTACATTGTCAAAATCTAAAGGCATGCTTGAAAACAACGCTTTTTATTTGGACGCGTATGTAAGAAAAAAAAAATTCTGCTTGTACCTGACTCTGGCTGTTGATACAAAGAAGTAGTTGGACAGCAAAATAAGCAATACTTTTACATGTCGTTTCCTGGTAACTGGTTATATGTGATAAAAACAGCACTCTGGCAAGCTTGTGGAGACAACTGCCAGTAAATATTGCTCATAAAGTTACTCTTCATGTTTGTGACTTTGATTTCTTAAACCAATATTTTACTGTAAATATAAATGGGCTTAAAATAATTTCGTATTTTTGACGCAACTTTAGGAAGTATAACTACATGCATCCATAAAAGCCATATAGCAAGTAACTGATGCTGTTTACTGGATGAAAATGGGAGAAAATAGCCACCATGACTGCATGTAAAAAATAGGAGAGAAATAATAAATAAAACAATTGCAAAAAGAAACAAATAAAAAAAACCACAAAGCTGAATCAACTCACATTGTTCCAGGAATTGTCTGCCATTCAGCTTTGAAATGTGTTATTGCTACAGTGCATCCTAGGACACTTCAAGGAACCAAATCCATAATATCTGCAGTAACATGAAACAAGAAGGGATTTTCCACACTCTGTAATCTGTGATGTCACACTGATGTGCCCATCCACAGAGGATGGAGTGGAAAAATGCAAAAAGGTCACTGAGAGAGCAGCAAGGATAATTTTCTGGCGATCAGACTACATATTATAGCTCTGGAAAGAAAGAACTGCTACAATAAAGCCGTGCCCTTTTCCTTGAGCCGCCCTCAGGCTGTACGGCACTTCTTTGTTTTCTGCTCAAGAGATGTTCAAGTTCAAGATGCTGGGATGAACTTTTCATCATTGATAATGGTATTGGTGTGTTTCAAAATATTACACAATCTTAAACATCCAAAAAAATCCAACACAGTTAAATGTGTTTCTCTCAAGTAAAGTTTGAAAAAATATCTGACAACAGCACATCATGATTAGAAAGACAAATGCAACTTAAATAAATAAACTCACTCATCCACATAAGCTAAGTTTGATAACATTTCTGCAACACTTAGTCAATGAGACTTAGGTCTCATTGTTCTATCTTTTATTCACACATTCAAAGTGCCCAATATTTCTCTAATTGAAATTAAATATGAGAACAAGTCAATACAAACAGAGTGAAAGGTGGGGATAACATTAGGGCCTCACAGCTGAAGAGGGACCAACAACATCTTAGCAGGGTGTATGAATTAATTAAGCAAGGCCCAGAGCAATATTCTTTCAGGAATCCCAGAATTCCTAGCTGTGGCCTTGCATGAAATATTCCGCTTTAATGATTAGAGGGAATAGATATGTTTGTAAACCAAACTAAATATTACTGCATAGAGTTTTCTCAGTAGAGCTCCAGTGCAACTCTTCTTGTATTGGGTTTTGGATGCAGTTTTTGATAAATAAAATGTAATTCTACAAAAAGATGAATTTTTAAATTGAATGATACTAAATGGGGGGTGGGGCATGCAGCGAGTTGCTGGAGTGGTGCAGTGTCTTGTTTAAAGGGACAAAAAACATGCTGTTTGGCTTCTTGGATGCAACAGCTCAGTAAAATTAGCAAGCTGCTTGTGTACAAAACAAGGATTTTGGGATTGTGCCAGTGCGCTGAGTTTACTATTAGCATTGAATAAAGTAGAATATGTATCTACATTGTCCACCATCACTTCCTGCTTGTAAAGGCTTCAGACTTTAATGTTTGCTTTGTCCTCTGGATGGGAACCAATTTCAGTATAAGACAGAATTCATTTTGTAGCATTAAAATCCATGTAAATCCATATTGAAGGATTAGTGATGTTGGCACTTACATAAACTTCTTTCTACAAACCTGAAATGGGGCAACAGTTTTTCAGCAGGAACATGAGACAACACATAATAAATTATCGACTTCAGTAAAAATTTGTGCTGTTGATCTATGAAATGGGTTTTTTTTCACCGCTACTCCACACCACTAATGAAGAAATTCATGAAAATGTATGTAAATAAAGCAGGGAAACATGAACCTGCAGCAGGTGAATATGTTTTCTGCAAGAGATGAGCATGATCTGCTGTTGTGGTGCAGGTTTTGGTTGGGCTGACACTGGGAACACATGGAAGATTAAAGTGGCTGATAGGAAGTCTCTATTAAATTTGCATTAACACATTGTGTAAATCTGCTGATGATTGCCTCACAGAGACCCCGTGGTTCAGCGTTCCATCCCCGGCTTCTGTACACTGGCCAGATGGCCACTTCAGAATGAGATTGACACAGTGTTTTAAACTGATTTCATGCTAACTCTCAGGAGAGGGAGACAGACCATCCGCTCTGTTGGGAATCGGGATTACAAAATAGCCAATTAAAAAGGAAAGTGGTGAAATCTTGGCCTGATAAGGTGGAGATTAAATCGGTTATAGTTTATTAGGCAAAATTACTTATTAGAAACTATTCCTCTCCAAACAGATTTCCATTACCAGCCCAACTCCTTTTTATCTGCACTCCTTTATCTGATGGCTGCACTCTGTAATTATGAATCCTCCAAATAGCAATTATGACACCAATTGGACAGCATTTTCTCATACATTTCATTTATTCTCCATTATGGCTTTGAAATACAGAACATCTTGGAAATTCTCCTTGGAAGAGAACAGCTGAGCTTGACCTCACTTCTACATACAAAAAATCATTTAAATTATGATGAAAATAATAGTAAAAAAAAAAAAAAAAAGGAATCCCACTCAATTTGTTGCCATTGAACCTTAAAGAAAAAATCATGTCAGATTTTCTGTCCTTGTTTCCCAGCATCCATCATGTGCCCACCCGGTGCCATGTGTAATTACTCGTAGAGAATGGCTGAGCAGATGCAGGGGCTGTGGGTGAGACAGAATCAGGAGACTCCAGCGGGTCCCAGCGTCCCTGGATAACTGGTGCTTGCTCTGCTTCGGAGGCATCTGTGCAGCACCTGTGGACAGAGCAGCACCCCACCTGCTACCAAACATCAGCTGTCTATTTTTCCACCGAAGCCCCGGGCCTCCCCACACAGCCTCTTCCCCCAGGTCAGCCAGGTTCATGAGAAAGCCCCCTCTAAGCTTTTCTCACCTTCCACTGGTTCCTGAACATTAAAGAGCTCCTCGGCTCGTCTGGGGTTGATCTGCTACCTGGGACATCCTCTGACCCTGACGCTGCTCGGCCTGCCTCCTTAAACATTGTCAATCTCACAGTATACCTGAGAGCTCAGCAGCTATTGGCCAACTGCAAAACACACAGGCGGTTTATTATACCTTCCCTCTTTGCTCTAACCAAACACTGAGCTCATATCTGAAGGCTGGTGCTGGATCCCTTCATTCTCTTCTAAGGGCCTAGAATAGTCGCTGAATCAGATTGATATAGATTGAATTCTTACCCTGCCTATTGTGAACCAGCATTTGTATTCATGAAATCAAAGTATTTACCTCTGAGATGAGCATCTACAATGTATCAGTACATATACTGGGAGCTGAAGTGTTGATAACATGAAGCAATAATACCCGATCGCATTTCCATCTTACCTTTCATCTGAAAATCTCTAAACCCTTTACTTTGTGTGGTGTTAACCAATCCTCCGCCAGCACAATGCACACCGGGGTAATTGCAGCGGGGAGATGAGGATTCATTAATTTTTTAGAAAATTACAACAATGTGGTCCTGACAGAGAATTTAATACCTGTAAATGCTGTGGCACATATTTTTTATCATCTACTCGGCACGGCTTGCATTTTAGCTGCATATGATCGTTTCTATCAGCACACTGAAAAGACCTGTTTTTGTAATGAGTGTGAATAAAACAGCTTGAATTTTTGTTGGCTTTTCCTGTGTTTATTGGCAGTTAAAAGCAGGAATAAACATTTTGCCTGAACATCCTTTAGTGGACATTTTTCTGTGAGGTTAACTCAAAAACATTACACAATGTTGCTCACACTTTTTCTCTTTTTTTTTGCTTTCAACATTGCTTTTTCACTGACGAGTGTACAATAACCAGTGTCGTTAGGTAAACATATGACCATAACAGTACATTGGGTGTTCTCATATCTCCCATCCACTCAAGTTCAACCCCATAATCACCAAACAAACATAAACAACAACAAAAGCTGAAAGAAATATTGAATAAAGATGAATAAAAAAGTACTCTTTGGTATATTTTGTAAGACCGTCGTACTCAATGTATTCATAATATTGACAATGTGCTAAATTATTATATAATTATATAACTGATATGTTCCTTGTTACTCTCTCCAACAAAAATATAATAGTTTCAATAAATTTACTTTATTTTCTCACTTTCAAAATGATACAATTACATACAGAGATATTTGGTGAAACTTGCAAATTCCGTGAATAAATTGAAGAACAACGGCAACTCTGCAGCGACTCTTAAAATCACAGCATACAGTGTATAAGCATTAGTGCGTTGGATCCCTGACTAGCAATTGTTGGCACATCTTAAAAGTCACAGTGTTTGCAGTCCATCAGGCTGTTGGCACATCCAAAAAAAAAAAAAAAAAAAAAAGCTTCAGCTGTTCTATCAATTCAACAAAATGGCTTAATGAAAAACTGGCATTGTTTCATTGTGCCATCTATGGCATAATAGCATATGTGATGCTGCTGCCTCTGGTAATTTTCATATGCATGTTCATATGTTGCTCTATACAGAGAAAATAAAGAGGGGGGACTTCAGCTGTTAAAGCAGAGGCTCTCAGTGCAGATATTGCACAAAGCATGGCGATGAGGGATATTGGGAGACCCTATTTGATTTCATTAGAAGGAAAAATTAGATGAAAGTCTCAATCTCAGAGGACACTTAGCAGTGCTTCTGGCAAATTGACAGACGTAATGCTGTTTGATTTGCAACCAAAACTGAACAGCTGACTGGCAATTAAAGTATTTTACAAACAGAGTGTTTGGTTAGACAAACGATATTAACCTTATTGATAAAGAAAACAAAAAAAAGGAATATAACATGATAGAAAACAAGTATTGCAAAATATTTTATGTGCATCAATGGGGTCATGTTTTCCATTTTAACATGCATATGACCCAAGAAGGCATTTGTTCTATAACATATAATGATGATGGGATTGTTTACAGAGACATCATAATGTATTTGAAAATAATAGATATTTACAGCGCTGCCCTGGTCATTTCTGACAGTTTATACTGACCAAGAAACTTCTTAAACTGATTAATGTTTCCGTTCATTTGTCTGTCACAGTGTTGCAAAGCTATTTAACAATTTAGAAGACATGACCTTCAAGATCATCTGATAGTCTTTATTCTGCATAAATACTCAAAATTCAATAAGCATTCTTCATTGCAGTGTAACAATTGTTGCAGCTCTTCCTGTTCCCTGCGTCCCTTCGATGTGGTACATTTTTAAACTAATGACCCGTTCTATGCATAGTGGCCTTTTGATGAAGACAATTGTGCCTTTTTTTGCACAATTACAGGTCGCATTTGCCAGCCCACAGCCAGGCCTTCGCACAGATTTGTTTTCACATGGTGTTCTGGTCTGAGTGGCTGTCAGGGTCTTCTTTATTCATCCGTGGCTGACAATCATACTTTATTGAGAATGGAAAAGTGACGGCTAATTGATTTTACAGTGATACCGATGGAGAGACAATGAATGTGCCATCAATTCAATCCGCTATTTAATGGTTCCAATTTAGTCTGTAAATGCTCACTAAACTAATTTCACTGGGTGCAGCAATCTGAAAAGCTATCATATCTCTAATCTCCTCCTATATATTCATAAGGAAAAGGGAATTTACCCAATTCCAAGGTGTGGAGATGATCTGTTAGTGCAGTGTAAATGTTTAGAACGTGGCAATTGAGTTCATTTATAAGGATATGAAAAGTTTTATTGGCAGGGTCAGTGGAGTGGAACTGTTGGATAATAGGCAGTTACCGAGAAGTGTTTGAAGGCTATGAAGCATAGAGATGTAGGGAATAAAATGCCGGGACATACCGTAATCGGAAGCTAAACTGAAATTCTGAAACGGCACGGCTGTTAGATTCCCACTGATAAAAGGTTCAGTGGCAGAGGCCATTGCTATTCAACCATCTATTTATTTTCCTCTGTGCAAGCTCTTCAATTTTGGCCAAAAGTGGGAAGCAGTGAGCCGCATATGCCAATGTGGTGTGAGATGGTGATGTGGATGCAATGGGCTCTATTTTTCCATCAGAGCGTTTCCCAAACCCAATCATCATCGGATATGGCTTTGTTTCGCAAAGAGAACAGGATGTTAATATGGCTATTCTCTCAATAAAGGGAAAATACACAGTAGTCTTTTAAAGATGAGTTCATTCAATTCACAACACAATTCAGCTCCTATCACTGTGACCCCAATACTTCCTTCACTTCTACTGTCATCTCCCTTCTTTTTAGCCCCATCTCCCCATTTATTTCTTTCTCTTGGCCTTACATGAACTAATACAAACCAGCACACACACACACACACACACACACATATATATTTTATCTCCCCCTCCTCTTCCTCATTTTCTCCAAGGTCTTGCCTTTGTTACATCTTTGCCAGAATGGTTTTCTTATTTTTTGTAGAGTACATGCATTTAAGGTCAACAGCCGCACACTTTTTAAAAAATTCAGTCCCCTTTGCTGTAGGTGTCGTGTAACCTGGATAGATTTCAGCAGGGACGTCTCTGATCACATCCTGTCACTATGGAGATTCCATCCGCAACCCCCCCGAGTGTCACGCTTTGCTCTATAGCAGAGACCATTCCCACCCTGCTGCTGTTTGTTTACGAGCCGCCGTTTAGACAGACATTTAGGCTATTTTAGCTCTAATGTATGTCAGCCTAAATAGATAGAATCATGGTAGCAGAATTTACTTTAGTTTGTCTGTTATCCAAATGAAGGCCTAAGATGAGATCCCCTGTTGACTTTGCCAGATGAGTGTGCAAAAAAAAGAAAAAAAAACTATGATGATGAATCTTTCTTTTTTATCATAGATGTTAATAAAACAGTGGAGACACACTGAGTGAGGTCTCTGTGGATGTGCGCAGTGCAGCTAACGTTGGCAATTAGTCTAGAGGCGAGTATTCCACTTTGGGATGCACAGACGTGAGAGATGCTGGTGTCAGAGCTTCGTGATTGGTTTACTGCGATATTCCTTTTGGGGATGGTGGCCCTACATGCATGCATGCATGTTCCCATGAGAAAGAAATGTAAATATACTACACACATTGTTGGAGACAACACTTCAACCTATCAGGTCTTATTGAGTCCTGAAACCTCCATGAAATATTGATGAAAACCCTTTATGGAGAGCCTTTTCTTTATTCCTTTACATTTTTTTCATTTCCTTTCTTGCATAACAGTGACGGCAGAAAGTGGACCAACAAATATTCTTTTAAAAGAATCAATAGACGAAAAAACATTGACCGCATTTAAAAAAGTAATAGTATTTTTAAGTTCACTGTGTAATCTCGCACAACATCATGCAGCAGGCCTTTGGTAATTTCACTGAGGTGCAAAATCATTTCTTTATTCATAAATTAAAATTGGAATTTAATAGGCTCTTCTTTCTTTTTTGAGGGACTTGATTAAAATATCCATTATGAGATCAGCTCTTTAGTTTCTGTGTTGTGGATTACTTTTATCTTGGCAGACATAAATTATGGAACTCTGCTCTCCGAGGTAATTGCCTAAAATATATTCATTGTCTCATTCTTTTCTGTCATATTCCTGCAACAAGTCTCCTATAGCTTTGATCTCAACCCAGATTTTTTCATTTTCTCATGATTTTAACACCCATCATGACCTAATGTCTTATCATTAAACTTTTATTTTTAATTTCCATCATTTTATTTTCCTCACTGGGGCAGTTGGCTGCTCTGATGTTTGTTCAACATGATTTGCACAGGTTTTTGTGAGCCAGTGTAACTTGGAAAGTGGCCTACAGTTTGTTGATGAGAGCGATGGCACCATGACCTGAATTAGAGGGTTGCTGTTGCCAAATAAGGATGCTGCTACAGAGGCAGGGAAAATACCTTTAATCCCTGACAAACAAGCATCTTTGGCTGCGAGTGGTTTTTTGTGTTTGGTGGTAAAGCCATGTGAAGGCCAGGGTTAAACAGAGGCCTCCAAGTAGCCAGGGGAGCCCAGCTCAACACAGATAAGAGTGATCATGCTGAAAATGACTCATAGGTAAGACCCCTATCTCTGGATACCCAGCTAGAACAAGCTTTATCAAGCCTCGTCCTGATCTGGATCTTAAAGACCAAACTGCATGAATTCCCCCAGCAGAGAGGTTATATAGTGTAGCAACGTTTGCTTTGCTGCTTTTAAGATGGAGGGCTTACCTTTGGCCACGTGAATTCTAGGATTTCCAAGAGAGGTCTTTTATTCACTTTTTTACTTGTTTTCTCAACATTCATCAAGAGGGATTTTGAACTGAATTTCACTGATTCGCCTTGAATTTTGATCAAGCATTTTCACCAATATGGCACATATAGTAGGGTTTTTGCAATATGATGATGCCACGTTTGTTTGGCCCAAAAATGAATTACTAACAAATAAAAAGCAATGTTATTTTGAGCCCTGCCGTGAAATCTGGATTTAGTCACTACTTCTGTAACGTCATTTTAGTTAGAAAAAGATGGCAAGTGCTGATTGAGGGCTTTTACTTTCCATTATATCCTTCTACTTTACTTGGAATACATTGTACGCTGAAGCACCCAGCTCAGGCCGTCAGAGTGTGTGGTGCTTAAGTGCACAAACCTCATTTTCAAATTTATTTCAATAGTGGGGAAGAGATAACAGTGTTTCAGTGAATCAAGAGTATTCCCTTTCAAATCACATCATCCAAGTCCCAACACACTCGACTCTGGATTAGAGGAACCAGATTAAAAACCTCAATTTAATTAGAGTGAATGGATAGATCTACCACTTGAAAGAGCAATAAGTAAGGTCCCACTTATAGAGAGATATCTGCTGGCCCACTGAGGTCTATACACCCCAGGTAAAATTGAAGATGTAATCTTTCCAGTGCAAGAATAAACTCCTCTGGCTGCCAGCCGGGGATACACAGAGCCTCATGATGTGCCCCGTTTTTCCAATCACAGACTGAAGCCATGTAGCCTTAATGTAGATCAATTATAGGGCAGAAGAGTCACTGTCACATATGATTCACAATATCAATTTCATGCTCTTGGAAACTGTTTGGCAAGTGTTCCCTCTTTTTACATCTGCTAACCAATCGGAAGGCAACATGTCAACGTGAAAGTCAATTTAATGGTGTGACAGTTAACCAGTGAGTGCAATGTAGAGGAGATTTTCCCAGCAGTCTCTGTCTGTCATGGCCTGATATTTATTTATTTGCTGCATAGCCACGCACAAATAAAATGTCACATCTCATTTACACATCCCACCCTTTTGTGATGCAAAGATTCGCTTTAAATGCTAACTGTTGGGACCGCTCGGGCTGATTAAAGACCCCTTGAAGCGTGCTCAAATAATACACTGTGGTGAAGGACAGCAGAGATGTTGCAGCGGCAAACATCCCCAAATCTTCTGCTCTGAATGAATTTCAATAAATAAGTAACCAATCACTCATGGCTCATACTGACTTGATGCTGGTGTGACAGAAAGAAAATGTAAAGTTCATTGCTTAAAGGAATAGTTCAACGTTTGGAGAATATGCTTATTCGCTTTCTGGCAGAGAGTGAGATAAGAAGATTGATACCACTTTCATGTCTGTCTGGTAATATAAGAATACAGTCGATGGCTGGGTTAGCTAAGCTTACACTTAGAATAACCCCTGTAATATACTGTACTACTGTTTATGTTGGCCTAAAGATTTAACAAATAAGATATAAGAGTGTTAGTTAGGGAGCTTTGGAGGCGCTGTTAGGCGGATTTGTTTTTACCTGTTTAACACTTTCCCTGTTTATGCTAAGCTTACCAGCTGCTAGCTTGTTACACAAACCAACTAAGTGTTTTTATGAGGTTTAGAGATGCTGAAAGGCAGATTTTTCTTTAACTGGTTAAGTGTTTCACTCGATTCATAGTCCTGTTTACGCTTCGATAAGCTAATCAGGTGCTAGATGTCTAAAACTATGATTTATACTGGTAAGTGTGTTCTTTTTGGGGCTTTAGAAGTAGTGATAGACAGATTTTTCTTTCATTATAAATTTCCTCCTGTGTCTAGTATTATTCTAAACTAAGTTAACCAGTTAGTAGTTGGAGCTTCATATTTTAATAGACAGAGTAGCATCAGTCTTTTTATCCAGTTCTCATAGTGAAATTAAATAGGCTTTTCTCTTTTAGCAAAAGTGTTAAGCTTTTCAGTTGAAACAGAAGTTTGACTTTTGTTTGTTTGGACAATGGTTCTTGGTTTATGGACTAAAAAAAAATGCAAACAGAAATCAGGTTACTTTTTTTTTTTCGAAAAGTGTGAAAATAACACTTTGCCTATCAAACATATCATGTATTATCTCAGCGGGTCCACTGAGCAACAAAAACATGTAACAGTATTCCTCGGCGTTTGCCGTCCTCATGGATTCACTTAGACAACAGAGGCCGATGATTTCTATGTGCTTGTGTGGGGCCAAACGGTGGTGCTCTCAAGAAAAAGGACAAGATGCTCTCCTCATCCTTGGAGGCACAGATTTTTGAAAATAAACATGCAGCAGTGCCAAAGCCATTTCACATTCTGAAAAGGCGACAGTCCACTAATCTATGAATAGGGCGCCTAGGAACCCCGGTGACAAATGTTATCTCAGTGTGGCATAGAGGGTTCAAACCCATTCAGCCCCCGACTCACAGGCCACTGCTAAGATTATGTCACCATAATCCCCAAGCAGGCTTTTTGTTGCCTAGATGGGCAGGTGATTCAATGTGTGAGCAAAACAGCACTGCAAGGGCAGCAAGGAGAAATTATTATTTATTCTTGGCATGACAATAGAGGTTTGGACAGTCAGAGTGCTGTCACATTGTATGTACACATTTGAGGTTTGGGAGATGTAATTCCAAAGGTAAAAAAAAAAAAAAAAAAAAAAAAAAAATACTCAAGAAGAAGGATTATGTTTTCATATCAGGCCTTACCTTTTACCTTTATCAGTGACAATGTATCTGGGAAGAGGAAACAAATGTTTTTTTGAGTTGATTGATAAAATGTGTGTCTCCTTTTTTTTTTTCCTATCAGTGAGCAAACATTTTTGTGGTGGAGTGTGGTGCATGTTTGAACGTAATATATAGTAAACAAGCAAATGGAGACACATGGGAGTGAGAGGAGCTCAACACAAACGGCACGTACTGCTTTTCTGATCCCAAGGGGAACACAACTTCCTGTGAGGAGGCTGTTTTAATTGATTGCTATAGAAGTATTGATAACCTAAAAGGAGGCAGTTTTATAATAGCTTGTCTCTTCACCCTCAGGAGACATAAAGGAAATTCCCCAGTTCAGTAGCACCTATGTGGGATATACTGAACAGCCATTCAGCTTCTGGTGATTTCACCCGACTTATATGATTTAATTGGGTTTGTATTGGCTTTAATTTAAATGATGATGCAGCCTTGGATGAGGTCACTCACAGGGTTGTGATTCAGTGCAAAGTAATTGAAGTTCCCTCATTTGGAGGAGGTTTGGGGAATTAATCGCTGGACGCTCAAGGACACAGAACCAAGATGTCCAGAAATAAGACAGGATTAATTGAAAATCTTAATTACTTTCTAAGGGCATAAACATCTCAATATCAATTAAAATGTGTTTCCACTGCACTTAGAGGATATGAGGTGCAGCAGTTAATTAGATGTGGAGACTGACGGGTGAGCTCACCGGTTTTCAATATAAGCCCTTCAACTGAACTGCAATAAGGGCATAAATAATGCATGTGAGGCTTTACTTTTTGAGCATTTTTACCTGTTATGTGAAAATGTTCAGAGTCACTAATTCAAAGTTGAACAAAGTTGAAGGTTAGATAGATAACATAAAGCAAGGCGTATTCGGGTTATAATTCAAGTTTCTTAAATTATAGAGTGCATATTAAGCAGAGTTATATGACTGGGGCCAACAGGGAAATAATATCCTCCAGCCGCTTCGCTAGTGCTGTGCGGTTGACTGAGCAGATAAAAGCTTGGGTAAAAATGGCTAGTGGATGAGGAAATGTTTTGGAGGTGTAACAGTGATTGTTATTCAAGGGACACCCTTCTACCACAGCCGGCGGTGTGGCCTTGAGGCCTGTCTGTCATCTCGCTGAATTTCACACTTCCTATTTTTTCCCTCGTATTTATTCATTTATCTATCATTTTTCTTAATTCCAGTTTATCTTTTGGGAATTGTTCAAGGCCTTTTGTTTCACTGTATGTTATTCCTCCTCACCCCCCTCCCCTCCTCCTCCTCCTCCAGTAGCCACTGCTTTTCTGCTTCAGCTGAGAAAAGGGACCAGTCATGAGCCATTTAACCATGGGAAAGCAGGAGGGCCCCTCTAAACTGGTATTTCTGAACCAATCTAGGTAGTGTATTCGAATTGCAGAGTAACAAATGGACAGTGGAAGGGGTTTGTAATGGTGATTAGAGTCTGAAATTGGTTCAGATTTACAGTGTCAGTCAGAGATGGAGAGAGAGGAATAAGCAGTCTAAGCGGTCTAATGGATCCATCAGCTTGCTTCGGCTGCTCAGTGGGCCGAGTGGGGTCACCAGCCATCCGCAGGCACCACAAAAGCACTTCAATTTTGTTAGGAAATGTATCAATTTAACTGACTCGAGCGGCACACTGAAAACCTAATGAATCTGGACTCAATTTTCCAGCACACTGCCTCTATGAACCGGAGGAAACAATGTTGGTGGTGAAGGGGTGAAGTCAGGCCATCGTGATTGGCTGCCTCTGACTTCCCAGCCCTCGGCACGACCAGTCAGGAAAACAGGGGCAGGCCTCCGTTTATCTAGCGATAGTGGCAGCACCGACTGCTGTCACTCATCTAACAATCACGTCATTAAAGGTAAATTGGCTTCTATTTCAGCGGGATGATAATGCTAATTGAGTGGCAAAACATAATACCAGGAACTGTTGTGTGCCGTTAAGGGGAGGAGGGGGACAGATTAAATGGCCATACAATAGTGGGCGTCAGGCATGGCAGATGTTGCTTTGTGCTGAGGACTGCATTGACATATCTCTTGCTTGTCAGGCCTGGGCTTTAGAAGAGACTTACAGGACAGGGGACCAGATGGTCTTTTACACAGGCTGAATAAAGCAGTTAAACAGCGGCACAGTTTAGAGACAACTCAGCTACAAGAAATGTGCTACTTGGTAAATAAAAAAAAAAAAAAAAAAAAAAGAGAGAAGAGTGGCACTGCTTTATCGATCTAACTAGCACGGGCCGGACCTGACGGCAGACTAATGAAGGGACTTTGATCCGTGGTTAGGTGTTTATTTAGCAGCCAGGCCCTGATCACTACTCAGCCTCCCTTTAGTAGAGCTGTCAGGCAGCTTTTTCCTATTGGCTGCCAAGCGACCGATTCAGGGGCCAGCTCATAGCCGAGGTCAAGGAATATTGTTAAATGGCTTGTGTTCTCTTCACGGGAGTTTAGTCCTTTGATAGATAGAATCTAATGTTGCATAAGTAGATTAACTAATTCAGCCGACACCCATTTGGAGGATTATGTTGACACTTTTTTAATGATTCGGCACACCTTGGATATGCGTCAAGTGCATCTGTAGTTTGTAATGAGTAGGACTGCGTATGGTTATGTGCTCTATAGTTATAGAGCATAATATAATGCTCGCTGTCAGGCTGTTATGGAGTTGAGAGGCTGCCCCTCCACTTGACCTCACCATTATGGTGAGCACTGATCTCATTTGACAAGGCCGGCTGGAGCAGCCCTCAATGTCTGACAAGTCTTTGGAGAAAATCCTCCTCAGTGCAGTATTAATATTAAATGGAATGAGAGTGAAGGTCCAGTCATAATCAGGGAGCATCAGATCATAGACTGCATAGCGTAGTAGACTGTGGCTCCTTATTTCTCATGCTAATAGAAGGAAAATAACTGTATTAGAGCTTGTCATAATCACCTGAGGTGTTTCTGGGAGGAAATTCTTTACTTATTCAACAAAATTTTCTGCTAAATATATCGCCATTCTGACTGAATTGACTAAGATGCATAAAATGTGACACGTGTGAAAAGTCCCTTGCAAGTCTGTGTGATTCATCTTTAAATCTTCTATGGCAGTGTATTATTAAGTCAGTGGTTCCCTTGTTTTTATTGACTGTTGCTACCCACACTGCAGCGGAATTGCTCCTAAAAATATCATTGTTTTAAAATATGCAATCTGTTTTGATAAAAGGAAAGGGGGATAGATTACTCATGATTTTACCAAACCTGAGTGCGGTGTGGGATTTCTGGATATTTTGCTGTCCTTTCTGTTTTTCCTCAACGAGAGCAGAACAGGAGCTTTGTTTATTTCAGCAGGAACAAACATAAACAAGCAGATAGATTTGTGTTGAAGCCCCATGGAAAAGAGAAGTTAGAGATGCTATTTTACAGGTTCGCACTGACTATTTTATTTTTTCTCTCCTGTCCATCCCCAAGGTGTTTGACTGTGAGACATTTAATCGAGGGACTAGCAGTTTCATATCAGTAACAAAAATCAAATAATGCAAGATGATTTACTCCCCCTAGCAACTAGGGAGCGTACTCTTAGCAACCAGCCAAGCCCCGGGCTTCGGTGTAATCAGCTTGAAAATATTTCAATTATTGTGTTGATTTTAGTGGATTTGAGAGGCGGCTGGTGTGCGCCTTAGTACATTCAGCCCATGACCTGCAGAGGAAGGCATTGATTTAAACAGGTGTCAGAAAGGAAACGTAGAGGCAATTTAAATGGGAATAGGATAGCAAAGTCATTGAGCATTGTTCAGTGCATGTGTGACATCCACCCGATGCTGCCAAATCAATGCAGCTCAGCTGAACTAAAAAATCTACCTGGAGGAATCGTCTATCTGCCATGGGCCACTGGAGCTAAAGGATTGCTTTTCTTTTCCTGCGTAGCCTTGTCTCCTCTATTGTTTGTGCAAAACAAAATGAGACTCTTTAACACATTGAACTGATTGAAGACGTCTTGATTCTGTCGCTAAAACGGTTCAAGTAGACATTTAGCAGACTGTAAATGATCATTATCTCTGTTATTATCATTTAGAACAACTTGTGAAATAAAGAGTTTAATTTTTTCAATGTGAAAATAATGCAAATTATTGAAAAACTGTCATTGAAAATGTACTATTTAAAACACAAACAAATTTTGTCAACTTTCCTTTTGGATGTAATTTTTTTCTCAGGTGCTTTAATATTTGGTGGCTTCAAGCCAGATGCTAGATTTCGTTTCTAATCCCTGCAAGCCCCAAAGTTCAGTTTAAGATATTACTTGTGATGGGATGATTGTGAAAAGTCCTTAAATGCACTTTTCAAAACAGCCATAAGAATTATGCAGTCAAAATCAAGTGTCTAAGCTACATTTACTTAAGATCTCTACTATTGCACACATTTTTTACAATAATAAAATGCCTACAAGGGAGCAGTTTTAGGAAGTAGCTAGTTACATGAAATGGGGTTACATAATTCAAAACAAAAAAAAAAAAAAATTATTTCTTTCATAATAGTTACTGAGAAAAAATAAACTACACGCGAGGATGCAAAATGTTTGTGATACAAGGTGTTTTATCCAAATAAATTATTTTGTTAAAGAATGTAACATTTTGTTGATTTCAGTCCGTTCACTTTGCAGAAATGTCTTGTTTGGCTAACAAGGAGCTGTCTCTACGCATTCACAGGCTCCAATAATTGGATGGTATGTACTCACATTTGGAGTCTTGCTTTTGATTGGTTCTTTGTTTGAATTTGCGGCGTCTCTCCTCTGTTGAACAAATCAATGGGAAACGCTCCAGGCAACCTGCCTGCAACCGCCCGACCACATCAGGGCGAGTGGACATGGTGTCAGAAAACAACACCTTTCAGTGCTGAAATGAGAGTACGACTCTTACAGGACCGTAAAGCATAAACTTGTTTACTTAGAGTGAAAATGATGTCAACATTTAAATGCTCAATGTCAACCAGAAAAAAAAACATCTACATTGAGTTAATATTCCAGCAACTAGTGGCATATAATAAAGTTATAACCCATTTAAAATATTTGATAGAAAACTTATTCGAAAGTAGTCAAATGTAATAAGTTACATGTCTTTGATGTATTTGAAATAGTTTGTTTACATTTTTAACAGGGAAATAGGTGATCTGAAGCCTATAGCATTTCACAAGCAACCTCTCGAACACTATGTACGCTGGGCACCCTGTTCACTCCCACTGTTATATCGTCCTTTTACATCAGACAAAACTATTCACACATTAAATCGAATACATCAGTAACTAATTTTGGCATTTTATTTTAAAAAGTTTACTCAGAATAACCTGCTTAACTTACCAATGTATGAAGGATCTGAATGCTTCTTCCACAACAGCAGCTACGTTAGTAATCAGTCTTCCACTCTGCTGCAGAGGTGACAAACACAGGAAATTCAAGTTCGAAAGGAAACTCATAGTTTTAGTTGGTAGCTTCACTTTTACTCCTGGATGAATAAAAAGCTGATGATGATGGCCTTATTGCAATGGGAAAAATTGTTTGGTCTGTATTTATTTTTAAAATGTCAAAGTTTAAAACCAAAAATTACCCTTCTCCTATATCAAGAGCTTTACTGCTTTTCACGCTGTTTTTTGTTCTCTGGAGCTGCTGTGATATTTTCATCTTTGAGGGGGTTTTATTTAAATAACAGAAACCATTCTGGTTTCTTATAGTGACACCATACTGTACAGCAATTAAATGTGTTGCACTTGTTTTGCGTTGCCACTGAATTACTTGGATTTACTGCTTGAATCAAACCTCGTTTTGATAACAAAGCACCCGCTGTTATAATGTGGGCATAATGTGTAGGTGTTATGTGTTATGTGAGCGTGTGTTGAAATATAATTTCTTCTCATTTGGAAACAAAGAATTACTACCGTAGCTCAAAGTTCAACATTTATTGAAAGTGCCGAAAATGTAGCAGCACGTCTTTGAATTGATGATCATCTGTCCCTAACTCACAACCCCATTTCTTAGGTGCTTTATAGTGACAGAATTCACAAATCAAAGGATAATGCAAGGATGCTTCTTCTGCCTTTATGTTTATTTTCATCTTTTTAATATTTCTAGATAAGGAAGTTGAACTCATGATCCCCTCATGTCAAACCAATTCAATTACTTAGATTACTTTGGTGGATGTTTTTCCACCATAACTTATACAAACTCATAATAAATTCCTTAAAAAATTGTCAGAAAAAGAAAAAAAATACAAATGTGCCTTAAAATTTCAAGTAGCTACACTGTCAGTACAGGAGTCAGATACAAGGGCAAATACAAGTTAACACTGGCAAATTGACTTGTAGAGTGAGTATATGTGAAATTCATGAAGTGTAAACATCAGGCACCAGCGAATTCTCGCTTACTTTTGACCACTAACTGGAAAGATTTTCTAGAGCAACAACTGCTGAGAGGTTTTATGAAGAAATTAACTGAAGACTGAGTGAAAGATGAGAGTGAGAGGTGGAATATCTGGCTCTTGCTGACCTGATGGGTCTGTTGAAGGGTTTGACTCTTGATGGAAGAGAAAGGGGCTAATAGCTGCCTTCTGGAAACACTTTGCCACAAAATATATATATATATCTTAGGTATTTTTTTCTCTAATAAATCAACCCAAGACAATGTGTTTGTTTTTCTGTTTTTTATGGTTTAGTCTCTTTGGTTTGTCAATAGTTAACTTGATGCAGTTTTAACTGCAAAAACTGAAGTGCCATCACTGTCAATGCACTGCAGATATGCAGTATGTCCTTCTCTCTGCTGCTGCTTATGTTATTTCTCTTTGCAGTTTAGAACTAATTTAAAATTAAGCCATATTTCCTGAACAAGGTCAATCTTTTCCTCCTCTCTCAACAAGCTGAACATTGGAA